>LPNX010196774.1:558499-631123 GCA_001517045.1 Pseudotsuga menziesii
ATGAATATAATTTCAGAGCAAGTAGGAAAATAGAATTAGTGCATTCTGATTTATGTGGCCCAATGCCAACTCCTTCTACCAATGGGAATAAGTATTTTATAACCTTTGTTGATGACTACTCAAGAATGTGCTGGATTTACTCATTAAAGACAAAATCAGAAGAATTTCAAACATTCAAGGACTTTCATGCATTGATAGAAAAACAAGCACAATCTAAAATTGGTACACTTCGTACTGACAATGGGAAAGAATACACTTCAAATGCTTTTGAAGATTATCTTCGCCAACATGGAATTGCACATCAGACTACGGTTCCCTACAATCCTCGACAAAACGGTGTAGCAGAAAGAATGAACAGAACCATAATGAATATGGTACTCTCAATGATGTTTTTTAAGAATGTAAAACTAATGTTTTGGGGTGATGCAGTGAAATGTGCAGCCTATTTGAGAAACAGAAGTCCCTCAAATGTTCTTGATAACAAGACTCCACATGAAATGTGGTTTGGCCATCTCCCTTCAATCAGGCATCTTAGAGTTTTTGGTTCCACCTGTTATGCCTTGATTCCAAAGGAGCAAAGAAACAAGCTTGGTGCTCGAAGCAGAAAATGCATTTTACTGGGGTACGAAGAAAACTCCAAGGCATACCGTATGTATGATGAGGTAAACAAGAAGTTTGTTATTTCCAGAGATGTCATTTTTCTTGAGACTAATAAAAATGACCAGTCCATTGAGAGACAGCTTGATCATTTGGAAAAATATCCTCATCCAAAGAAATATTCTGAAAATGAATATGAAATTCCAAACCTTGAAGGGGGGATTCCTATTCTGGATCAACCTTTGGAATTTCCATATGAAACACCAACTCCCTCGCATGAAGAAGTTCCTGCTACTTCACCTAAACAAGAGATTCAACTGGATGATGTGATTGAGAGACTTGGAGGACTCAACCTTGAAGGAAATGAAGCACCACCAGCTGATCAACCAGGACCATCACAGAAGATTCCTAAATGGGCCACAAAGACACTTGAAAGTGTCCATCCAGATGAAGTTGGAAAGACGAGAACGAGAAGTTCAAAAAGACATGAAGATGGAGGAGAAGTAGATAATTCAGGTGATGACATGGATGTATCATTTGATTGTGAATTTAATTTATCTGCTAAATTTGAACCAACTTCCTTTGAAGAAGCTTCTACTCGAGTTGAGTGGAAAGAAGCTATGTAGAATGAGTATGATGCACTGATGAAGAATGGAACTTGGAAGTTGGTTGACCCTCCAGTTGGAACCAAACCAATTGGCTGCAAGTGGGTGTACAAGAACAAATACAGATCAGATGGCTCACTTTACAAGCACAAAGCGAGGCTTGTAGCAAAAGGAACTGTACAAAAGGAAGGAATTGACTATGAAGAAACATTTTCTCCTACAACAAAATGGGCTACCATCTGTACCTTACTCTCTTTAGCTGCTCAGAATGTGTGGAAAGTTCATTAGATGGATGTGAAGATTGCTTTCTTGAATGGAGACTTGAACGAGAATGTCTTCATGTCTCAGCCAGAAGGATTTGTTGTGAAAGGAAAAGAACAAAAGGTATGCAATCTTGTCAAATCCTTGTATGGCCTAAAACAAGCGCCTCGTGCATGGTATGAAAAATTAACCTAGCATCTTTTGAAGTTAAATTTCGAACATTTTGATCTTGATGATGCGAAACTGTTTATAAAGAAAGTTGGAAGATCTGTTGTATATCTTGTGGTGTACGTAGATGTTCTTTTGATGACATGGAACAATGAGAGCTATATAGCATCCATAAAGAAATATTTGAAAAAGATCTTTGAAATGATAGATATGGGACATCTCCACTATTACTTAGGAATTGAAGTCACTCAACATCCTAAGTACATATTCCTATCTCAGAAAAAATATGTTGGAGAACTACTAGATAAATTTTGCATGACAGAATGCAACCCTATCTCTACTCCAATTGAACATAAAATGAAGCTCACATCAAGCGAAGGAAAAGAGTTTGAGGATGCGACCAAGTATCGACAACTTGTAGGAAGACTTATCTACCTTACAAAAACTAGACCAGATATTCCTTATGTTGTTGGCATACTTTCAAGGTTCATGCATAAACCTTGTGAAGGACACTAGTCAGCTGCAAAAAGAGTTCTAAGATACTTGAAGGGGACTCAAGACGTTGGACTCAAGTACTCTAAGGTGGATGACTTCAAACTTATTGGGTACTCAGACTCAGATTTTGATGGCGATAAGGAGATAGGAGTATCAACTTCTGGATACACTATGAGTCTTGGATCAGCAGTTGTCTCATGGAGATCATGCAAATAGTCAGTTTCGACAGATTCAACAACAGAAGCAGAATATGTGGCTGCAGCTAAAGCAATGAAAGAAATAGTATGGCTCAGGAAGATACTTGAAGATTTGCAAGAAAAACAAGAGAACTCCACTCCATTATTGATCGACAATACTTCTGCAATCAAGCTGGCTAAGAATCCCAGATTCCATGATCGAACCAAACACATCAACACAAAGTATCATTTGATTCAACATCATGTAGAGGCCAAGATAGTCCATCTTCGAAATTGTTCCACAAATGATCAAGTTGCAGACATCTTCACCAAAGCGCTTGGACGAGAAAAGTTTGAAAGATTCAGAAACATGCTCAGACTTACTAACACCCCTTCGGATTAAAGGGGGGGATTGTTGGAATATAATTCATCGGGATTATACGTTATTGTAAATATTAGGAATATGAAGAGACTCTCAGATGTGTGATCCCAAGAGTCATCATAGATGTATAAATAAAGGCATTCTATGGAGAAATAATATGAATTCGGGAGTTATTTCACCTGCCACACATAAGATTATGTGTATTCGAGACATGATCATCTACACATAAGTCATGCATAACTAACAACCAGAAAAGTTTGTTAAACATAAAGATTGCATGGTATTTATATGTTAAGTCCCTAAACTTAGAGATTGCATGGCATTTAAATTATCTTCTTTGGCTTAACATTTATCATATATTTTTAAGTCCTTAAACTTAGAGATTGCATAGCATTCAAATTATTTAATTTTTTTTGGCTTAACATTTATCATATATTGTTAAGTCCTTAAACTTAGAGATTGCAAGACATTTAAATTATCTTCTTTGGCTTAAGGATTTAGGTGAATTAGCCAAAGCATTTAGGTGAATTTGAAGTATTTAATAGTTTTTTTTTGTGTTACATTGAGTAATGTCTCCAACTTTTTTTTTTCAGAAGAAAAAATTCTATCCTTGATATTCATTAATGAATCAAAGGGCATCTGAAGTGCCATCCCAATGACTGGGTTACAATCAAGAAGGTGATCATAAAGAAACATATATCAGTCCCATCATGAAGGAGCCACAACACAGCTAGTCTGCAAGGGGGGCAAGTATATCTCCAACAATATAGTATCCCATCAGTATAAGTTGTCACTCAAACCATATCTACCGTGAACAAAAGAGAGCAGTACAATAGTCTAAAAGAGCCCGCTCCATAACAATCTAAATGAGGTGCAGTAAGTAAAAGGAGTACATGCTCCAGCACCTGGCTCAAAAGAGCTCAAAAAAATCGTGAGAGGTCAAAAGACCTGCAATAAATTTAGAGTAATTACCTGATCCTGGAGCCAAAGAGAGAGCTTTTTTAGATAGGCAATCTGCAAGCTGATTAAATTCACGGTATATATGGAAGAAAGAAAACTCTAGAAAGCATGAGCATAGCTCCCTAGTGTCCGTACACCAATGATAGAGTTCAAGTGGTGAAGGGAGGCTGTACCCTTTGGCCAATTGATAATGATTAAAGAGTTGCCAAATATCCTCAGCTTGGGTATCCCCATCATTTGGGCTATATGCAGAAGGGCCCAAAGCCTAATCATTTATGCTTTTGTGTTGGTGCATGGACCTGCCCCCAATGCAAAATCAAATGAATGTGACTCATTCAACATCATACAGAATCCAACCCCCCCGACATTCTTTGAATATGCCCCATCAAAGAATCCACATGGATAGTTAAGTACAGGACCCGGGCCCAAGATTCTAGCTTTTTTTACCTTAATGATAGTTGGGTAGTACATCTGAGAGAGATATGCAATCTAGTGGATAAAGCTGATGACAGGAAATTTTTTCCCTTCAAATACAAAGATGTTTCTCACTTTCCAAATAGTCCACATAGCGAGATAAGGGAGATAGCATAAAGCTCAGTGGCTTGAGAAACTATCAGTCCACTTTTCCAGGAAAGAACAAAGATCAGTAGACTAGAAGGAGAGAGATATATGGTATTGTTCCTTAAGGATTAGAGCACATTCATCCAAACAGGGCAATGAAAAAATATATGTTGAACACTATCAACATCCTTGCTGCAAAGGGCACATATCCCAGGCCCAGTCCAACCTCTCTTCTGGAGATTATCCCAAGTAAGTAGTTTGTTCATCAAATCCAACCATATAAAATAGCTAATTTTCCTGGGGAGAGTTCCATACCAGATATGTTTAAGTAATCTACTGCCCGCCAGGGGAGAAGAATTTGCTACAATACTCTCATAAACCAATTTTGCTGACACCAAGCCATCTAACTTATTGTATTCCCACATCAGAGAATCAGGCCGAGAATGGAGGTGAATACCACCAAATTCCAAGCTTCGTGTGAAGGAATCCCATGCAAGTTTCCATTCCCCAATCACACAGAGATCCTTGGCCGAGTACCAGTACTGTGATCTTGGGATGATATTTCGAGCCTGTGGGAGAGTGATAATGTCCAGATCTTCTAAGAAATCGTGAAACCCATCAGGCCATGTGAAAGAGTCAGGAATGCCAATAATAGGATCTATGCCAATGTGTATGTTTTCACAATTACCCACTTTCTAGGCAAGACTTCTACCGAGCCACGGTAGGGTTAACAGGAACCACCTCCAGAATACAGAAACACCACTTAAGCTGAAATGCTTAACTCTGAGCCATGACGCTACTGTGTGCTTCTTCAAATATTTATAGATAATAACTTGATGTCATAATCCCTCATTCTGAAGAGCTAACCAAATATTTTTTAATCTAAGAGCAATGTTGAACCAGTATAAATTCTTTATGCCCCATCCCCTATTCTCTTTCGGCCAAGAAATATTATTCCAATTGGCCAAATGATAATGGTGTTTGGTTTCAGAGGAGCCCCATAAAAAATCAAATGCAAGACATCTGGGTTTATTTAGTATAGATATCGGTATTGGAGCAAGGCCCAACCAATAGATCGGGAGACTAGACAGTACAACTTGAACAAGGATTAAACAACCACCAAGTGAGAGGAGCTTATGTGCCCAGTGAGAGATTTTGCTATTAAATTTCTGAATCAGCCAATTCCAATCACTAACCTGATACCCCAGGGGCTTGAGATAATAGCCAAGATACTAAAAAATAGTAGTTATAGGCTCCATTTTATATGGCAGATCTCGAGCAATGTCAGTGCGAATATCAACATCCATGTTATTGTAGAGAAAAAAAGAATTGTCAATACTAATGCTCATCCCAGAATCTTTGCAGAAAGTACTCAAAATAACATCAAATACCATCCACTCAGATAAGGTACTAGTGCTTAGTAGGATCACATCATCTACAAAGAGGAGATGTGTTAGAGAAAGTGATGAAGAGATTTTAATACCTTTAATGAGACCATGATCTCTAGCATCCACAATCAATAGGATGAGCCCTTCAATAACAAGAATAAATAGAAGGGGGGATAGAAGGCAACCTTGTTTGATGCCTCTAGTGGCAGCGAAGAACTTCGATGGCGTACCATTGACAAGTACTGCAAAATTAGCTGAAGCAAGGCATGCCATTATCCAATTAACAACCAAAAGAGGTACCCCAACCTGTATAAGAATGAGACGAATGAAAGACCAATTAACACGATCAAATTCCTTAACCAAGTCTAATTTGAGAATGAGAGCACAAGTATTTTTTGTTTTCACAGTGTGGAGAGCTTCCTGTACAATACCAATAGGTTCCACAATCTGTCGGTTTTTCAAAAAACCATATTGTTCAATGGAAATATGGGAGTCCAAGAAAGGCTTAAGCCTCCTAGCAATAACCTTCGAAATCAATTTATATAACAAATTGCATAAGGATACATGCCTGAAGTTTGCAAAGGTTAAAGGCTTATCCTTCTTAGGGATTAAAGCAAGGAAGGCAGAGTTTAGGGAGGGAGGAATACATCCTGAAACCCTAGAACAATCCACTGCAGACAGTAATTCATCACCCAATAAGTCCATGAAGTGAAGATAAAATTCAACAGGCCAGCCATCAGGTCCTAGGCTCCTATATGTTTTGAAAGAGTGTAAGGATCTCTCAACTTCAAACATAGTAACAGGTTGTGTGAGACAAGGAGCATCTTCCTAAGAGATCATATTGGGAAAGAGAAGAACGACCCTGAGCTATTCCATTAAGCAAGTCTGGTTGTCATCTCTGAAAATATTGGCAAAATGACACTGAGCCATATTCTTCAGTGCATCATCATCCTCAATGGAGTGACCCTCATCATCCACAAGGGACCAGATTGAGTTTTGATTCCTTCTGCCAGATACCAAAGAATGGAAGTACTTGGTGTTTGAATCTCCATACAGTGCTCACTTAGCATGACTTTTGAGTTACCAAGTCAATAGGTAGTGTTCCAATATTTTCTTTTTTTTCCAGATTTGAGCTGAGACAGGGACAACTGTTGCTCATGTGTGAGGATACCAAAGGAGGAGTTTGAGAGGAGTATACTGATATCCTCATCCATCCTGTGAGACTTAGACTCCAGAATAGTGCCTTTATGTTTGATCTAATCCTTTACATCCTTCTTGAGGAGACGAATTCTGTGGGTAAGGAGATCCAAATTAGTACTAGAAGAATAAGGAGACATTATAGGCTACCTATCAATGACCCAGGATATGAAATCCTGATCCGTAAGCCAAGATCTATTAAATTTGAATGAATAATTGCAGGACCCAATCAATTTATTCCATTCAAAGCAAATAGGATAGTGATCAAAAATATTAGTTTGGTGAGTCCACACATGGTGAAATAAGAGTGAAGGGATCAATGAAGAGGCAACTAAGAACCTATCAAGTATTTTGATAATCCCATCGACACCTACCCTACCATTCCTCCAAGTAGGACTAGTATTGGGTGGAGCAATATTAGTAAGTCCCACAGAATCAAAAAGGAGCTTAAAATGTGAATAAAGGGGGTCTAAGACAACTCGCTTCCCCCAGGTCTCAGAAGCAATCAAGGTCAAGTTAAGGTCCCCACCCAGAATTAGATTAGGTGAGTTAAGAAGTCCCCCCCTGTGAACCTTTTCCCAGAATATATCCCTGTCCTGGTAAGGACCATAGCAGTTGAGAATGTCTAAAGGGGTATTCAAACCATGGAAATCAACCTTTACAAGAATACTTGCCATTGTTTCAAAAGCACGAAATATGACCCTATGAGGGTCCCATGCAGTTAATAACCCCCCAGAGAGGCCAAAAGCACTAATTGCACAGAATTCCCAGTTGGGAAGGAGCTTAGAGAAAGCATGAAGGGTAGGGAAGGAGATGCACATGGTCTCTTGTAAGAGAATCATGTCCGGATGAATCGAAAGGAATAATGAATGAAGGCTACATTGTTTGGTCTTGCCTCCCAGACCTATGAGATTAAGGGATAGGATAAACATTAAGGAATAGGTGGGAGGGGAGGAGATGATCTAAGTCCCCATGGAGAATATCCTCTTGCAGCATCTTTGATGCGGATAGAAAGTGGAATATAAGGTGAAGAGGAAAATAAAGATCCCCTGCCTGGCTCTTCTTATCCTTCTTTTTTTCCTAACAATCACATTCTCAATACGGATGGAGTTGAGGTGGAGTGTAGACAGGGAGGAAGGAGTAGTTTCTATGAAAATCGACAACGATTTATGAAGGGAAGGGACTAAGAAAGAAGGGGAGGATAGTGGACTGCATGGTGAGGGGGGAAGAGGGGGAGAGGAGGTAGTAGATGGGAGTGGAGGAAATTCCACTTGTGATGAAAGAGGAGGTACCAAAGGGTTAGGAGTGTCAATGGGAAGAGAATGAAGTACAGGTGAGCCAACAAAAGAGTGTTAATGAGAGGAGATAAGAGGGGAGGTCTCCACCAAGGCCAAGTCAAGACTAATGGTTGACGGCTCCAATGGGTTCAGGGTGGCTAAAGAAGGGGAGCTTTGAATGGGGTCCAGCGAGCCCATGAAGGGGGGTCCAACAGGGGAGACCATAGGGGATGACTCTAATGGGGCATGAATAGGGAGACAAGCAGTAATGGGGGCCTTTTCTAATACATCAATAGCTTCAAGCATTGAATCCGAGACATCATCGAAGAGAGATAGTGACTGAGAATAAATACCTTTTTCTGAATGCTCCAGAGAAAAGGAGGAATTTGGTGCTCTGTTCACAAGGGTACCTTCCAGGCTGGAGCCAGAATGTACATTCATGAGAGAAGGACAAGTACATCGAATATGTCCAATTTCGTGGCATCTATTGCATCAAAAGGGTACGTGAAGATAGTCGAGTTTCTACACCAGAAGATGTTCCTTACAAAGGATCTCCACCTCTGCAGGTAACCCGAGAGAGACGTCCATCTCAAATAAAACCTGGGCCACTCTCTTATCAAAGGATAGGTGGAAGTCCTCATCAACAGCAACGTACCTTCCAATCGTATTGGTAATACCTTCAATAATGTTCAAATTCCACAGTGGAAAGGGTAGATGAGGAAGCAAAACCCAAAGATGGTGCTTGGATACCCTTTCCCTAAGTCTGTCAAAGTTCGAATGCCAATGCCCCAGCACCAACGACCCAGAACCAATACGCCAGATATGATTCAGAATGAGTGAAGCATGAGCAGCCTCCAAAAAAACAAAGACAATCCAGCCGTTCGATAGTAGACTGATTGTAGGAATATAAGTTAGGAGCGGATTCCAGACATCAGACGCCCAATCTATCCAACCCTTTTTTCCCAGTTGACAGTATTCAAGATGCCCCGCCAGTGCATGAGAGCATAGTGAGGACATGCGTTCCATAAATATATCATGGCCAAGGACATAGCGAAACCTACCATTGTGGGTCTTAATGTTCTTTGTATGCCTCTTACGACAAAAGCCAGTGGAGACCTCGTTGTCATCCATAAGGGGAGTCCAAAGTTAACCCCGAGCATGTCACAGTGACAGCCCACCACCCACCAACACTAGCCCCACACCGATGGGAAGAGACAGAGAGGAATCTCGACGTAATCTAGGAAACCCTAAGCCGGTAATGTTCCTGGTCGAAACCACCAGTGAACCCTGAAAACGTACTGAGAAAACCAGTCAAAGACGAAACCCCTGATAAGGAATATCCCCACAATACAGAAAGGATGGAATGGTCAAAGAGACCAACAGTCTGACATGAACCCCAATAGAAAACCGGAGAGAAGTACCGAAGTCCAGGTAAATCGGGAGAAGGTTTGGGGATTGTGAAACCGACAGAATACCCGACGATAAGTACCAAACCCTAGTTTACTGGGAGAAATCAAGGGTTAAGCAAAAGTCAACTCTGCTCATGCAGTTGGCAAAAGGAATCATGAGCACATACAACATAGTATACCATGCAAGGGTGATAGACCCAGGTGATGAAAATCCCAAAACACAGACATAAACCCAAAATCACAGAGGTGATTGCAAGTAAGGAATTCCTTCCCACTTTTGTTATTTGGTTGGTACTAGTCCCCTTGGTAAGGGGAGGGACTCCAAATAGTCACCTATTGTGAGATGGTAAAAGCCAAGAGGAACCCAAAACCCTAAGGTGCACAGGGACGACAGAGAAAGGGTAAAACTGATCCAGGGCGAGAACCGGAAAAACAAAATAAAATAACCAGGGAAGAAGTACCAGGCCAGCCAAAGGCAACTGATAGCTCAAGGATATGGCCGCCATAGGAGAGACCTCCATTCATGCCGGGAGAGAACCAGAGCCATTCTTCTTCTTATCCTCATAACAATTCAAGGGACCCAATAATCATTATTAGTTACATGCACCAATAGGCTGTAACTTTATTTGGGTAGTCTGCGTCCTTTCCTGATAATAAAGCTGCTATCATTGATGATCACAGATTTACAAGCAATCCCGATTTGAGAAGCATATTTTTCAGAGAAACAAGAATACAAAGAAGTCAGTAATAAGTTTTTCAGTATGGTCAAAATAGAAATCCTTAATGTCTCCAACTTTACTAAAAGGTATTTCTCTAACACAAAAGCTATAAAAAGGAAAAACTAGAAGAAAAACATCCATGCAAATTTAAAAGGGTATGCTTCAATGATGTTGTTAGACCATTACTAGTGGACTTATTCATAAGGAATACTTTCTTTGTTAATAGCCTGATCCAAAAGACTCTTTTCTTTACTAATAGATTCTTATCATTTCATCTTATATCAACACCTATAAGCAGCCTCGGGGACATTGCAACTCGTGGCTCTTGTTTTGGTTTGTTTTTCATTTTTTTTCCAATTTTATATTTGTTTCAATTTTTAACGTTTTTTAATGGAATCAATTTTTAACATTTTTTAATGGAATAACTAAGAATTTTCTTTGACATTTTTTCTTTTACTTTCGTTGTTTTCATTTAAAAAAAAATTGTTTAAAAATTTATAACATTGCAAAATTTCTGTTGAATTTGTTTTTATAAATTTTGAATTTTTTAATGTGTTTATGTATTTTTTTCATTATTTTTCTAAAAGAAAAATTAGGTATATGCAACTCAACAAAGGAAAGGGGTGCTACTGGTAGCACACTTTTCGAGTCACAAGTTGATTTTGGCCTTTTTGTAGCAATGATCGTTGCAATGACGTTAACTATTAAGATAACAACGCCAATCAAGTTGTAATTTTCAATTCTCGATTGAGGGTTGGTTGCTACTAGTTCTATAGGGGGTTGATTTATGGTTTTGATTGCAATGACACCTGATTGGGTTTCAATAAAGTTGTAAATTTATCCCCCAAAAAATGGTGCTACTGGCAGCACAACTTTTCAAAATGAAGGTAAAAACAACTACTAATGTGACCTCCAAAAACCTAAGAGCTCATGCAGGTTCTTGTTCTATAGTATATTGGGTTCAAACCCAAATGAAGCATCCCTTTCACTTACAAGGTCTCCCATTTCACTTGCAAGGAGGCCAAAAAATGCTCTTTAACATGTAACTATCTTTCAACTCACCTCCATGTTCCTTGTGAGTTGGGTTGATCAAGTAGAGGGAATAGAGGTAGATGAATAGATTTATGAAGACCCACCAAATCAAGACCAACGAGACTACAAGATATAATAACAAGATATAATAACGCCAATCCAAGGCTTGAAAGAGGAATGCATAATAGTAGTAAACAACAAGAGTATTCTAACACCTTAGCGAATGCCAAAAGATATTGACATCAAAACTTATTTTAGATATCTATTGTTTCTACATTTTATTATGGTCACAATTTCTCCATATTTGCACATATATTCTATGTAATTGAACAAATTTCAAGCACATAAAAACATAAACAAATTTCCATGCTTTGAAGATGTAGAGACATTATCTAATGGGTAAAAAGTTTGAGTTAAGAACTAATCACGATGGGTTAAAATACTTGATTGAACACTAGCACATCATATTTAAAGGATAATATCATTGAGGTTAGTGTTACAGATGAAAATTATTAGCAGGTAAAAGAAGGATTGCAACAATAGAAAATTCAACAAAAAAATGATAAGTACAAGTTTGAAGAAAATGGGATCCTCATGCACATAGACAGAGTTTATGTGCATGATGTTGGAGATATAAGGAAGATGGCTATGAAGGAAATGCATGATGTTCCTTGTGCTAGACATTTAGGTTATCAAAAAGTAGTAGCAGTAGTAAGGAAACAATACTATTGGCTAGGGATGAAGAATGATGTTGTAGAATATATCGCTAGGTGCATGAAATGCCAAAAAGTTAAAGTTTAGCATCGACATCTAGCAGAATTATTGCATCCCTTGCCAATACTAGAATGTAAATGGGATGTAGTGACGATGGATTTCATCACTAATATGCCTAAGATGAGATTGAAAAATGGTGCTATCATGGTTGTGGCAGATAAGTTGACTAAGGGAACACACTTCATTTCAATAAAGACAATTAACAAAGTAGCCAACGTTGTAGATATTTACATGAAAGAAGTAAACAGATTGCATGGTATTTCGAATGCTATAGTATCATACAGAGATTCAAAATTTACTTCTAAATTTTGAAAAGGATTTTGTTTGAGGGATTTAGTACAAGTCTAAACACGAGTACAACATACCACCCTCAGACAGATGGACATACAAAAAGAGTTAACCAAGTGATTGAACATATGTTAAGGATATATGTGATGGATCAACCATCTAAGTGGGAATATTATTTACATTTGGTGGAATTTGCTTATAATAATGTGTATCATTCATCTTTAAAGATGAGTCCTTTCGAGGCCATCTATGGAAGGAAGTGAAATACTCCCTATTAGTGCCAGAAATTGTTCTCATACTACTAAAGAACAAGCCAACACAATCTCATAAAGCAAAATTAAGTAAAACAGGTTTTCTAGGGTTTTGGTTTTGTAGTTTGTAAACAAGAGGGTAAAACTCATAAGGCTAAAACAAAAACTAAATCATGCACAGTATAAGATTAAGATGTATAATATTTTTAACATAAACCAGAAAAGCATAAGCACATAATTGAGTTTTATCCACAGTTCATAAGCATTCCATGAGAAATAACCTTATACAAGAAATGAATTCATAAACTGAGTGATCACACTAATTAGAAATGAAACCAGCATAGAAGATAAAATGGGCTTATAGATTGCATATATAACATAATCAGTAATCCAACATTCATAAGAGTTTTCTGAAACTTAGCTCTGTATAGTAGCTGAAAGCCTTCCCTAGTACAAAAATTCAAACCCCTTCTCTGTTTCCCCCACCCCTTTATATAATTACAAAGAATCAGTTCTATCTTCCCTTCATTAGGTCGAATTTGAAACTACTTAGTGGTTACATTAACCAAATTTCAACTAATTGACTAAAAATAGCAAAATTGGATTCTTGGTAAATTTGGTGAATTTCTGAAAAATAGGTCTCAAAGAAGCTTCCATATATCTTGATCCGTGACACCTGTGCGAAAACTGAGAGAGTATTTTGTGAATGGGTCCGTGGTGGACAAAACCCTCTCTTTGTTTTTAAAAATTTGTCTCCAAGCAATCATAATATGCCCCGCAAGATGAAGACTAAAACAGGAAAATATTAAATATTTTTAAACCCTGAAAAATAGGCTATAAAGCTTAAATTGAATATTTCAAACCTTGATAGCTGTTGCAAAACTGAGGGGGTTTTTTGTGAATGGTTCTCTTGTGAACAAGAATCTCTTTTTTTTTTCTTTCTAAAATTCATCTCCTTTGGCTCGTAATCCGTGCTCAATTGCAATGACCAAAACAAGAAAAAACAGAGCATAATTCTCAATAAACTTTGCACACTCCTTTCTGTAATGTGGAAGTTTTATTTGAAAATAATAGGATTCAATTTATCAAGCACTGGGATCTCCTTTCTTTCTTCATGTACATCTGTAAGAATCTTCTCTTGTTCTAAAACACATTTACCTTCTTTTTGGTTCGCATCTTCATCAAAGGTGTTTGTTGTGTCATCTTCAATGATTTCTGCTACATCTTCTAAATTCTACACTTGAGATTCCAACTAATTATCTTCATCAATATTCTTTTGATTTCCACCTACAAGCTCTTCAAGTTTCTGTGTCAAAAACTCCACTTGAGTAGTTTGTTCTTCCACTTCAATAATGACTTCGTTCTTCAATTTTTTGACAAAAGGATTAAAGAACAAAGGGTTATATTGTGAAATCAAAATTTGATTAACCCTTATGATATCTCTATCCAAACTTTCAGAAATACATATGCCTAATAATCCCATTAAAGTATGAAAACAACTAAGTAAAGTAAATTTAAAATGAAAACTTATAAAATCAAAAATAAAAATAAGCATGCTATCAAAATACTTCAAAAATCAAACTCATAATCTTGAAGCAATAAGAAAACCGTGTTTTCAAAACAAACATATAGTCTAAAAATAGAAAACAAAAACTAGCTATAACATCTGGCTCCTTCTGTGGGATGAAGACCTCCTTGTGAGGGTTCAAGAACTTGTAGACCAGTGCCTTCTGTCATTTAACTGAACCTATCTGCAACTCTACAAAACATCCATTGGGCTATGGAGTCTTTTTTCAATCCTTCACACACTGGTATATACAATGAAAATCAAATCTCTTTCCTTCAAATACTATAAAAGTATTTGAGGAACCTTTGATTTATTGAATCAAATTGTAATCCCATTTCCAATGTAACCAGGAAAAAATTTCATCAACCCACCAAAACTTGCTTTCAACTCTGAATATATGTATAATCAGAAATATTGGAAAACATGAAGAGAAAAGATCTAGCAACTTGTACTCACTTTCATCAAATTATGTCTCTAATATAACAGATTTATAATTTAGTGTTGACTCTAAATAATCTGCCACTAGATCATAAAAATTTCCAAAAGTTACCTGTTCCTGTTCTATGAAAAAGATAGGCTGTCCATAAGAATATTTTGTTCCATGAATATCAAGTAGGCATTGGCAATAAAAGACATTAGGATCAGCCTGAATTTGCTCCGGAATATTTTGGACAGTATCATCAATCATGTCAACAAGTTGAACCTCCTTTTCCACACTGTCTTCAAATGGATAACTATCATACATTGGCTTCGCTAACCAAGGATAATGAACTGAATGCATTCCTGAATCTGCTGATCAGATTGTTCCATATCACACACCTCACACATTTATATGTATTTCTTTTCAGTTTCATCATCATATTTATAAAATATTAGAGCATCTTCATAATGGTTTTGAACAACAGATTTATCATAACCATGAATATAAGAAACTTCTGATATAACGTAAAAAATGTCAACAGCCTGACTTTCATCAATTTTAATATCAAAACAAAAAGGACTAGAATATAATTCATCATAGAATTCTTGTCTTGGAACCCCAATCTCTTAATCATAACGAGGAGCATTCTGAGAAATTTCAAATGATGATGTTGAAGGTTCGTGTTTTTCTTCATTACAAGGATGATTTTTAACACAACAATGATTTCCAATAGTTTGTTGAACAAGAGATTGATCTTCAACAGGATTAGCATTCAAATGATCATTAAGACTGTTGAAATCATTTTGAGAATATTCCAAACTATCTCTGCTGATCTCATCACTAGAATAATCTTCAACTTGACTTAAAACAACAACTTGATTATCGTAATGATCATGGAATTCTTCCTTGATAGAAGAATCTGAAAATGTTACCTCTTCATATTCAACAAATTTTGAAACTACAACTTCTTCATGATATGTTTTGAATCCTTGATTATACTTATCATCATGATTTTTTAAATCATAAATTGTATTATAAAAATCAGCCTGCTCACAACAATCTTTAAAAAAGAATTCAGCTAAGAACATATACTTACAATGTTTCCAAAAACATGTGTGGAATTCTTTTAGTGAGGAAATGCTAGTAGCGGGAAGAGAAAAATACCATTCTTGTGCATCTTGCTCAAGTGAATACATGAACATCTTCATGAGCACATCTTTAAATGAACCATATATTGATGAAATCTGATGAGGTGATCTGAAGGATTATCCTCTTTGCTTTCTTTAAACCGTGGAAAACAATATCCCCAAACATCCATAGTAGGTATTGGATTTGGAAAACCTGGAACATTAGAAAATTTGAAAGGTGCAAACCTTCGAGCCAAAATGGCTTTTATGGTCTTCGACATCTGCATCTTGAACTAGTGGAGTCGCCAATCGATTTATCAAGATAGATTTTGTTTTTCCTCCTTGAAAAGTGGAAAGGGTGACAGTAGGTCAAATTAATTAGGTCTGCATAAAGCCGGGGATGACTGTGATCTCCTAATTTTCCTATCTTCTTTCAGAAATTGCTCTGGGTTTGAGACACCCTGGTGTAATGGTGAACTAGGTCTGCCTCTTATCCCAACTCCCTTAGTAGCCACTGTGAACTGTTTGGTGAAATGTAGTCTTAATGATTTGCTAGCTTTGGTTCACCTCTCAAAACCATTTGAATGATGAATAACCCAGGGAAAGTATGCTTCAGCTTCGTTCCTCGGCAACAGTGCTAAAGATGTTAGTGCCGGAAATTGTTCTTAGACTACTAAAGAACAAGCCAACACAATCTCATAAAACAAAATTAAATAAAACAGGTTTTTTAGGGTTTTGGTTTTGCAGTTTGTAAACAAGAGGGTAAAACTCATAAGGTTAAAACAAAAACTAAATCATGCACAATATAAGACTGAGATGTATAATATATGTAACATAAACCAAAAATGCATAAGCACATAATTGAGTTTCATCCATAGTTCATAAGCATTCCATGAGAAACAACCTTAAACAAGAAATGAATTCATAAAATGAGTAATCACACTAATCAGAAATGAAATCAACATAGAAGATAAAATGGGCTTATAGATTGCATATATAACATAATCAGTAATCCAACATGCATAAGAGTTTTCTGAAACTTAGCTCTGTATAGTAGCTGAAAGCCTCCCCTTGTACAAAAATTCGAACCCCTTCTCTGCTTCCCATGCCCCTTTATATAATTACAAAGAAATAGTTCTATCTTCCCTTCATTAGGTCGAATTTGAAACTACTCAGCAGTTACATTAACCAAATTTCAACCAATTGACTAAAAATAGCAAAATCCGATTCCTGGTAAATTTGACAAATTTCTGAAAAATAGGTCTCAAAGAAGCTTCCATATCTCTCGATCTGTGACACCTGTGTGAAAACTGAGAGAGATTTTTGTGAATGGGTCCGTTATGGACAAAAACCTCTCTTGGTTTTTAAACATTCATCTCTAATAAACTAGAAGATGCCCCGCAAGATGAAGACTAAAACAAAAACATATTAAATATTTTTAAACCCTGAAAAATAGGCTGTAAAGATTAAATTGAATCTTTCAAACCTTGATAGATGTTGCAAAACTGAGACAGATTTTTCTAAATGGTTCTCTTGTGAACAAAAACCTCTTTTTTTTTCTCTAAAATTCATCTTTGTCAGCTCGTAATCCACACCCAATTGCAATGACCAAAATAGGAAAAAACATAGCATAATTCTCAATAAACTTTGCACACTCCTTTCTGTAATGTGGAAGTTTTAATTGACAGTCACAGGATTCAATTTATCAAGCACTGGGATCTCCTTTCTTTCTTCATGTACATCTATAAGAATCTTCTCTTGTTATAAAACACATTTACCTTCTTTTTGGTTCGTATCTTCATCAAAGGTATTTGTTGTGTCATCTTCAATGATTTCTGCTACATCTTCTAAATTCTACACTTGATATTCCAACTAATTATCTTCATCAATCTTCTTTTGCTGTCCACCTACAAGGTCTTCAAGTTTCTGTGTCGAAGAATCCACTTGAGTAGTTTGTTCTTCCACTTCAATAATGACTTCTTTCTTCAATTTTTTAACAAAAGGCTTAAAAAACAAAGGGTTATATTGTGAAATCAAACTTTGATTAACCCTTATGATATCTCTATCCAACCTTTCAGAAATACATACACCTAATAATCCCATTAAAAGTATGAAAACAACTAAGTAAAGTAAATTTAAAATGAAAACTTATAAAATCAAAAATAAAAATAAGCATGCTATCAAAATACTTCAAAAACCAAACTCAGAATCTTAAAGCAATAAGTAAACCATGTTTTGAAAACAAACATACAGTCTAAAAATAGAAAACAAAAACTAGCTATAACACTCCCATCAATTGGGATAACCCAAATGACAGAGTCATTGGTTGACCAGAATTATTAAAGGATATGGAGGATCAGATGGTTAAGATAAAGCAGAATCTAAAGGAAACTCAAGAAAATAAAAAAAAGTATGTAGATCAGAATAGGACTGCAAGACAATTTCAAGTTGGAGATCATGTGTTTTTGAAAGTTAGAACTAAGAAGATTTCCTTAAACTTGGGAAATTTCTCCAAGCTAGATGCCAAATACTGTGGACCTTTTGAGCTATTAACTAAGATAGGACCCGTTGCTTATGAGTTGGATCTACCTTCTCGCATTATGAAACATAATGTGTTTCATATGTCTTTATTGAGAAAGTATATACTTGATGTTAACCATGTAATTGATTGGAATGCGATCCAGGTAATTGGAGTGCTTTTATTTTCTTTATTGATATATATACATGTATAAACATGGTAGTAATCATGTAATTTAATGGATTATGATCCAGGTGGAACTGGAAGGGGATTTTTCGGTACAACCTGTTGCTATTTTGGGCAGCAAGGTCAAGTTCCTTCAGAATCAAGAAATCATGCAGGTAAAGGTCCAATGGAACCATTATAGTCATGAGGATGCAACTTGGGAGATGGAGGATGATATGAGGGAAGCATACCCTCATCTATTATGAAATTTTGTGGCATGTATGTAATATGCATCGAGGACGATGCATTGTTTAGGGGGTGGATGCAATACCCTAGTTGTTAAGCCCTGGACTTATGACACTTGATGTGACTTATGTTCTTTTGCATTATGGATGTGTGATATTTTATATGACTGTGGACTTATGCTCATTTGCATGATTAATGTGATTAAGGACTTATGATTATTGTTTGATAATGTGATTTTGGACTTTGACACTATTATTAATGTTAAGGTTATAATTGGCATCATTACTATCTTTGAATGTTGTTATTATTGATTAAATAAACAAATGGCTCAAGAAAGGCAACGAAAAGATTATGGGGGGCCATGGATTCCACAAAGTGAGGGGGAATGGGGAAATCCATAGAACCTTATAACTTATTGTGGACTTAATTTTCTCCATCCCAATTCATATTTGCACCGTGGTGACATTAATAATGTTGGTCACCCAAACCTTGTACAACAGACCCTATTCTCAATATTTATGGACTATGGAGTTAATATTGCGTCTTTTGCACACTTTAGTGGGATCCTCTTTCCTAGGGAACCCTCCTTCGGAAGATAATCGCTAACATTTCTGTGTTTTTTGTCATTTATGAACCCCTTTCCTTGTTTTTAGGGCTTGTAAGCTATTTTCTAGCTCCCATTCTTACACTATGCAATGATGATCATATTTGTGTGCTTCCATGATATTTATGACCCTATCGGGTTCCTTATCTCATCTATTTCTCCCTCCTTGATGTTTTGTAACCCCCCTTATGCATTAGTGTGCCTCCATGTGGTCTTCATGGCTCCACTCCTTAGGTTTTGGTAACTCCTCCTCATGGTGCTAATTCGGGAAAGATAATCTTTTCACTAATCTACCACTCCACTAATTCAAGTTAAGTCTCCATGATGAAGCTTAAACATTACCTCTCTCTAATTTGATCTGATCCCTTTGGCTTAGAGCTGGACTCCTCATGCTATAAATTCATATTCCCTCTCCTTGTTGAAGCTAATCTTGAGCTTTGGACCATGTGACTTGTGTTATCTATACATGTTGGGAATGTTGGTAGTATTGGGAGTGTATTGAGACTTAGAGTTAGTCTAGTTATTTTCCTTTTACTTCCATTATATCAGTCGACTAGTCCAAGTTCTTGCACAGGAAGCTAGACATACATGAAAGTAGTGGTGGGAAGCATTATGGTTCTTGAAAGAGGTATTTCTGAGAATTGATAGAGTAAGTGTGTCTCTACCCATGGATCCATGGTCTCATCTCGAGGGTGACGTGTTCAAGCAAGGAATCCTTGGCTGTGTCTACGACTAGGAGGAAAGTTGTCCTGCTGCAGCCAGTTTCCCATATCTTGAGATAAGTATTTCTCATATGATTTTATTTATGTTTTAACATATTATTATTATGATAATTTGCAAAGGTGGCTGAATTGAATTATCTATATGCTTTATTATTGTATGTCATAATCTAGTTACAATAATAATGGACTCCATAGGATTTGAATCCAATATGATATTCATTATGATATTCTTTCTCTTCATAAAAAAACTGAAACTATGACTCTACTGTACTGGGAGGGGCGAAACCATATGTTATGGTTCTCCATTATCTGTTCATTTTTTGTTTTGTTTTGGGACCTATTCCATTGTGTTCAGAACAACGTTTACAGTAAGGATCTACTTTTGCTTCATTGAAAAATACTTTCGGATGACCAAGATAAGTTTGTTTTGGTCTAGTAGTTTTTCTAGTGCTAGGTTGAGCGCACCAATTGTTAGAATGGAAATGTTCTATGGATGGATCTGCTCCTATTTGTAGATTTTATTTTTAACAATGTAATCTGAATGTCATATTGATTGATGGATGGAGTGAGGAATCCATACAATCTAAAATATATTAGTGAAAAATGGTTGTAGTGGACAACCATTTGGAGGTGATTTTGTGGGCTGTGATTGCAGTCGGTGCCTTTTGTTTTGTTTTGGTTGTGGTGTGACTATAGGTTACAACCTACAATTGTCTCTTATGTGTGATTTTATTTTTGTTCAGCCTCACCAAAAACAAACACATAATAACACTAAAATTTATCTTAGTTTGCAGAACAACATATAACAACAATACTCAATTTTTCTAACAATTGTGGTTTCAATGCTAATACAATTATAATTCATGAATGGGTTTGAGGATCTTATTCTTACTAAGGATGATGCATAATATTCCTCAGTCATGTTGTTACAATTTTGACCTTTGGCAATTAAATAATTAATTAAGTGTTGCAACCTTATTTATAATTCAATCTCTAGAATTAATTTTTTGTATTATTTGAATGAATGGTTAGTTAACCTAACCATAACTTATCTGTGTTTATTGTGATTAAACTTAATTTGGTCTTAATTTTAGCACCTTTTCCCTTGTCTAAGGGTCAGGGATGCTACAACATGGAATTACCTAAAAAATCAGGTGCAAATGTTTGGGTAACACATTATTTATTCTTAAGGAGAATTCCACTTGGAATTTTCTTGGCAAGTGTGCGATTATTAAATGGGTTTGCTTGTCACTTGTTGTTTCATTTTTGAAGCACAATATTTTTTTATATCAAGACTCCTCAGTACAAGTGACAAGCATCAATTTTGATTAAAATGGAAATTTAGGTAATTTTCTATGCTTTTATATAGTCCCTAGAACTTTTGTAGTGACCCCAGTGTTAAAATAGTGGAAAAGTGCTATGAAAATTTCGGAAGCAATCGACTTCAAATGCAGTTTCTGACAAAATAGAGAGAAATTTTAGAAAAATTAAAAATGCATTTTGTCAAACATGGGATAAATTACAAAAACCTCTCTCGAATTTTTACTAGGTGTCATAGTTTGGGAGATTTGAAGGGATATTTGAACCCTGTTTTTCTGAAATTTTGGTAATTTCCAAAAATTCTGTAGTGTCAGTAGTACAAAAAAGGAAATGTGCTACGAAAGTTCTGGAAAATGCAGTTTTTCAGCGTGAAGGACAAAATGAATGAGGTACACCACATAAGTTTTCAATATTGCTCCAGTTTAGATAATAAGTCAAAGTTTGAATTCTATATAAACAGGTGGACACCGAGGCAACATAATGGACATGTTTGTAAATATTTTTCTTTCAAGTGATTAAAGAAGTTAATTTGGGTTAAAACCCCAAAAGTAAGAAAATAGTTAAAGAAAGTTCTTATAACTATTCCTAGAAGTTAGAATTAGTTTGCTTATGTGTCATCGATTTTGTAACTACTTACTATTTTGGGGTGAGAGCTAGAGGCTCAAGTATGGAACTAAAGAGGTAACCCTTTGCTATATATTGTACGAATAATAAAAAATAGGGGTTGAGACTCGAGAGGAGAAAGGATGAAGTGAATGTAAAAACCAGTTTGTGGAGATTAATAAAGACTATTGGAACCAAATTTTGAATAAATTGTAGAGATTCTTGTGGTGTTATTTTACAGTTTGTAAGACTTCTTTATGTGAATGTTTGCTTTCTTTTGTAGATTTCCATGTTTTTATTCTTCTATGTGCTTGAGTGAGAAAATATGAACTAGAATTCATGGCATGCTCTGGTTCATACGACTTAAATACTGACACTTATTTCTTCTAAAGTTAATGTTGAACTCACCCATGTTAGGTGCTCAATGTTAATGGGTTTTTTTATTGGTTCTACTTCCACCCTTACTGTTATAAGCTATATGTAGAATAACATTTACCTTGTCTCTACAAAAGACTTTATGTTGTTTCCAAATAGTTTAAAATATATCCATTCTTGTTGTTAGAAAAATAGGATCGCAAAGCAATAACAATAAACAGTAAACAAGATGCAGATATTAAAACACATTACAAGAGAGACACATATATAACATTTTTCACCAATATGGGCTACGTCCACACAAAAATTTCCAATCCTTTATTATTATTTTGTGCAAAAAAATGAATGGATACAACTTGCAACAACCCTGCTACACTTCCTCTTCCCTCTCTCACTGTCTCTTTCTCATAATCATAAGGATAGTTTTTGCAATGCTATAATACAATACACAATCGTATTACAATGTTTTCCTTTTACAGGGGAATTACCATGGGTCACTCAACACCATGGGCTCATAAACTATTTCCCAACAAACATCCCAAAAAATATTTTAGGCGCTTCAGCCCTGAACCCTCACAAGGGAATGATGCGCCCCCTGCACCCCTTATTGGGACGAGTTTACATTAAAACTGGGATGCAAACACAACTAGACAATAACATCATTGAATCAGGAAGATCATGATCCACAACAAACAATCTCCCACTTGGAGACTGATCACAACAACTCCACCGCTACTGCACTTACTGGATTGTGCTCTAAACCTTTGACTTAGAAAATTTCTCTTCCTTAGTTTCTCTCTGGTTACTACCTTTGTCAACATGTTTGAAAGATTCTGGCTAGTATGTATCTTTTCCAACTGTAACATTTCATCTTTCACAACATAATTTGATCCCAAAATCTGACAGCTTCCATGTCTAAAATTCGACAATAATCTGTCGGGTATTCGACAACCTCAATTTTTTTGTCGTCGGTGGCATAATGTCGGATATTTAATGCCAAGCCACGGCCGTTGAATTTCCTACACCAAGGCTATCGGATTTCATACGGCAAGGACATTGGATATCCTACGGCAAGGCTGACATTCAATGCCTAGCAGCTGTTGTCAACTTTCATGTCAATCTGACGAAGTTGCTGTGGCTTCGACGGGGTACTGTATATTAATAAAAAAAATTGTATTCATAGTTAAAACTTGTTCACCAATTCTGTCAATGACTATCATAATGTTATAGTGTGTGTTCCTTATTCAAATTAAGGTTTTAACACGGCCTTACAATGATTGGGTCAGGGTTTTTTTATCAAATACTTCACAAACATATTATTGTAGAATGATGCTAAAATAAGTATGAATGTAAAAGTCCATTGTTTGTAATAGTGTGAGTGTATATTTTATGCTCCACTTGATAACATCAATTATTACTATTGATTATTTCATATTACATTGGTTCTCAACTTGTAACTATCGTATTTCAATGTGGTGACATTCAATAGTAATTTTTTCATAAACATTACAAAATTGCATAACCCTAAATGAAGATAAAATACATATGAGCTACTATATTATCTAACCTATAGTCGTGAAGAGGAAACATTGATCGATGATTTTTATGTCATTTTGGACTTTCAATCCAACCTTTTGACATCATTTGAGAATAACCTATAGTCATGAAGATGTAGACTAGAAATACATTTGCCATAAGTCCTTCGACACCTAGGTTACATGATACAGAAAAATGGGTATGAGTTTTTGACAAAAGTACATGCTATAAATGTTACAATATATATATATATACAATGTGCTATTTTATAATTAGCACATTATATTGAAACTTTGAAAGAAATCAGTATGAATAAATGAGCAAGAACAATTCAACAACGAGCATAAGCATTGTTCCACAATTACTTATATTGGGATCCTTGTCATTAGTATCACCCTTTTCCTCCTTGTCTAGCATTGCCCCTACCTCAATCCTCCAGGGACATCAGTCAACATTGAACACCATCCAATTTTGATGAAATTGCCTAATGCATGCCTTAAAATACGATACAAAATTCTTAACATGCCTAATCGGTGATAAGGCCATGACAAAGGAGCTCAACAATCAGCACCACCAACATCGAGGTACATAGAGGGCTTGGTGCTCTTTATTAAATGTGAATCCCATATTTTTAGAAATGATAGAATCCAATTGAATGCAATCTTGCCATCCTGAAAAGTGTTAAGTCTGCTAAATTCTGAATGGGATATGAAATTATACTTTATCTATATGAAATCTGATGAAGTTGGAATTGCTCCCAAACATCCTAGAACAATCAATGGTAATGTTAAAAATTTAAGGAGAAGGACGAGAAAGAAAAATAAAGGAAAATGTTGACTTTTACTTTGAGAATTTAAAATTAGCAGTAATTACCAGCACTTTGGTCAAACCCAATCAAAATTTCCCAATTTCGATGAGGAAATGGACCATATGGATCCTGGTATGCCCCAGAAACACAAGCTCATCTTTCCATACACATTTTCAAATCACAAAATGTGTTTCAAGGCCCTACCATGTGTGCTGCATTTCAGGCTATTTCTGTACATGGTAAACCCTAGCTCCACGTTTCCTACATCATTACAATTTTCTTCCCCAAATGCCCACTTTTAATACCATCTAGTGCAAGACCCAATGTCTCAGTTCAAAGCTGCACAATGGATTCACTAAACTAAAACAACAAATGTATTCAATGAGTGAATTCAATAATAGCAATCTTAAAACTTAATACAAACATTTAATTAAGAAAATATTTCCAACTCCACAGTAAAATGCAAAAACCTGAAAATAACAACTCTAATGATATTAACTTTAAATTTTAAACCAAATTTTTTTACAAAAGTGTTTTGTAGTTTTAGGTAGCTTATCTATTAAAACTACAATTATAAACATTACATGTTCAGTAATATTGGTAGAAACCATGGAAACCCAAATAGCAACACCATGTTTATTGAAATGGGGACTAGCATTAACCTACCAGATCATATGTTCTTTGTTCGCTAGCTGAATCGCTACATCTTCTGTTTGAGGTTTTCTAGTTTCATTGAAAATGACTAGTAAATTCTATCTTTCAGATTTCCTCCTGATAAAAATAATTGTTAATTTCTTTTTCTAGATAACAATGTCTATATTTCCATTCTAGTTGATAAACACTTGTTATTACCCTCAATGCTTCTTCCAATAAAGATCTAAATTTTTCTATTTGTTCCTCATTTTCAGTTGTCACAACTTTAACGGATTTTACTTCCCCTTTTTGTTTTGGAAAATTATTCTAACTAGTTGTACTAACATTCCCTCAACATGTTTTACAATTGATAGAAATTTATTGTTTTCCTCCAGTTCTCCTTCCCCTCCGCTCCTCTGTAATGGTTTTGAATTGCTTTCATTGATGTAGATTTAGCCATATCTAGGTTCTAAACATCCATGGTTATCATTGGCTCAAAACAACTCTACCTGGAAAATTAGTTATTTTGAACAAAGAGTGAGTAGAATACTTTGGCATCCCTAAGACTCTAACTGCACCAAGAGTAGTGACTAGAGGTGCTCAGCTCTATTAAAAAAAAATAAATAGATTAATAGAAAAATAAAATTTATTGAGTTACTAGTACCTAGTCAGGTCCAAAAAGATGTTCGAAACGTCCTTAAGATTTTACAGAAACTATAACCATCAACCATTTTCTCTTCTAACAAAGGAGTTACCAAAGTCAGGGGGGTCGACTAGCTCTGGTTTTGAAAATATTGATTCTATCCATAGATTAATTGTGAATACCAATATCCATTGACATGTTAAGAAGCAAAGCACAATAATTGCCAATACATGCCACATGTAGAACAAGATAAACTGGTTCTCCTAGAGAGATACTTCTATAAAATTAGTCTTCAATAAAAAACAAAAACCAACCTCTGGACTAGGTTCATGCCATGGATCTAAGGGATAGATTTAAATCGACCATTTGTTGACTAGGGCCAGTATTGGTACCATAGGGTGTCTATTATGAAATGGGCATGTAGCTAGATAAATGGTACTATAAAGGTTCATGGCATTGAAAAGGGCATATAACCAAGCCAGTAGTGCTAAGGTAAGGATTCCCAACATGAAAGCGACATGAATCTAACTCAGTAGTACATAAGGGTGTCCAGCATGAAAAGGGCATGTCAATCATTGGTCGTGGACCATGGTGCAGTAAGGATACCCAGTATGAAAAGGGTATGTAGCTAAGTTGGTAATAATAAGGTAAGAGTACCAGGCATAAAAAGGGCATGCCGACGAGTGGGAATAGCAAGGTAGGAATACTCAGTAAAAAAATAGCATGTAAGTAAGTGAGAGATAAAAACTAGATGTAACTCAGTGGGAGAGCTACCAATCAATTGGGGCAGGTCTATCATGTCCAACTTTTCAACATATTCATCTGTCTGAAGTTAATTAATTTGGACAAAACATTTCATAGTTTCCTTGGATAGAACGTTTTGATTTTTTATTTTCAACCATGGTAGCAACAACCAATGATATTAAGAGGCACTAGATGGAGAGACTACATACAGTACTTGATCTATAGCTAACATAGTAACAACACTTGAAACATGCAAATAGAAAATGAAGTACCCATGGATAGAAATTTATCCAACACCACCACAGATATCTTAATAAAGTCAAAATTCTTGAAAGGGTTAAGGAAAACCATAATGACTAACATTTTTTTCAAAACACTCTAATATATAAATCTATGAACAGATTATAGTACAAGAAAATTGATCAAGAGACCCTGTTTCTCATTCTATTCTAGTTTTATTTCCTATCTTGACATTGTTATTACATTGTGAATCATTTTATATACATGGCTGTTATACCAAAATCCTGTCACCATCATGTGATAAGACCTTTGACATACCTACTTGCCCTGAAATCTCAGCTTCTGGAGTGAAGACTAAATGGTTTCTTATCAGTCTGTCATACAAATTCCCAGCACCGCTCATCGTCGCTTATCTAGGAGCGGTACCCCTGTTTGCACCGCTTTTCATCGGTTGTCCACATGCGGTGCCACTGCTCTGTCAAAGAAGGAGAAGCGTGGTACCTTGGGTAAAAGGGTAAAAAGAGAAGCTTCTCGAGGCTTCTAGATGATAAGCCTTGAGATATTCCTTATCCCTACTACTGTGGGTTGGTTGAGCTCGAGATCCCTCATCCTAGGATCTTAGAGGCCACCTCACCTACTAATTTCTCAACCATCTCTATCCATTAAAGCCCCATATATATGAGCTCATAACCATGGTTGAGGGGAGAACATTGAAGGTATTGTTATGCTATTGGATTGATTCTTGGCCCAAGATCATTTGGAGAGAGCATAGAGAGCTAGAGTCGGAGCTTTTGGGGATGAAGAGCTGGTTTCATGGAGATGCATGTCAAGACTAAGGCTTGGTTGTAAACTTCTTCATACTTCTAATGCAAGTTGATTTTCTGTCCCATATATATTGTTGATGTTTGATTTCAGATATATATTGCTAGATTCCTTAGTCACTAGCATAGATTAGTAGATCATATTCTGGTTGCTTTGATTTGTTTCGTGTTGAACTCTTTTGCAGGTACATAGGTGAACTATCAAAGCCTTGTATTCCAGATTTCTATAGCGTCTAGGGGGAGTTATCAACCTCTGTGATCCATTTGTTTTGGATCTGAACCATTCATACCAGCGAAACACCTTGCTGTCCGCAGGAGGTGAAATATTCCGATCAACAAATCTGGCGACTCTGCATGGTTACATCATCGTAGCCGTGGATTATTTTACAAAATGGGATGAGGCCATGCCTACATATGGAGAAGATGGTAAGACTACCGCTCTCTTCTTGTTCAATCATATCATAGCTAGATTTGGACTACACAGTCCATCGTCACTGATCACGGATCCCATTTCCATAATCAAATGATGGAGGAATTGAGTGCCAAGCTAGGTTTTCGCCATGAAAACTCTACACCGTATTATCTGCAAGCTAATGGTTAGGTAGAGGCCATTAACAAGGTTTTGAAAACTATGCTTTGTCGAATGGTTGGAGATCATAAATCCAATTGGCATCTTGTTCCTTTTTCCGCTCTTTGGGCTTGTCGGACTTCCATGAAAACAGCTACTGGTTTCACACCATTCTAGCTTGTCTATGGACTCGAACTTGTCTTGCCTATCCAATGTTAGATTCCATCTTTACAACTCGTCGTCGAACTTCTCCCAGACACTTCCACAGAGGAAGCGAGATTTTTGTACTTGAATAACCTTGATGAGACTTGTAGAGATGCTGCCTTGGCTAATGAGGCACATAGGAAACGCGTCAAGGTGCAGTGCGATAAATCCGTCTAGCCTCGTGTTTTCAACAAGGGTGACCTAGTTTTGACTTATGACCAGAGATATGACAAGCTAGGAAAGGGTGAGTTCAAGTATATGTGGTATGGGCCTTTCGTTATTTCCAAGGTGTTAGAGAAAGGAGCTTATGAGTTGATAGATTATGATGGAATCCCTTTAGGGCAACCTCGCAATGGGTTGTACCTAAAAAGGTACTATGCCTAGGTATTCTTGGATGGTATCTCGTATATATATATATATATAGAGAGAGAGAGAGACTTTTTCATGATGTTTATACGTTTCAAATGGATGAATGCATTTTCTATGAGTTCTATGTGTCTTTAAATTTTTATTTACAATGTACCATGTTTGATTAACATCATGAATGGGAAATATTCCAATCTAGGATGTAATTAGCCAATGAATTAGCAACTACATTATGTTCCCTAGGGATATGCCTATATGTAATGGTTCCAAATGATCTTTCTAACAAACGTACCCTCCGAAAGAGGTGGAGGAGCACTGGGTTCCTAATGGTGTAGACATGGTTTAAATGACAAACCATGAGCTGAGAGTCCATCAAAACTACTAGATCACGGACATCCTGGGAGGCAGCTTCAGTCAGAAGACCGATGACTGCTTCATACTCGACGATGTTATTAGTAGCGGGACCTAAGCAAACCACTCCTGAACTGACCAAATCTTCAGCTGGGGAATAGAGAACCCAAGCAGCTGAGGCTAGATTCAAGGTGTGGCGGCAAGCACCATCAGTGAAGCCGTACAAAGCCATCTGCATGACCAAAACATGGTATAAACAGATGCGGGCACCAAAACTCAAAACCATCTTGAAAATACTAAAAACACATTGAAATTCAATCAATATACATATATACAAGATACCATCCAAGAATACCTAGGCATAGTACCTTTTTAGGTACAACCCATTGCAAGGTTGCCCTAAAGGGATTCCATCATAATCTATCAACTCATAGGCTCATTTCTCTAACACCTTGGAAATAATGAAAGGTCCATACCACATAGACTCAAACTTACCCTTTCCTAGCTTGTCATATCTTTGGTCATAAGTCAAAACTAGGTCACCCTCGTTGAAAACACAAGGCTGGATGGATTTATCGTACTACGCCTTGATGTGTTTGTTATGTGCCTCATTAGCCAAGGCAACATCTCTACGAGTCTCATCAAGGTTATTCAAGTACAAAAATCTCGCTTCCTTTGCAGAAGTGTCTGGGAGAAGTTTGACGGCGAGTTGTAAAGATGGAATCTGACATTGGATAGGCAAGACAACTTCGAGTCCATAGACAAGCTGGAATGGCGTGAAACCAGTAGCTGTTTTCACGGAAGTCCGATAAGCCCAAAGAGCAGAAAAAAGAATGAGATGCCAATTAAATTTATGATCTCCAACCATCCGATGAAGCATAGTTTTCAAAACCTTGTTAATGGCCTCTACCTGACCATTAGCTTGCGGATAATACGGCGTAGAGTTTTCATGGCGAAAATCTAGCTTGGAACTCAATTCCTCCATCATTTGATTACGGAAATGGGATCTGTGATCAGTGATGATGGATTGCGGAACTCCAAATCTAGCTATGATATGATTGAACAAGAAGAGAGCGGCAGTCTTACCATCTTCTGCATATGTAGGCATGGCCTCAGCCCATTTTGTAAAATAATCCATGGCTACGATGATGTAACCATGCCCCCCAGCTGAGGTAGGTTTACAATGCATGAAGTCAATCCCCCATTTGACAAAAGGGCCAACAGCAATGACGGGGTGAAGTGGATCAGGATGGGTGTGATTTTTGGGATAAAAATGTTGGCATGGTGGGCATTTCTTAACAGCCTCATGACAGTCTTTGAAGACAGAAGGCCAAAAATAGCCAGCGCGAAGAATTTTCTGGGCTGTAGCCATCCCAGATAAATGACCACCACATGCTCCAGAGTGGCAATCATTTAGCACGTGTTCAGCCTCCTCATGAGTGAGGCATCGCCAGAGAATGGATTCAATCCCACGTCTATACAAGGTATCATGCAAGATGAGGTAGTATTTCGTGTGGTGGGGAATGCGGCGACGATCATCGTGAGATAGATGTAGCTGAAAACATTGGGTATGGAGATAAATCAACAAATATCCATACCAAGTATCAGTAGTGCTAATTAGGAACAAGAATTCATCTGGAAATGAATCGTTGGGCTCAGATTATGTGGTAGCACGGGGAAGGTCACATATAAGCTCAACGAAAACCAAGGATTTCTTTGATGTAGCCTTGGCAAACTCAAGATCAAACTCCTGAAAGATGACGATCCAATGGGAGTACTTGTTCCCGAGTACCTGACGAGTCAGAATATAGTACATCGAGTTTTGGTCTGCCAATACGGTGGTAGTGCGAAGCAGAATGTAGTGACAAAATTTTTGCACAGCAATGACCGTGGCCAAAGCTAACTTCTGCACATGTGAATAATGGGTTTCAGAATCAATAAGATTCTTACTGGTGTAATAAATCACATGTTCCTGGATGTGGAGATTGTCCTGCACTAAAACCATGGCGATGGTAGTAGCGGAGGCAGCAATATACAAGAGAAAATATTTTGAATAGTCCGGGGGGTGTATCACAGGTGAATGAGTCAGAGCATGCTTAAGACTATCAAAGGTGCATTGGGCTTGGTCATCCTAGAAGAATGGATTGTCCTTCTTGAGGAGATGCATATAACTGTGCGTTTTCTCAGCGAAATTGTACACGAAACGGTGGAGAAAGTTTGCCTTCCCCTGCAAACTTTGGAGTTCAAGGATGGTGGTTGGGGCTGGTAGATTAATGATGGTGGCAATCTTCAAAGGATCGATCCGGATGCCATCTTTGGATACCACAAAGCCAAGCAGACATCCCGTCTCAACGCAAAAAACACATTTATGCGGATTGAGCCGTATATTATAATGGCGACATCTCAGGAATATGTCTCTAAGATGACCAAGATGGTCCTCCCATAGCTGTGAATGAGCAGGGAGGTCATCAAGGTACGATTCAACAATATGTTTAATGTCGTGAAACGCATAGGACATCGCACGCTGGAACATAGCGCCAGCATTTTTCAATCCAAAAGGTAACTTCTTATACGCAAAGGTTCCCCATGGGCAAATGAATGTCGTCTTATGCTGATCGGTGGGAAATATCTCAATCTGATTGTAGCCGAAGAAGCCATCCATGAATGAAAAGATAACACTTCCAACACAGTTGTTGATAATCTAATCAATGTGCAGGGTAGGAAAGTTATCTTTGGGACAAGATTTATTTAAATCCCTAAAGATGATACAGACTCTAATGGTGCCCTACTTTTTATTGACAGGGACAATGTTCAATACCCATTCCATTAGAGGTACAGGATAAATAAAACCATCTTTCAGAAGTTTCTCAATCTCAGCTTTAATAGCTGCGGCCTTCCTAGGATGGACTTGCCTAAATTTCTGCCTGACAGGTTTAGCTGTGGGATAAGTTTTAATCTCATGGACCACAATGGAAGGGTCAATCCATAGCATCTCTTCATAGGACCAAGCAAAAATATCACGAAATTCCTTAAAAAGTGCCTTATATGCTTCATATTCATCTGTGGAGCAGTTCTGCCCAACAGGAACATGCTCAATAACATCAGGCTTAGCTGATATGTCAATTGGGTTCGTCTGAGTAATGTTGCAAAGGTTTCCTTTAGAATCTATATCTTGCAACAATATAGGACTTTGCGGAACGTTGACAATATCAGTAAGAAACAAGGATGAAAAATCATAGCTCCTCGAACTGGTATGGGGGAGGAACATGGATCTATGATGGTGATCCTCCCAAATGGGCTCACCCGTGTTCATGATCTCTATAATGGACTCATTAGAAGGAAAAGTCACAAAGAGATAGTCTAGAACCGGAAGAGAAGGTTCTAACCAGTATGGTAAATGGTAAGGATCTGAAGCCGCTAAATGAATGTCATTAGTGTGATCATCGAAACAAGTTTGAATGGTGTCATACATAGCTTTGTATGGACTCAACGAGGTGGAATCAACAACATTTGTGCCCTGGGGTTCAATATCAAATGAGGCGATCATATGTACTATCAAAGTATCCATGCTAGGAGGAGTAGAGGGAAAAATCCCCATAAGGGATGAATCCTTCAGCATACCTACCCCAATCAACTAGTAAGGAGGAGGGGACTGACCTAACATGGGGATGTTATTAGTCGTGGAGGTAGTAACATCCGGCGTATAGAAATTAAGCTGGTCAATAGTAACAATTCTCTTGAGATGCGGGAATTGGACCGTTCGAAATACTATTGAAGCAACAACATTCATGGCATAGAACCAATTCCTTCCTAAAAGGAAATTATAATCTAAAGGGTAATCTACCACTTCTACTTGGATGGAAAAGGTTTTTCCCCCCAGCTCGACCACGAGGGCTGATATGAGGCCATGGGGTTGGAATCCTTGTCCATCAAAGGCTTTAAGGGTCATAGGTGATGCAACAATCTCGGGAGAGCCAAGAGCTTTCCAACAAGTCAAAGATAACACCGAGGTCGAAGCTCCTTCATCTAGTACCATTCAAAAGACTTTCTTTCCCACTACTTTCATAATGATCGTAAAGACTTTCTTTCCCACTTATTTTGCCAAATGGGGGATTGAATTCATGCATTGTAAAACTACCTCAGTCGAGGGGCATGGTTACATCATCGTAGCCGTGGATTATTTTACAAAATGGGCTGAGGCCATGCCTACATATGCAAAAGATGGTAAGACTACCGCTCTCTTCTTGTTCAATCATATCATAGCTAGATTTGGAGTTCCACAGTCCATCGTCACTAATAACGGATCCCATTTCCATAATCAAATGATGGAGGAATTGAGTGCCAAGCTAGGTTTTCACCATGAAAACTCTACGCCATATTATCCGCAAGCTAATGGTCAGGTAGAGGCCATTAACAAGGTTTTGAAAACTATGCTTCGTTGGATGGTTGGAGATCATAAATCCAATTGGAATCTTGTTCTTTTTTTTGCTCTTTGGGCTTATCGGACTTCCTTGAAAACAACTACTGGTTTCATGCCATTCCAGCTTGTCAATGGACTCGAAGCTGTCTTTCCTATCCAATGTCAGATTCCATATTTACAACTCGCCGTCGAACTTCTCCCAGACACTTCTGCAGAGGAAGCAAGATTTTTGTACTTGAATAACCTTGATGAGACTCATAGAGATGCTACCTTGGCTAATGAGGCCCAGAAGAAATGCATCAAGGCGCAGTACGATAAATATGTCAAGCCTCGTGTTTTCAATGAGGGTGACCTAGTTTTGACTTATGACCAGAGATATGACAAACTAGGAAAGGGTAATTTCGAGTCTATGTGGTATGGACCTTTCGTTATTTCCAAGGTGTTAGAGAAAGGAGCCTATGAGTTGATAGATTATGATGGAATCCCTTTAGGGTAACCCCGCAATGGGTTGTACCTAAAAAGGTACTATGACTAGGTCTTCTTGGATGGTATCTTGTATATATGTATATTGATTGACTTTCAGTGTGTTTTCAGTATTTTCAAGATGGTTTTGAGTTTTGGTGCCCGCATCTGTTTATACCATGTTTTGGTCATGCAGATGGATTTCTACGGCTTCATTGATGGTGCTTGCCACCACACCTTGAATCTAGCCTCGGCTGCTTGGGTTCTCTATTCCCCAACTGAAGATCTAGTCAATTCAGGAGCAGTTTGCTTAGGTCCCACTACTAATAACATCGCCGAGTATGAAGCAGTCATTGGTCTTCTGACTGAAGTTTCCTCCTAGGATGTCTGTGATCTAGTAGTTTTGATGGACTCTTAGCTCGTGGTTTGTCATTTAAACCATGTCTACACCATTAGGAACCCGGTGCTCCTCCACCTCTTCCAGAGGGTACGTTTGTTAGAAATATCATTTGGAACCATTACATATAGGCATATCCCTAGGGAACATAATGTAGTTGCTGATTCATTGGATAATTACATCCTAGATTGACATATTTCCCATTCATGGCGTTAATAAAACATGGTACATTGTAAATAAAAATTTAAAGACACATAGAACTCATAGAAAATGCATTCATCCATTTGAAATGTATAAACATTATGAAAAAGTTTGTATATATATATACACAAAAAATGTTACAAAAAATAGGTCCCGAGGCCTCTTTTGAAGCACGTAGGCTTTTGGGCGAAATCATCATACAAAAATCCTGAAGCTATCAGCTTTCAGTATACATGTCTCATCCACTAGTGGTGCTCGTGATAGCACATCATTGCTCGAGCCACCCTACGAAGTAGCCTACTGAATCGGCCTAGTACTCCCGTCATAGATCTCTAATATCTAGTCGAGAGGTCATCTATGTCAGCATCTGGGATGTCCAGAGTCAACCTCTCGAGGTTCTCCTCCAGCTCCCCGGTGATATCATCACCCTGTGGCACGAAGCAAGCTCTGACTCGCCTATCTAATGGAGATGCTCCTCCAGGCTTCGCTGCTCCAACATCTGCATGAAGACAAATGGGTCTCGTCACTTATCATAAAAAATATAAAACATAACAAACATAAAAACAGTTTTCATCTTTAGGGTTTCTTGTTTCTTACCAATGTCTCCCCACTGCCCTCTAGGTAGGAGTGGTAGGTTAGGATCACCTGTAAAATCTGTGCCCGCATAGGTATAGTCCTCGACCATGAGTATCTGATCCTACAGCCATCTGAAGAACGTGTCACTGAACTTCACTCTGCCCCTACCCGCTTCTGTGCGAGCCATGATTTGGACCCACCTTAGCATGCGGGGGTCCCGTGCTCTCAGACTCCAAAAAGTCACCTAGGGCCTCATCTTGGGGACCCGCTCAAAGAAGAAACAAGCTAAGATGGAACCAAAGCTGAATTGCTTTAGCTCTCCCTGCCGACATTTAGTCAGCTGATCCTTGAAGATTGGAAGAAATGCTTCCGCCCAGTTGAACACCGTAGGTGCCATTGCCTCTAGAGCATACAACATATGTGCCCTGGAAGCCTGATGTACACCCTGGCTCCCTGCCACCCTCTTCATGGTGAGCAGAACAATCCGTAGAGCCCTGTGTGTCACTACCTTAATGGGGATTTTCTTCCCCGATGTGCCTATACCTAGTACACAATGTCGATCTATGATCTCTCTGGTGGTAATGTCCCCACCACTAAAACCTGTCAGTGAGATAGGGGTGCCCCATCTCGATAGGCCAGTCAGGAAGTAGATGTCCTCTACCTCCACTGTAAGTATATGTGCCCCCACCTTGAAATACTGCTGTTCTGGATTCCATATTCTCAGTATGTGTTCAAGTAGTCTCTCGTGGGACACCATGCCTGGTGTCCAGAAGAACTTTAGAAGTCCACAGTTCCAAAGTGCAGCAATACAAACCGGATTCCTTTCAGCAGCAGCATCCTTGTCATCATGGGTTCTTTCCTTCCATATCACCATATCTTGGAAGCTTAGACCTGCCAAAACAACAATGGTATACATCAATATCATCCTTGAATCATTATAAATCAAAAGAATGAGCTAGTTTTGTATATATCATTGGTTTAATTTCTCCATGGCCGGCACTGCCTATGCCCCATTGGAGACAGGCGGTGGCACTGCCTGTCCACTTTGTTCTTGGTGCAGTTCTCGGGTGGTACCACCTATCCCACAAGGGGTAGCCGTGGTGCCCGCAAATAGAATTTTAGGGCTTGCCAAATAGGCCTAAAACCCCATCAAATCCAAAAATAAGAGCTATTAAATGAAAGAAGAAGGTCTTAGCTATTACTTGCAACTGACGAGACTGAAAACGGACGGTGGAAACTCCCGGTATCAGCTGTGGAAGATCTGGCTAAAAAATGCTCCAAGTGCTCTCTGCCAAGAGGTAAATAGTGAAATGTTTGGTTTTTTACTATTTAATTGCCTTATATAAACATTTTTTGGGTCTGACTTACTATATTTTTGATATTACATCATGTTCTGGTCAAAATCTATTTGTTGTAATCCCGTAATGTTGATTTTGGATGCATTTGACACTTGTTTATGAGTCGTCTGCAGGTTGACTTTAGTAAAATATTTGGAAAGTTTGTTTATGGATTTTTTGTACTTTCACAAAACGAAAAAGGTCATTGAGAATTTATTATGACACTTTGTCACGCTTGTTAAAATCTAGTATCAAATTTCCAAGTCTAGTTCAAGTTTCTTTCTAGGCTCGTAAAATACAACACTGTGTAAAGAAACATTATGGAGTCTTCTTTTCACATCTTCTTTTAGACTCCTTAAACATGAAAAGATAGTCGAGTCCATTTCCGAATCTTTCTAGGCTCGTAAAAAGTGACATTGTGTAAAGAAACTTCATGGAGTTCTCTTTAAACCCTTTTCACACTCCTTAAATATGAAAAGATTGTCGAGCGATCTTGTCTTCTTCACGCTCATTAAAGTATTTGAAGAGTTGTCTATCCGACGGTAGGTTATCTCTTTCTCAGTTCGGACAGTACTATTTACGAGAAAGGAACGCTCCAGCCAATCATGACTGGAAGAGATCTCTAAGGTATGATTTTATACTTTTTCGGGCCTTAGAGACTAAATCATACGAAAAAGGACCCCCATGGAGTCTTCTTCTGTATTCATTCAGGCTCTCTAAACGTGAACGATACCGAGTTTTCTTTCAGTGGACTCATTAAATTAAACATTGAAAGACCCATTTTGGGAACGAGCCCATCCTCTCTCAGTTTTGTAAAACATATGAGACCGGACTTGTCTTCTGACAAGCTATATCGAGTGTTTGTTACCCTCTTTGAACTCGTAAAACCGAAAAGAGGCACTCATCGATCATGATATGGAAAATGGGAAAGGGAATCATTTTGCAAATAATGGCAGTTGTTTGTCATTACCTTTGAACATGGCACTTGTCTACACAATCATGTCAGTCAATTGGGTATTCAGCTGATCTCCGTGACGATCCACTTTCATGAGTCATGCCAATCCTTTGAGTCTTTCAAAATAATGCATTGTCCACGGTCGCATTGTGTATTTGTCCTGTCTAGTCATGCTGCCAAGTCATTTTGTCATGCCGCCTGATGTTCAAAGGGGATCTAAAGAAGTCTTACCTCTGCAATATACACAGCCTTTGTGTCAGTATCTTTGAGTCAAACATACGGTGACTATGTTCACATCATTCCAGAACTATGTTCCGAGTTTCGTGTCGTCGATGTGGGACTCATCATGGCCCTCCTTCGACGAGACTATTCCTATCGACGTCATCTCATCATCCAAGAAATAGTCTTAGAAACAATATTCAGTACCTTGAGATCTGTATGCCTTAATGACAGATTCTCTCGCTCTCGACATTGGTTCACATCATCGACCTTTGATTGATAGAATCGACTGGGTGTTCGACATCAGGACATCTATTCGCACTCAGTAGATTGTACTAGGGTACCTTGGGAATCATTGACATTTATGGTGATCTCCCTCGCACTTGTTAACGGTTCACATCATCGGCCGATAATCAAGTGGTTTCTACCATGTTTGACTTCAGATCATTGTAATCACATGGATAGAATCGTACTTTATGGAAGACGAGACGAAGACCCTGGGTATCTGTTTAAAAGCACTCATTGCTTTTCCCCAGGTTGCGATGGAGTTTTGTGTGTTTAGCATGGATCCACATTTGTATGGTCATGGCTATGCTCAAATTTGTGTCTGTATGACATAAAAATACATTGTATGTCTGGTAGCTATGTCCAAGTTTGAGTCCTCTATCACATGGATCTACGCTGTATTCTAGTAGCCATGCTTGTTTATTCCACTCATGGATTTGCCTTGTATTGTTCTGTAGATATGAGTTTGGTTACTTGTGTCTATGAGTCAACATACTAATGTACTACAAATTCCTACTTGACTGCATGCTCCGATCGATCCAACATTTTCATCTCCTGGCAACAACTTGTTCTCAAAGCTCTCGTTTATCGTATCACTCTAAGACTCATGCTTTGGGGGGCATCCTGTTATACCAGAATCCTGTCACCATCATGTGATAAGACCTTTGACATACCTACTTGCCCTGAAATCCCAGCTTTTGGAGTGAAGACTAAATGGTTTCTTATCAGTCTGTCATACAAATTCCCAGCACCACTCATCGTCCCTTATCCAGGAGCGGTACCCCTGTTCACACCGCTTTTCATCGGTTGTCCACAAGCAGTGCCACCGCTCTGTCAAAGAAGGAAAAGCATGGTACCCTGGGTAAAAGGGTAAAAAGAGAAGCTTCTCGAGGCTTCTAGATGATAAGCCTCGAGATATCCCTTATCCCTACTACTGTGGGTTGGTTGAGCTCGAGATCCCTCATCCTAGGATCTTAGAGGCCACCTCACCCACTAATTTCTCAACCATCTCTATCCATTAAAGCCCTATATATATGAGCTCATAGCCATGGTTGAGGGGACAACATTGAAGTTATTGTTATGCTGTTGGACTTATTCTTGTCCCAAGATCATTTGGAGAGAGCATAGAGAGCTAGAGTCAGAGCTTTTGGGGATGAAGAGCTGGTTTCATGGAGATGCATGTCAACCCTAAGGCTTGGTTGTAAACTTATTCATTTTTCTAACACAAGTTGATTTTCTATCCCATATATATTGTTGATGTTTGATTTTAGATATATATTGCTAGATTCCTTAGTCACTAGTATAGATTAGTAGATCATATTCTGGTTGCTTTGATCTGTTTTGTGTTGAACTCTTTTGCAGGTACACAGGTGAACTATCAAAGCCTTGTATTCCAGATATCTACAGTGTCTAGGAGGATTTATCAACCTCTGTGATCTATTTGTTTTGGATTTGAACCATTCAGACCAGTGGAACACCTTGCTGTCCGCAGGAGGTAAAATATTCCGATCAACAATGGCAAGATAGGCACATATTTTATCCCATGAAACCCTATAGTCCCATTTCTGGTAACATTATATAGATATATTGATATGAATTGTGATTGAGAATGCCAAATTAGTGACAAATTACCATACAAACGGTTAAAATACCGCACAAATCCTGCGCTAAGCATCCCATTAACAACATCATTAACTTTCTGCACAGTAACGAATGTTGATTATCAGATTAGTTGCTATTGATACCAAAAATATCTCAAAAATCAAGGCCAAAAGCAGTGCAATAGCTGAGAGTGGAAAGACATATAAAGACCTCGTCAATAGTCTTTCTGACAATGGCGATGTCCTCAAGATCAACAGTGACATGAGCAAGGGCCTTTGGAAGATGAATTACTCCTAGAGGATCTCTGAGCATTTTTCTATCTTTCATCCATAGAAATGTAGTCACAAATTGGACAAGATCCAAAAATGTACACCATACCAAAAACATCACACCCCATAAAGCCTGCAAGGTGCCTATTACATTCCATCTGGGCAATTTGCTTCGCCTGTATCTGTTAACATGTGGTATAGTGGGCATGGATTCAGGATGACAAGATTTTCTGGTGCAATCCAAGAATAGGGATATGAGAGATGTACAATATCCTATGTAATGATGTATTTTAAGAATGACATTCACCTCAGCTTCTGCTGATTTATAATTCAACACATGGATTTTCCATAAAGGCAAGGAGGGGTCGAGAGGCAGGGCAGTAGCTAATGAGGTTGTATACTTCTCAACAAAATCAAAACCTTGGGTATAGGGAACACTGATATTGGGCACTATAACATGATTATCTATATCAACATCCTTTCGGATCCATTGCCGATTCCCTTTTCTGCATCTCTTCTGCATCCACAGATAAACCATAATCTCAAGTCATCATTCCAAATCAAACTTTCCATGGAATTTATTTAAAAACATACACTTAAACAAAAAACTGTAACATTTGTAGTTTTCTATAATTTGACAAAAGAAAGAACCAAAGATAGAGCATGCAGAGAAGAGGAAAATGATCCACTCTATCAAGGACATTGCACCATAAACTTGCATCATATCTGAGCATATTCTTGAAAATGATTGGGTCAAAAGAACGCTTGGCTTTGGAATAACAATGATGAACCCATCCCAGATGGTGGAACAGGTCTTGGAAGCATGGGTTACATTTAAATAAATTTTCCTGAATAACAAGGATAGTCATATTTTAGTCTCTTATACTGCATCTTTGACTGTCCTCCACTGCTGCTTTCAAGAACAAGATCTGAATCAGCAAAAAGGAAGAATATATTTGGTTATAAAGAGGAATATTTTGACATCTCATAGTGCATGCAGGGCTGATAGAATATGAACGTGAGAAGCTCAATAGATATGGTTAGTACTTTTTTGAAATCTATCAATAGCACCCAACTTTATCCTCCTCAATACACCTCATTGAATGCTCAAGTCTGGCAACCTGCTCCTGCAAGAGACCATTGCAAGGATCACTGTCAACTTGAAGAAATGTTCTAGGTTGTACCAGTGAATGGTCTAAGTCTTAAATCCATGTTTTCTTTTACTTCCAAAATATTTTTTCTACATATGATCACACTAATGATGTCAAGGATGCAATGGAGGCCTTCCAAAAGGTCACTCCAACCAAGGTTTGGTCTACAAAGAGAGACATGCTTCATGATGACATCTCTAAAGAACAACTATTTAATGTTCTCCACAAGATGGATAGGAAGTCCTCTGGGCTCAATGGTTTTCCTTTTGAATTTTCCAAAATGATGTGGGATGTTGTTGGGCGTGACCTACTAAAGATGGTTAGGGCGGTCTTGCTTTCTGGCCGGATGGGTGACTTCTAGAATCAATGCTTTATCAAGTTGATACCCAAGAATGCTGCAAAGGACACTGTTGAATGTATCTTATAAGATTCTAGCAAATACCATTGCTTTGAGAGACCAGAAGGTAGCTGCAAATATTTTCCAGCTTGAGCAGATCAACTTCATTCGGGATAAATTCATCTTGGATACTATTTGCACAGCATGGGAATCCATGGAATTGGATAGAGAAATTGGTTAGGAAACTTTGTTACTAAAGATTGATTCTAATGTAGTCTACAACAAGATGGATTAGGAATTTATCCTCCATATGCTGGAATGGCTTGGGTTTGGCACCGGATTTGTTGGAATGATCAAATCATTTTTCAATAATGCGTCAAACTTTGTTTCTGTAACTGGGAAACTATTGAACAAGATTGCATTATGCAAGTTAATCAAACAAATAGATACACAGAACAATCAAATTGTTCCAAAGAAGAATTCTACTTTCTCACCCAATAAAAGAACAATGGCATTATTCACAAGAATTATGAGTACAGTGAGCCTTATGGTTGCCACTTCAAGAAGCACCCCATGTAACTTTGGACCTTATATAAAAATGGGAAAACAACATAAATTATTTATTTTGTATGTTGTTAGCAACAAATTTGGGGAAAAAATCAAAATGAAACAGAGTTAATCAATTATTCTCCATAATATCTACCACAAAAGGAAAGAGATAGCTTCTATGAATGTCAAGAATCTTTATAATGTAAACAATGATAGCATATACTAATGTAACTAACATAAGCATACACCGAGAGTAATCTACAGTTATGAATTCAATGGATATTCTCCATCTATTGCACAAATTTATTTTTCACCGTAGAGAATTTTGAATATGAATTCTCAATACAATGAATTTGGCAAATAAAAGCTCGCTTATAATTACATTGCATAAGAGTATTTAAAAGGTAAAATATAATAGTTCTAACTTCTAAGTCAACCATGAGGACTCTAATGCACCTCAGTTTATGTACCCTAAAATGAGGATCAATCTAACTAGTGTTGTGATGGCTAGGTATGAGAAAGTAGAGGGATATCACTGTCACTTTATTTAGGCATTGTTTATCATATATCCAATTATTCAGAAAAAAGATCTCATTCTCAACCATAAATTGGTGATTCCAATGCGCTCATTCATGTGGTGGCCTGTCTCTGCCATTATAGAAAGTTAAATACAGAAGACAAGATTTAAACTCTAACTCAAAAACACATTTGTTTTCTTAAGAAGCTGAGTCTTGAAGAGAACGCAAAAATTTATGACAAAAGTAAGCATACACATAAGAAAACGAAACAAGAAGAAGCAAATAGAAGAATTATGGAACCCCTCACAAACCCCTTTTTCATAGTCCCAAGGATTAATAATGTAGCCGGTGTATCATGCACAAAAAGTGTCCTCGTAATGGTACTTGGGTTATTAGTTAATTTTTGCAGTGGAAAACCTAGAAATGCCCATATTTTCTCATGTGTACATCATTTTCTGGGTTCTATATCAAGACAACTGTTATTCTAGCTTATCTATTCTCAACTTTTGCTCTTTGTGTTCATAGAGGCTAATTCTAAGCTGTGCTGATCTCTTGTCATGCCATGTTGCTAGTTGCAATTATAGGTATCAGATTTAGCTGATTACAACTTCCATCTTCGCTATACTTCCATTTTGAAATTGTTTATACCTGAGGTAAGAAAAATCAAGTTGTCGATTCTCCTTCATACAAATATGAAGAGAATCTATTGTTTTGCTATGCACCCTAGACTACTGATTTTCATGACTACTGTCCAATAACACTTCTCTACAACTCCTCCCATACTAGAAGATTCCAGAAGGCTCATCCTACCATAAAGCTCAAAGGGAGCACCTTAGTGTACACTGACTAGATGTTTCTTCAATATTCGTCTACCCTTCAAAAAAAGGTTCTCATCGAAGTTGAAGGGACACCACCAAGCTTCCCTTGCCAACCAGCCAAAGGATGAAAGTTAAACTTACAGAGTTCACCTACAATTGTGAAATCAGCTAGTGATAAAAATCTAAAACCAAAGGCAAAATCATGAATGAGGCAAGAGTGTGTTTTTCCCCTAGTATTGTGCTACTTATACTAGTCTCATATAAATTTATGTACACTATATACAGAATTTGCGTAGCAAAGGGAAGGAAATCCCTTTCCTTTGTGTAGAAAATGTAAGTTCAAGCTCCACCTCCTCTTTGTGGATAGTACCCATCCTAAGGAGGGGATGATCCCCATTCATTATTAACTCTTAGAGCTCACAACCATGAAATCTATTTTGAATATGTCTAGTAACCGAGCCTATTACAGCCACTACAAATTCCTTACCAAATATGGGAAGATGTAACAATAGAGTTTATTATCGGATTTTAGATATCCAACAACACAAACCATGTTTCTAGTCCCTGATCTAACCATATATGTGCAATTTCTGCCAATTCATGCCACATTTTCTGAATCCAAATGGGCTACTACCTACATGAATCAAATACACAAGTTGCATGCATTTTCAAAGAAAATTGTCTGTAACATATGCAAGTTCACAAATACAAATAGGGAGGGAGTTATTATGGCTTGTTGTAAGAGAATTCAACATAATACAACCTACAGCCACCAAACAAATGACAACACAAAAATTGTGAACAAATGCCTTGAACGATATCTCTGCTTCTATGCTGGTGATAACCCAAAGAAATAGCTTCACTAGCTCCATTATCAGAATATTAGGACAATATAATCACTATTCCATGATGCTTATATTAATATTTATGATTTGCTATGGGTCTCTGCCTCAATGATTGACCTCCTCAAAACTCTGTCTAAGTTACCAGATGCACAAGACTTCAAAATGCAAGCCACTTTCAGTAATATGGAATTTGATTTGGGTTTCTGGTGATTTAACTATTGCCTTTTCAGTAATATCATTACAAGCAACAAAGCCTCCATGTCAACAACCAAAGAAATGCAACAACTCAAAGGTTTGATCCTTTTGGGTATTGCTTCTCATTTTTAGGGTCATCTTGGCTTTTACAAATTGTACATAAGTGTCCAAGAGTTATTCAAGTCCAACTCTTCCCCAATCCCAACCTCAAGCACTGTAAAAACAATTGGATAGTAAAGACTTGGATTGAGTGCTAAACATTTGAATAAATTTCTATTAATATCGTTCTTAATCTAAAATTAAAAAGATGAATCTAATCTTTTTACAAATTGCAAGCATGTATATCCCAAAGTGTTTTGTATCAGTTTTCAACACAGGAATAAAAATCTGTAGAATCCATTGAGAAGAGAATGTTTTTAACCCAATCATGGCAAGGAATCCCTAAGATTCATGGCTATGTTTGATAAACAAACACCAGTGTTCTACAAATACATCATGAGCTTCTAGTTTTCAAATTACCTATCATAGATTTGATCAGACAGAAACATTAACCTGTACGAAGAAACATATACAAAATACCTCGGTCTAATGAGCTTCTGGTTTTCAAATTACCTATCAACTGCATAAATACCTCGATTAGTACAATCAAACACCCTGCTCATATAAAATACTTTTAGCTTTGAGCACTTTGAAAGAGCCATCAAACCTCTATCACCTAGAAATGCATGATTTCAATTTGCAATTATGTCAGCTGTTGCAAATTTCCAGTGCTGCTTTCCAAAATCTAATCCCAATACCCATAATTCAATGAAAAAATGAGCGTCCTTACACACTTGGAGCTCGATAATAGTGGGGCAAACAACTGACCATTATAAATATCTTTAAGACACAATATCTGTATCTTACCTTGCCCTGGGCCTATTATTTCCGTTTGACCATCTAATCTTCTAAGCCTTTTTCTTGTAAGATCTTCCAGTTCATTGCAATTCTTAAGTATTCAGTTTAAAACCTTTCCTCTGAATCCACATGAACTGCAAGAAAATTTTTGAATAGGACCACATTTGAGTGAGAAGGACTCTATACCCTCATCAGTAATCTCAATGCATCCCTTTAGTTTGATCTTCTTGAGATGAGTGAAAATATTTCCGATAACAGTGAGATCCTTGTTGTCAATAATGGGAAATTGTCTGGAGCATTTCAAAGCCAGAACAATCACATGTTCAAATCTCATGATCAGGTCCGGGAGCAGGCGGGAAATATCAGCTCGAGCCTGGAGAACAAGATATTGCTTGCTTTTCGATTCAATATGATGACATCTACTGCAGACTAGGGAACAAATATTCCGATCTTTGTTTGCGAGCTTCTGGAAAATTGAGGCCAAGCATTCATCTAGTAAACATAGACTGAGATCTTGTTCTGGATAAAAAAACAAACTGTTCAACCTCGCTATTCTTCAGAAAAAAACCCAGTGATGGAGGAGATAAAGAAGAGTTGGACTAACCCATCATACCTAAGAGCTCAATCAAACAATCTTCAATTAGCTTAGGAATAACTTCTGGGGTAAAAAACAACAAGCAGATGAACAAACTTGATCTGAAATTTGGGTTAACAAGTTCTTGATAGCCCAACAAAGTAAAACTGGATTTTTTCAGAAAAAGACTTGGGGGAAGTGTTCTTGGTGGCCCAACAAAAGACTTGAGGAAGTGTTATTCTTCCACTTCCTCTTCTTCTTCATGGAGCTTCTGCCTAGAAAGTAATGCAGTGGTTTAAATGCAAACTGGGCGATTACAATGCCATTAGTAATGCAGTGGTTGAAATGAAAACCCAATATGAAGCTTCTGGCTATAAAAAACTGGGTGATTCCAATGCCATTAGTAACACAGTGGTTGAAATTCAAACCTAATATGAAGCCTCCGCATTTTATATGAGTTACCTATCAGACATAGATTCAAATACAAAAAAGTCAATTCATTGATCACCAGCTTTCTCCTAACGAATTGAAACGTAACCACAATACAAACCTGGAACAGAATAATTGGAGAGTCTGTGAAGGGATCCGATACTTGAGCATTATTTATAAATTCAAGAGCACGAGGAATAGGTGGAGACAGATCCCCAAAGTCTTCCAAGGAAATATCTGTGCCAGCCTCTACGAGAAGAACCCCTTGAGCTGTGCAGTCAACTATAAGATTACCCTTGTCGGCATTTCTTAATCTTCCAGCAAAGGGATAGTAATCCACCAGAAGGGATAGTAATCTGCCCAGAAGACCTGTGCACAATGCGCTCAATGTGCTTATAGAACAGAAACCTGGAAGTCTCCCTGTGTATCTTGGGCTTGTTGTAGGAGTTCTTGAGAAGATTCCACTTGTATTTGCGCTGGAATCGACTGTAATGCACTGTAGTAAGCATTGACATCATAGATGATTTGGCCCCAATGGGTTTTCCCCTGTCGGCCTTGACCGACATTGAAGCACATGTCTTCGAACTTGAGGAGCAAAATAACAATGGTGGTGTTGGGCCATAGCACCTCCTCTGGGATCTGGAGGAGGAATATGTCATGTCTTCGCGCATTCAATGTCAAGGGTCCTTGTTCATCTTCCTTATTTCTCTTAATCTATGCACAGTCCAGGTCGAGGGTTCAAATGGCCTAATCAAGGTCGGTTCAAATGGCCCAGTGCAGGTTGAGGGTTCAAATGGCCCAGTCAAGGTCGGTGCAAATGGCCCAGTGCAGGTCGAGGGTTCAAATGGCCAAAAGTATTTCATTATGTTTTTTTTTTTATTTCTTATAGTAATTGTTTTATTTGTTTTACAATACATAACAAGTAATGATGAAAATATTGCTCCCATTAATGGCCACAAAGGTTTCCATCTAATTTCAAGAACTCTCTTAAATATAGTCTAATGGGAGTAAAAATTAACATGATGAATTTATTTTTATAAAGAATGATCAATTGTTTCTCTAGTGAATTCATTGTAAAGTTTGAATTTTTGGAATAGTACATCTGGCCATCGAATATCCTACACATAGCCGTCGAATATCCTACACCTGACCGTCGAATATCCTCCGCATATCCATCGAATAGCCTATGCCCTAGATTCGGAAATCCAACGACATAGACGTCGCAAAACCTACGCCCTAGTGTCAGAAATTTGACGGAGCTAAAATAATTTAAAACGCTTAGTACTTTTAATCATTGTTGTCCAACACATCCGTACGATACGTCGGATTTCGTCGGATTCTATCGTTGGATTTTGGGTTCAAATCCTATTGTGTTCTAGAATATATCTTATGAATGATACTTGATTTGTATATGTTTAGTCTTCGAATGAAAAGTTGAGTTCGTTGTAATATGAATGGCACTATGGATGTCACTGTACAACCTACTATTCTCCTGCTTCTTACCCAATTCCTCCATGAACCTCTATAACCAAAGCATCTCTTCACTAGCCTCTGTAGCAGCAACATACTTTGCTTCCATTGTTGAAAGTAAAATAACCTTTTGTAGTTTCTAAATCCAAATTATTGTTGTTCCACATAAAATAAAAACATAACTTGTGGTGCTCCTCCTACTGTCTTTATCACCTACCATATTTGCATCAACATATCCCTGTAGAATAGTGTATGAACCTCCAAAACATAATGCATGAGAAGTGTACCTCTCAAATACCTGAGAGTCCACTGTAATTCCTTCAAACTCTCTTTACCTAGATTGTTCATATACATACTCACAACTCCCACTGCATGTGTAATATCTTGTGTTGTACACACCATGGCATACATTAAGCTGCCAATTGTTGATGAATAGGGAACCTTGGACATCTATTCTATCTCTTCTCGTGTCTTGGGATACATCCCCTTACTTAGTTTGAAATGGTTGGCCAAAGGTGTAGTACATGGTTTTTCATTATGAATTCTAAACCTCTCCAACATCTTTTCTATGTACTCACCTTGAGAAAAGATTAATTTGTGATTTTTCATGTCTCTTATTATTATCATACCAAGGATTTTGTTTGTAGCTCCCAACTCCTTCATTGCAAATGATTTAGTTAGTTTCCTTTTGAGCACATTTATATCCTGCATGTTAGACCCTACAAAATTCATGTCATCCACATACAATAACAAGATAATATATCTTCCATTATCTAGCCTCTTGAAATAAACACAACGGTTAGAACGAAATCTACTATAACCTTGTTCTGTCATGAACATATCAAAATTTAAATTCCACTTCCTTGGATATTTCTTGAGGACATATAAGCTCTTATTCAACCTAGAAACCAAATCTTCCTTCCCTTTGACCTCATACCTCTGTGGTTGTTGCATATAAATCTCACCCTCCAAATGCCCATGGAGAAAGGATGTTTTTACATCTAACTGTTCAAGATGAAAATCTTCCACCACCACTAGACTTAAAATAGTCCTAATTGAATTCAATTTAACAACAGGAGAAAATATGTCATCAAATTCTATACCTTTCTTTTGTGCAAACCTATTTACAACAAGTTTATTCGTGTACCGCTTCTTGCCTCCATCTTCTCCCTTCAACCTGCAAACCCATTTATTCTGCAATGGTATTTTTTCTATAGGCAACTCAACCAAATTTCAAGTCTGGTTTCTTACCAATGAGTCCATCTCCTCATTCATGCCTTTCTCCCACTTCTTTCTAGTTTCTACTTCAATTTCCCCTTCATAACATTCTAGTTCACCAGAATCGGTCATAAATAAATAATACAATGAAGGAGAGAATCATTCATGGGGTCTACTTAACCTAGTAGATATTCTTACATTTGCAGGAGTTCGAGATACCTGCTGCTGCTATTGCTTTGTTGGTACCTTTGGAACTTTATTTTCTTTTGTTTCATCAAGCACTGTGTACTTTATGTTTTCCTTTCCCTCTTCATTTCCATGCAACTGATATTTATACATAACCATTGAATACCACATCTCTACTCCTAATTATTTTGTGATTTTCATAATCCCATAAGTGATAACCAAAATCATCAACCCCATTACCAATAAAGGTGCATTTCCTTGATTTAGCCTCAAGATTTGTTCTATTTTCTTTATCAATACGGACAAATGCTTCACAACCAAAAGTTCTCAGAAATGAATAGTTTATCTTTTTACCTATCCATGCCTCCTCTGGAATGCCACCATCCGAAGTGCTTGAAGGCCCTTGGTTTATTAAATAAACAACTGTATCTACAACATCAACCCAAAAATGTAAGGGAAACCATGCATGCAATCTCATACACATTGCACACTCCATGATCTTCCTATTCATCCTTTATGACACGCCATTTTCTTGTGGTGTTCCTCGGACTCTACAAATCCCATGGTATGAACAATAACTATCAAACTCTTTGTTGTAGTATTTGTTAAAACCAAAAAATGTTCAACTAGCTCTCCATGGTCTAAACCATAATTATACATCATATTCGCACCATTATGTCCTCCATTTGACCTTCACAACTAAAAATCCACTAAATATGGTCCAAAACATTGTTATTCCTTCCCCATAAATGAAGGGAAGTTAAACAGTTATTGTGATTTATCCCCATTCTCTCCAAAAAGGACCAAAAAACCCTAAAAATGAGAATGGGTTAAAAACCATAAATAAAATACCATGGACAATAAAATACCATGGGTCAAAAAACCTTGGATCATCCTATAAATACATTGTGAAGGTCTCCCCACAAACATTCTTGACATTCCTCAATATTTTCATTTCCTAAACTTTTCAGTCACTTGCCATTGTTCCTCTGTTTGAGCCATACCATTCCCACAGTGTACATTGATTTCACTCCGTACCCATTTGGATCTATTCCCCCATTCCACTCGTGGAAGAGAATGGAGACCCAAACTGTGGAGCAATGAGAACATTTCCTCTGATGGCTATGGTGGCCCACATTAGAGAAAAATGTATGAATGCTTTTATTTTGGTTAGTTAGTAGAATATATCTAAAAAAATATAAAAATATTGTTATTACTATTCTTTTTTATTTCCCGTTACCATTGTTGAACTCTACCCTATGATCTAGATGATCTAGGGTAGGTGCTTTTGCACGTAGTAGGGGATAAATCCCCACTACAATTTTGGTGAATCTGTTCGGTTGATCCGTACAGATCTTTGTTTTTGTAGGTGTTTATACTGGTTTTTTCTCCTTTTCTACCTTCAGCCATCAAGCCCCTCGTGACATATTGTAAAAATAAAATAATAATAAAATAATATTAAATATAATTAATATTAAGTTATTATTAGTAAAGACTAGTTATAGTCAATAGTCACGCCCTTTGGTGAAAAGGTGCAAGACATGAGTATATAACCCAAACAATTGTAATTATTAATCATCTTAGATATTATCATTTTATTCTTAATTTTCCATTAATGGATTACTTATTCTATCTACATTGGGTTTTTACCTAAAAAGCAGATTTTACCGCTACACTAGTATTAGAGCGAAGTTACGATTCGACCTTGTCTTAAAAAAGAAAAAAGGTAAAAGTAAAACCACACGTGGTTTCTTAATAATTGGGTTTGGGTTTATTCTCTAACAACAAACAAAATAAACAAGATTTGAACCTAGGTGGGGAATTTAACAATCATTCCTCCCAACCACCTAATCTACACAATTTTACAAAACTTAAGGGGAAAAAAATCTAAAAGTGCATAATAATTGCTACTAAGAAGAAAGTGAAATTTGAACTTAGGTGGGGAAGGTAACAATCATTCCTCCCAACCACCCAATCTACAAGAAGTCTTTAGGAAAAGAAATTAATTATTGAAAAGTATAGTATCTATACAAGATAAAATATGTCTTTCTTTGATATATCGTGGGATAAGAAGCATAACAAAATGGAATCTCATGACAAAAAACAAGGAATATTCCCACAAAATTTTGAAAAACATGCACACCCCATATTAAAAACTTATGGGCTTATTCAAGAGAATTCTGTTCGCATTGTTATTTGCCCCACAACCAAGAAGAATTGTATAAATGTTGACCTAGCAAACCAATTAATCCTTTCATAATCATATATAATTGACAATAACACGATTCTTTCTGATGATAAATATGAGCTTAAGAACCTACAACTATATGTTGATGATTACAAGGTCCTAACTCAATTCAGTATTGTTTCAATGGTATCATTAGAGCAAGACAAGGTTGATATAATTCTAGGGTCAGCTTGGTTAGATACATTGGGTACCTTCAAGTTCAACACAAGCAAAAAGTTCTTAACATTTCCTTACAAAAAGAAGAAAGTCACATTCCAGGATGTTACAATGAAGTCAAGTTCAAGAGTTGTTTCCACTCAATACTTTAAAGACATCTCAAAGGTTCTTTCATAAGAAGATCAGAAATCGATATAGAAGATGCATAATGAGATTGATGAAGTCATCATAAAGAAAGAAGAAGAAATATCTCCTTTAAGAGATCATAATCAGAAGTTGCTCCTTCAAGTCAAGAAGGCGAAAGATTGAGCACATCACCATCAAAATATAGAGGAGGAAAATCGACATCCGCAAAAGAAACTATTAGATTTTAAAGAAAATGTGAAATCGCAAGAAGAAATGATCAGGAATCTTAAGAATGATAAATATTTTATCACTGTAGCGGTAAAATCTGCTTTTTAGGTAAAAACCCAATGTAGATAGAATAAGTAATCCATAAATGGATAAGTAAGAATAAAATGATAATATGTAAGATGATTAATAATTACAATTGCTTGGGCTTATATACTACTGTCTAGAACATTTTCACCAAAGGGAATTACTGTTGACTTGAACTATTCTTTACTAATAATAAATTAACATTAATTTATTATTATTTTAATGTTACACATATCCAAACCAGTCTTGCCTCAGTGCCTACCCCCTAGCCCAAGCTGACAGTCCTTTCTTAAAAATTTCTCACTTACATCTGGATCGCACTTATCCAACATAAAGTTGCAATCAGGTCACACCCTTTTTCCCGGTAAGAGTGACCTAGGTCGCACCTTCTGCCCTAATAAGTTTGATTTTGACTAGAACTCCAGATCACGCTTGTCTCGAATCTCGAAGCAACTTGGTCACTACTTTGACATTTTTTTGTGTGACTTGTCACGTAAAAACCTCTATTTTGTGCAACTTGAGTCTATCCATTGATTTTCTATACCAGTCACGACTGTTTCATAGTTTTGTGCGACCCTCATCTCACCTATTATGCCGACAGGTGCGACCTGTCGTTTTTCAACCCTTTTCGGTGTTTGAGATCCTTGTTCCAGACTTGTTTGTGTTTTACCCCTTCCTGACCTGTTTCTGTCCATATCTGATCCATTGCATCCCTTTGGTTTGTTTTGTGATCCTACTTACCTTTTATGTGAGCCCTTTTCAGTTGAGCTTCGTAGTCGAGACCCCCTATGTGTTTCCTACACCTGATTAGTTCCTTATCTACTCATTTACTGTTGTATATTTTATTTCTCGAAGAAAAAGTTATTTTTCATGATATTTACTATCATTTATTGTTATTTATTTTCATTTCATTTTTTATGTCTCAACCGTGAGATCGCAGGGGTTTATACACATCATTTGCACACATCTCACACCCTAAAGTGAAACACTTGTTTCATGACCCCAAGCTAGCCTAAAAAATTAATTTAACTCCAACCAACATTGTAACCTCATTTGAGGACCAAAAAACTCTTGTTGCTAAGTTAGGACATTGGGTATAGACATCCAAATAACACCCCTTTGTCAATTACATTGGAGACATAGTTGTTTTCCATTAAGGGACCAAAATCCTCTTGTACTTGTTGACATGGTCATGGCCAGTTTATCTCCCCCCCCCCCCCCCNCTCCTCATGCATGCCGGAGTATACTAGGTGTCTAGGGCCAAAGGGATGAAGTTCCAGGAAACCATCCTGTATATGCCATGAATGAGGTAGCCTAGTTTCCATTCTTTCTAGGGATCTTTTACTCAGAGTTCCTTCTTGGTAGCGGGATTCTCTTAGCCTATTGTTCTTCCATTTTGTATTGTCTAACTAGGATTTCACCACCCTATAGAGGATACGATTTGTGAGGTGATTCTAGATTGTAGTTAGGAGTTTGCTTGCACTTTTACCCCATAGGTTAGTGCATCATTTTATTTCTAGGTAGTGTTGCGTGTTGGATTTTTGGCCACTTTGTTGTAGACTTGCCTGATATAACCCGTTGTTACAGTTCAGTTTAGAGATTTCTTTTGGCTTGTGAGCCACCATTTGCATGCTCTCCTTTTACACACTAGGTTGTAGTTGGGTTTTTAAGCACGTGGTTGATACTCTTAAGTTCCCATTCATTATATAACACACCATCACATCATCATTGCTTTGCCACGCTACTCACATAGACATAGGGGGCATACCCCTCAATTCATTTTATTGAACCGTCATTTTTGGATCCATATTCGACATCAATCACCACCTTCAGATCCATACAAGACATCTGAGTCTGATTCAGATTCCTACCAGTCTGAACCCACCTTGTTCATTGCTCCATCTAGCCCTATGGATGGTGCACCTCCTAACCCCTTTCAGGGGGGGATGATCGATAGTGGACTTGTGTCTGTCCCACCCATCATTTCGAGTATTCCTTCTATCGGACCTACAGGTCCTAGTCCTAGTGAACCCTTTTCCACCACACACACTTCTACCGGTTCTCTACCCACTAGTGGTGGCCCCACTCCAGCCACCGTGGTTCCTACCATACCACCATTTATACATGGGGATAGTGGACCTTCCACTTCCATTTCGACTATTCCTACCATCCCAGTGACTACTCCTATTGTCGAAAGCCAACCTTATCCACCCCCATTTACCCATGGAAACTACATTCCTACTAGCACCGACACCATTGCTGGTCCTTTCTGATCTACTCTTAGTACTAGTCTATCATTTATTGCTAGTCTCAACCTTCCTGATTTGGAATAGTTGAAAACTGACTCCATTCATCATAACCCACTATGGCCTCCCATGCCTACCAAACTCCCTTAAGACATACCTAAGTTTGAAGTAATGGTGGGAGAGGACCCCCAAAACCACATTATGTCATTCCACTAGTGGTGTTCATATAACAACATAGTGGATGATTTGATCTGATTACGGTTATTCCAGCGCACAAACACAAGTGTTGTCGCTAAATGGTATATCGAACTGCCTAATGCTACCTATCCATACTTTTCCTCGTTAGCCTCAATGTTTCTTCAATACTTCTAGTTACCCATTCATTATGATGAGGGAGTGGAAATATTATTATCCTATAAACAAAACACAACTACCCATATCACATATCATATCCATGAATGGAGTCATCATCGTAGCTTGTGTAAGATCCAGTTAGATGATAGGATTTTCCTAGATTGGTTTCTCAAAACCTTAATCTCTCCTATCGCCAAGGACATTGCATCTGAGTGCCCAAAAACCAAGGAGGAATCCATCTTGAAGGCACAACAGTTTGATCTCATCTACATCCAATCGGGTTACTTGTTTACCATTATACTTGATGCTCCTAGTGTCGGATCCTCACGTCGAGATATGTCGGGGGCATCTCATGTTGCTGATGGAGTCATTGTCTTTATTACTCATAATCCCCACTTTTACTCAGCCTCTCCTTCAATGCTGCCCCATTATGGTAACACCCCTAGTGTTTCCCAAACTAGTTACACCCCTGATTTTTCACGTATGACGGCTCAGTCTGGAGCTACACCTTCTTAAGCATCTCCCGCACCAGTCCCTCACATTCATGAACCAAATTGTTTTTTACCTACATGTAATGGTTAGATGATAGGATTCACAACCCCTCCAGCTGCTCCTGCCTACTACGCACCACCTGTGCAACCTACTTGATCTGACCCAGACTCCTCCTATTCCCCAAGGGCAAGTCTATGCTCAGCAGAACCCCCTTAATCAACCCACCATGAATAATCAACAAGGGTAGGGAATACGAAATGGGGTAGGAATCGGGGAAACCAACCTCAAGGAGGTGGAAAAGCACCCAACCCTCCAAACAATAACAAAGAAAATCCCCCTACATAGAATCCCCAGCGTCCCCATAGACCTGGAAAGAACCATCAGTTGCGGACTAACCATCGGTGCGCCATTTGTATCACTTACGACCATTATACACACTAGTGTCCCCATATGAATCATGTCTGTCGTTTACTCCAAACCAATAATCAATGTGATCCAAACGCAGCCGCTCCGGCACAACAAAACCATGCACCCCAAGGTCCTCTGCCTATGGTTCTGCAAAACCCATTAACCAACCAAGATATGGTTACAACCCAACCCTTGGCACCATAAAACCCCACAACCACTTATGTGTCTCCACCCATTGATCTTGTTGTCCATCACCTTATGACATTATCATTTGATGTCAACCTCTAGACTTGATGAAACCAGTCTGGTTCCACCATGGAAACTGTTAACCCCTCGATAACATCTACCTCCATTTCTCCTGATATGTCTTTGCATCTGTTGAGACCACCCATGGATGGGACTATAAAAGTCCCGCGGTTCCCTTTGTGTCAGGTCACGAACAATGCCACTACTAGAGTTGTGCTCAACTGTAGTATAGCCGACGACTTGTCCTAGTCTCCCTCAGCTATGTCCACTTTGGAAGTCCTCAAAAATTTTCCTTCGCAACACAAAGATTTTCTATCCGCATTAAGTGTTTTCGATCCCTATGATTCCCAGTTAATCACTTTCGACTTGGATCAAGGAGAACCCTAGATTGCATCATCCATCACCTTCCAAGTTTTGATCATCATTCAAAATTTTGTCATTCATCGAAGCATCATTGATGAGGGAGAATCCACCTCTGTTATGTCAAACTTTGTTTGGAAGAAACTTGGATCCCCAACCCTTTAACCGTCCACAAATTCCCTTCACGCCTACGATGGCCGTGTTGCTCAACCATAAGGCATTATCACGAATGGCCCCATCGAGTTGGCTAGAAAAACTGTGTTAATTGACATGGAGTTTGTCAACACCCAAATCGATTACAACCACCTCCTAGGTCAGAGTTATATGTATGCAATGTGAGTTGTTTCCTCTATCGTCTTTCGACTCTTGATGTTCCCCCGTGACGAGAAGATTGTGACCATCAACCAACTCACATATTATGATCCTAAGGGACCAGCCACTCCATAACACGTCCTCCCTACTGTCGACACTACCATCGAAAGTGTTTCAACACCTTCCTTATCTGATGTTGGCCTGGGATTATTTTCCAACGCTCCATTGATGGACACCTTTTTTTCCTTACCACCTCCTCCTTCATCGACTGACATATCAGATTTATGGACTATCACATCCAGTAATGTTTCAACCTCTTTGCATCCACAATCGCAACCTCAAGCATAATCCTCGGGGAATTTTTGGGGTTCATTCCCTGTACACACGATCCCCTTCCTTTTTCCACCATATGGTATTGTGAGTAAGTTAGTCATGGCTACTCTTAACCTTCGGGTTTCACTTTCTCTATCCCCATATGGTACCTTTATCCCACCACCCTTCCCTTGAATCCACAAGTCATGCTGACTCCTATCTAACCTATTGAGCTGATGTCACACCCACCTCTTGGTACACCAAAGACTACTGCTATCTCTACTCCTAGCCCCCCTCCTCCCAAGAAGAATGGGGGAAATATGCCCAAAGCAATGACATAACCACATCCTCCTCCTACATGTGATTTATGCGATGTCCAACGTCGTGCGACACAAAAATTTTGCGATTTTACTATCCTTCACACTCACATGCGCACTGTAGTCAATACTAATGACGCCCCAGTTGTCAATGTGCCAAACATACCCGCGGTCGAGAAAAAATCATTGCGAACCAACCACCCATGTGCAGTTTGCGGTCTATATGGTCATTATTCACACCATTTCCCAAACCTTCCTAACTACTGATCGCTCCTTAGTCACCTTTGCACGCACTCTCGCAAGTCCGACGCTACTTTCCTCCAGGAGATCCACCCTTCGGTTTCTTCCTTGGACACCACCAACACCATTTACACGATCTCTACTTCTAGTAGTCCTTCCTCCTCATCGATCGCGGAATATCCCCCTGGTCTATCCCGACACCACTTTCATGATTGCAGATATATCCCTGAAACTACCACTGATTTTACCCCATTTCACTTAGCCCATGGTGTGGAATCAATTCTTCCCATAGAATGCCATATTTCGTCACTCTGCCTTGTTGTCGAGCTTCTACCTAATACTTCACCATTTGAACAATGCCTACTTATGCATGAACGTACCAATGAGGACAGTTGTTATGCTCTCCAAATTATTGAAGTACCAAAGATCTAGTCGAAGCCACATTATGACTCCCATGTCCACCCACACACCTTTAGCGAGGGGGACCTAGTCCTCATTAACGACCAAGCCCATGATAAGACTGGAAAAGGGAAGTTCGAATCCATGTGGTATGGCCCTTATGTCATCCATCGATGTCTCGACAAGGGGGCATATATCCTTGCTGACAATGAAGGTGACCTCTTGAAGAATCCCTGCAATGGGCTCTACCTTAAGAGGTTCTATTCCTGAATTCGCTCACCATACAAACCCCTGTATCATAGTTTTTCCTTTCTTGTTTTGCATCATTTTTACCACGAGTTGGTGACCCCCTCTAGTAGTCGCTCCACGTCCAGTCATAGTGAGTCCAATGTAGCACTCTGTTGCCTCTTCTTCTCGTGTGTGGGTGGATCTAAATCCTCCACCCTGCCCCTAAGCCATTGGTGCCCTGCTAGAGGGTGCAGTCCCACGTCTGCAGATGCACATAGTATGTCATCAGTATCTATCACATGTATGATCTAGCTACCACTGTGGTAGTAAACGATATATGATTGCAACCACCGAGCATCATGCATACATCCTGTAAGGTCCCCAGACTTGTCCTGTAGGTCATGGCATCTCTGGATCTCCCTGGTAGTCCATTCCCACATATGGATAGTCCTCTACGAGGATAAGAAGCTGCCACCATTGTGTAAAAATATCTCAGGTGAAGAAATGACCTACTAGACTAACTCCCTCCCTACTTTTCAGGCCATTTCTTGCAATCACCTTGATTTGTATGACACCACACACATACTGGCATGTGCACGAGCCATCCGCTCCATCCATACTACAAACTTGGCCTTATTTTACCGTCATCCATCGTTCTGCAAGGAGGCCCCACCAGTGTTCCATTGTTATTCATATCACCCATGTTCACAATATCACCCCTTTTGGTACATCGAACACTTCCTCCTAGCTTGGATGACCATTACAAAGTTTCTATTAAGCTCTTTTCTAACTCCTAAAAAGAATGAAAAGTTTTCCAAGCACATTTACTTCCTTTCATGCTTGTTAAAGTATTTGAAAGGGTGTCTATGTGGCCTCGTTTATCTCCCTTTTTAGACTAGGTAGACTATTAAAAGAAAAGGACCACCCTAGCACCTTCCAGTTAGGAACGTTTCCCTTTGTATCATTTTATGCTTCTCGGACATTGGGACCGTAACTTATGAAAAAGATCATTATGGGTTGTATTTAAGCTCTTTTCTAGCCCTCTCATCAATAAAATATTACCGAGAAAACTTGGTTTCGTTTATGCTCGTAAAAGCATTTGAATGACCATCCAATTAGTACAGATTTAACGTTTTCCAGCCTGGTTGGACTACCTACGGTAAAGAAGTATCTCTACCCCTTTTGGTTGGGAGAGCTCTTCTTTGTAGACTTTTATCCTTTTTCAGAATTAGGAGACTATTGTATGAAAAAGAGACCACACTAGAGTATTCTTCTTGTTTTCAAACTCTCTAAACATGAAAACACCCTCGATCATTTATCGTCTCGAGCTTGACAAAAATCCACGATATAGTATCATATTGAGTATACTTCTATCCCTTCGTGCTCCATAACCTATGAAGAAGGTTCATAATAGTGTCTCTAGGAGCCATCAAATATGGTCTCACATTATGGAAAATTTCCCCCATTGGGTCACCTTTTTTCAGAGTACTCTGCAATGAGTCTCCCCTGGATCCCTTGGATATCATTGTTCTAGTTACTTCCCCCAGTGTCTCCCATTGTAGTCTTTTTCCTGGTTTCATAGCTATGGTCCCCTCCCTATGAATTAGTATCATATGTTCCCAGGTCAGCCCTACCATCATACTTTGAAAAAAGGAAGTTTGAGTCCCCCGTAATCCCCTTCCCATCTTCTCAGTCAGTGCCTCACTCCCAGTATTGTTCCATGTATCTGGATGTCTCCCTCGCGCTTCTATCAAGGAAATATCATTGCTCCGGTAGTTGCAGGTCTCCTCTATTGATGTCAACATATCTATTCTATATGATAGACCTAGAGGTCCTTGTATCCTGGTTTCCTCCACCTGATTGATGAGTTCCTTGGACCACTTGAAAGGAATCCTTAGTGCCTTTTGGGTTGGTTGTGTCTCACGTGCTTGAATTCAACAACACTATTGTACCATTGAGATTCGTACAGGGTATTGGTACGTTCATTATTCCGTCGAAGACCCCGTTTTTCACCTGAATCTAGCACATTGGTGAGTCTATTTTTGGGACCCATACAGTCTCCTGTCCTTTGTGATTTTTGGTCTGCGTTGCCAATAGTTTTCGAAAGTCCCATCAGTGTCATGCTTCCATGTATCTCCAGTACTTGATGTTGCATATTGTACTAGATGATTCTGACTCTTAGTCATTAAGTCCATCCATTTATGTACACACCCAGATTCAGTAGAGCATCAATTGTGATGATATTGCATTCCATGAGAATGCCATTGTTCCTATGTATCAGTTCTTCAAATAAGTTTATATATTCTTCCTACCATTGAGGCCACCATGATGTACTATGAGTTATATATATGTATTGACTGGCTCCCATTATTTGAGGCTTGATCCCCATTTTTATTTTATTTTTGAGACATTGTTACGAGCATGGGTATGCCCACCTCATCCATATACATGTCTGATATTATATGTACCTCATCTATTTTTGAGAAGAAATACAAACCAAAATCCACCATATTTTGAATGAGGAGACTCCAATCCTCCGCAGTCCTCTCTAGTCTCTCCATCGTTGTCACCATTTTCCCTTGATCCTATGATGTCTATCGGCCATAGGATGAGCTCCTGTCCTCACACATCAGGGGGAAATAAATTTAATTCGATCTCTCAAGGAGACGAAGAATCATAAGAGTTGACTGAAGCTTCAAATCGAGAACGTGGTTAAAAGTCACCTACAACACACACATCACCAGATGTAATATCTAGAGGCTTGTCTCCAAGTGCATTTGTAAATAGAAGTAGTACTAATGCTGTAAATAGCAGACAAGGGAGTCCAAAAAATTTCCACCTAGATCTCCATGGTCTAAACCTCATATAGTGAGGTAGAGTGGAAATTTTTTCAAGGACCATGCGGTAAATATATGTCATCTTCACAGATGTGGATAAAAATGCTTGTCTGTGAAAAATGCATTTTGCAAATGTGACAAATGAAGACATCCGTGCTAAGTCGGATCTATATTTGATTGAATTTGGGATGGAACATTTGTTGATTGATACCTATTTTTGAACTTGGATCATATTTGTTTATTTAGAAGGATGACTTCCAAGATAGAACCATGTGTTCTAAATGGACACAATTATGCAATCTAGGCACCATATATGGATACTTTGTTGAAAATCAAGGGATTATGGAAATACACAAAGGTTGTTATTTTAAATCTGATAGCCATCAGTGCTAAGTTTATCATTGATGAAAAGAAGGATGAGGTTGTTGGGCTCATCATGACCTACATTTTGAGGGAGATTCGCTTTCATACAATAAATATCAACTATCCTCATTCTGTCTAGAATAAGTTGAATTCATTGTTCAACAAGGTTAATGAAATTCAAGTTATGAAGATATAGAGAGAGTTGATCTCTTTGGAACATCTTTTCTTTGACCGGGTTGAGGACTATTAAGCTTGCATAAAGAGCTATAATTGAATTTAGGTGAATGTGGAAAATATTTCCTACATAAGGATGGAAAAGTAATTGAACTAGTCTTGATGAATTTGAAGATACCTTATGATGTTTTATGCTCCTCCTTTTGCACTAGTTGGATGTATCGCAAACCAGGAGGATGTCATCTTTGACGTCTTGTGTGGTTTATTTATTAAAGGTCAACAAAATTTTCTTGAAAAAGTGAAGCTTGGAAACAAACATCATGATTACTTTCTACAAAAAAAGGTCAAGAAAAATTATAAAGAAAATATTCGAGAGTCATCATCGATGAACAAGGATCAAAAGAAGAAAACCTGTCAGTATTGTGGAAAAGTTAACATGTTGAGAAAACCTACTGGAATAAGATGGAGGAATTGGAAGGGAAGGTCAAGAACCTTGAGGAAAGTGCATCGAATTTTCATTCAATCAATCGAACTACTGAATTAAATTAACCTTCTTTTTTAGCACTTCCCAGGAATTACATGATCATACCACTCAGAAACAATGGATAGTCAAATCTAGTTGTACTCATCATATGGATAAGGATGCTTCTCTATTCTCTTATTTAAGTGGAGATACAGAACATAATATTTATGTTGCTAATGACTATGCTCTCATGGTTGTTGGAAGCAGTGATGTTTGAATGTCAACATGGTCAAATATCCAATGTATATCATGTGCTTAGCTTGAGCACAAACTTATTGTGAGTTTCTCTCAACTCACATAGACTAAGAATACTGTTGAATTTTGGTTAGATCACTTTATCATAAATGATCTAGGGATTGGGAAGGAAAATATTGATTTAGGATATTTAGACCCTAAAGACAGAATTTACAAGTTATGTCATTCTCCCATGAATGTTTCTTGGATGACTAAACTAACTGCACTCATTGTTGAAACCGACGACATAAGTCAAATTTAGCATGAACAACTTGGAAATTTGAATTATAGAAGTTTGAAGATGATGGTTACTCATAATATGGTTACTAGTATTCTTAATATTGTTCCACCTAATGGATTTTGTAGAGGATGTGTGCTTTGAAAGCATCATTAGACACCCTTTCATTCAGGGAAAGATCAGTGAGCAAAAAAATGACTTAAACTTGTTCACAGTTATCTCTGTTGCATGAAAAAACCCTCATTGGAAGGTGCAAAGTACATTTTAACCTTTATTGATGATTTCTCTAGATTTACTTGATGAATAAAAGTCATGTCTTTGAAATATTCAAGGACTTTAGGGCATTGGATGAAAAACAGTGTTATCAACCCATCAAATGTTTGAGATAAGAGAATGGCGGTGAATATGTGAGTTGACAGATTAAAGAATATCTCTTCTAAAATGGTATTCCTTGGCATAGGTTTGTCCTTCATAACCCTTAACAAAATGGCATTGTAGATAGAAATAATTGAACTTTGGTAGAAATGGCTAGGGTTCTACTGCAGGTCAAAGATATTTCAACAAAGTTTTGGGAAGAAGCTACATACTTCTCAAACTATATCATGAACCTTGTGCTAAATAAATAAGTTGCTTTCATGACTCCAGTCAAAAAGTGGAATGGAAGGAAACCCTTTGTCAAACATATCACAACCTTTGGAAGGGTTGCATGAGTGCAAGTCAGTGATAACTATAAGAAGAAATTGGATGCAAACAATGATGCTTGCATCATGATGGTCTATTCTAATGAAATGAGATCCTATCCTCTCTTTTACCCTGCCAAAAAATAGATAATTTTGAATAGGAATGTGATATTTGATGAAAATATTTCAGGCAATAAGTTGTTGAACTCCTCCTCTGATAAATTGCATAATGATCCATTTGATATGTTTGAATAATTTGGATTGATTGTACCATTCTATGGAGTTTTGATTGGACCAATGATTTATACTCCTGAGTCAAATGCATCTCGTTCTATCATGACCAAAGATGTCTAAAAACCAACTCGTTCAATTTACAATCACTGGCCTAAATCACCACTGCCTTGTTTGCCATAGTGGGATGGTAAAATAATCAAAGTTTTTGGACCAGATGTTGGATATGCTATTATTGGTTGATAGACCCATAGTCAGAAAGAAATTTGATTTTTTATATTGATGGCATGCGTTCTTAATCTCAACACTTATGTTGATGCTTAGGGAGTGCCAAAATGGGAAAGTGCTATGATTGGTGAAATTGATTCTTTAAAGAAGAATCATAATTGGGAACTTGTTCCTCAATTGCAAGGAAATAATGTTGTGAAGTGTCGATGGATCTATGAGACCAATTTTACTTCTAATATATATTTTGAATTCCACAAGGATCATTTGGTAGTTAATGGATTCTCTTAGTAGGAAGGCATGGACTACACTAAAATATTTTCCTTTATTATAAAGATGGACTTTGTTCAAATGATTCTCTCCCTTTCTACTCATTTGGATGGGAACTTCATCAAATGGATGTTAAAAGTCCATGACTTCATGGAGACTTGTCTGAAGAAATTTATATGAAACAACCAACTAGTTTTATGACAAATTCTAGTCTTCTTTGTCGACTGAAGAAGTCATTGTATGGATTCAAAAAAGAACCTCATTCTTGGTCTGAGAATATTGATAATTTCTTTGTCATTCTTGGCTTCAACTATTGTGGATCTATTCATAATATTTATGTATTACAAGTTCATGGTGATACCTTGATTATGGGATTGTATGTTGATGATTTAGTCATAACTAGAAATAATGTTAATCCAATTTTTGGTTCGAAGAAACAAATTAAAGATACCTTTGAAATGAATGATCTTTTTCTATTGCATTTCTTTTTGAGCATTCAAATTTTGCAAATGGATAACCATATCTTTCTTTCCCGACCTAAGTATGCTTTGGATCTTTTGAAACAATTCAAGATGGACAATTGTAAGTCTTGTGCTACACCTTATCAACCTAGAGTGAAGTTGTCAAAATATTGTGACTCTCCATGAGTTGACACCACTCTGTATTGACAGTTGATCAGTAGCTTGAATTACTTAGTGCGTAGTTGACTGGATATCTCCTTTGTTGTTAGTGTGGTATCCTAGTTCATGTAGGATCCTTGAGAAAGCCATTGGAAATATGCAAAGAGAATTGTTTGCTATATCAAAGGAGCTTATCAACATGGCATTAAGTATTATTGCAGTACATAATCATTTATTGGATTTACTAATTCTAATTGGAGAGATGACATTTGCAACCATAAGTCCACTTTTGACTATGTGTTTTAATTGAGTTCCAGAACCTTAGTCTGGTCATGTAAGAAAAAAAAAACTTACTCTCCCATTCAACTACAAAAATAGAGTGTCATGGAATTTCCAATGCAGGTACAAAGGTAGTTTCGATTCATCATCTTTTAGAAGGGCTTGGGTTGCCTATTCAGGCCTCGACCATTATTCACTAAGAATCAGGGTACAATACAAGTTGTTGGTAATCATTTTACTCATAGCAAGATGAATCACATTGAACTTCATGTTCATTATTTGAGACTGTTGATGAAGGATAATGTTGTCTCACTTGTTTATTATAAGACATATTATCATATAGTTGATATATTTACGAAGACAATAATACAATCTAAGTTTGTGAAAATTTCGGTTATTATTGGGCTATAGGAAGCTGCAATTAAGTGGGGATGTTCAAAGAACACAATTACATCTCCTAAATATATAGAGTGTTGTGTTTATAGGGGGGGGTTTAGAACCTAGGGTTCTAAAGGTTCATCATGCTCTTGGATATTCTGTATATAGTTAGTCAATATATATCAGTCGACCGACAGATCGAATAGGAGATTCGAAGGCTAGAATCAATGGTTGATGAGGCTATGGTAAGATCAACTATAACAATCAACTAAAGTATGAGACATTGCATATTTTGTGGACATGATTAGAACCGATCAACCCTATTTGTGGACCAAGTATTCCTCACCTCAAGGGAGTATGTTAGATATGGAGTCTATAAAAGAATGTCCCTATGGGTTGTATTTTTTTTATACGTCCATGTGTGTATTAGGTATGCACTGTGATGTTCAGATCATAATGCTTTGTGCTTAAGTGTTGTAATGTTGTCTTTAGACACTACAAATATTCTTGGAATATGTTTCCCCTTCTTATTTTCGGTTATGTTCTATAGTTCAAGGTGAAGAGGTTCCCCAACAATTTTAGCCCTCAAAATGGCTTCAAAAGTTTTCAGACGAGTTCTTACCCCAAATATGAAAAGTGAGACCTACCCATAAAATGGGTCCTACGAGCCAATTTAGCCAATTTATTGAACCCTAAAGATCTAAGTAGGTGACATATATATTTATCCACTTCGAATCAACTGTTGTCTGTAGTCATCGAAGAATATGGGAAAATTATCCATCATCTCATTCCTTTGTCGTGTGAGGGATTCCTCAAGCAATAAATTAATAGGATCTCCTACTCCATCATATATATATTCTTCTCCTCCATGTGAGGATACATGGGCCAACAAGAGTGGTTTTCCCCAATATAAACTAGTTTGAGACCCAACTGTCAATATTTTGATATCGTTGGGGACATGCATTGAGAAACAACAAGAGAAAATAGAATTGATATAACTGATATGGATTATTTGGAGAATGAAATGAAAGTGGGAATATAAAATTCTAGTCATTACATTAAAACCCAAATTTTATTAATGAATGAAATGGAAAAACATTGTAAACTCTAAAGAAATACAAACTAGCTTAGATGGTGTAGGTTATCTATGAAGAGATATGTGTCAGCTACACTCATTCGCAAGGTATGATTACAAAGAGGATTCAAAGTAAATTTGTATCATAATCATAGAGGCAAAAACCCTAACATCCCAAAACCTAACCCGAGGAGATGAAGCACCAAAATGATTTATGGACCCCGAGGTGGCTAGTTGGTATGTAACTTCCCCAAGGTGAAACTTTTGCATACTATATCTATTTAAGGATATCTATAGGTCATTATAAATAAATAACACATGATTACAATTTTTGACTAAACCCCTCCCCCTCCCAGTTGGAAAAAAGAAACGTCGTTTAGGAATTTAAAACAACCCCAAAAGTTTGGGATTATAAATACAACAGAAAATTGCTAAGAATATAGAGAACCATTTTAATTAGGTGAAACAGGTGGGTGGACACGAATATACACCTAGATAATTTTTTCTTCTATTTTTCATAAATATAAAAGGTTGTTATTGAGCTCGATAAGTGTAATTCCATGGTCAAGGTAGAGCATGACACTATAAAAAAAATTAAGTAAATGTATGTCCCCAGGATATCAAAGTGTCTCAGGGACATATCACTAACTCTATAAATCTAATTAGATAATTTTAGCACAACAGATTAGTCAAAAAAATATTTAGTTTCATTTTTCATGATTTAATTCGACAAAATCCCTTTAATTACCAATAAATTAAATAACTATTCAAACAAATGATCCGAAGGATGGGAACATTTCTTAACATCGTCAAACCTTCAATCCAATCCATATCAGAGATGATAACCACTTATAAAGGCTAATTATTCATATTCACAGTTAACTAGTAATTAAGGTGTTAATTACGACACTTAATGACACTTAATGAGCAAATGACAACATTGACCACAAATCTAGTTGTTTAACAAATAACCATCGATTATCAATCCCATTGGATTAATAAAATCTAATTACATATAAATAAGTCCTAATAACAAAAATTACAATAATTAATCATGATAATTACGAAAGAGAGTCCACAAGACTAGTTAACTACTTGTCGAGAAAAGTATATGCTATCTATTTCAACACTTAATTATCGACAAGATCTTGTAAGCTTCGAGCTACAAGTGCAATATGTGCATGGTCCAAGTGATCTAGCTTAATCTAACAATGGAAAATACACAAAATAATTGAAACTAGCCCAACCACCTTGAGAGGAAACCCATCATAGGGTGACCATATCTCCTGAGTTAGGTCATTAATCTCTTCGTTGGTGATTGAAACTACTAGAAAGTTCCAAATGTAATAGCTTTAAGAAAATTCAACTGACACCAAAGATTTCCTACTTACTTCAAAAACAATTCTACTATGAATAAAAAAGAGCATACCAATAAAATAAATAAACTAGTACAATCAAAATCACATGAAAAAAAAAAGTTAAATTAAATCTATTCTAAAGTCTTCAAAGTAAACAATTTTCAAAATCCAAGACATCAAAATCATGCACTAATACCCTATACTAAATTTTTTTTTTAAAATAACTAACTAGTTACCAAAAGTAACGTACTAAACTAAATTACCTAATCAATCAAAATGAATTAATTTAAAATCCAATCACCAATTAATTAAAAACGAGTATAAAAAGTGAAAATCCATTATAGCAAAACTAGAATAACAAGAGTAAGACTCCCAATCAAATCTGAAAGTGTCAAATCAAATTTCCACAACAATTTATAAGTTAATATCTTTGATGAATTCCATAAATATGACCTGTTCATAACATCAGAGTTCTTTCAACAGTTTTGTATATAAACAAAATTACATCTATGACTCTTTAAGGAGCTGATGAATAAATAGGTTCATAAACTCATTCTTTTCATTCAATATTTCAGCTCAATTTTAGTTGTGGATCTTGTTATGCAATAATTTGTTCTAAACATAATTCTACAATAGTCTCAAGCAAAAGAAATTGATTTTCCACATTTAAGATTTCAATCTTATCTTGCAATGATTCTGCAACCAGAATTCAATTGATCCTTAGCATATGCAAGTCAATTTTAACAATTCGGTGAACACTTTCAAATCTTTAAATTGCCACACCTATACTTCAGATATGATAATGATTATTTGTGGATTATTTATAACACAATTTAGCATTTGATATTCATAAATATACATTATGTGCTTGAGCTAAAGATTGTCTTATGGAATTTGTGAATCAAATGAAAGTGTTCTTTCAATTTATCTTTTGTAGATTTGAAACAAGATCTTGCAATGCATAATGTATTATGGGTGAATGAAAACAATATTGATGCATACAATCATGCTGTACAACAAATCCTGGAATTAGCATTTTTATCATCCCTTTTTAGTGTTTTTTTTGCATTGAGTGGTCAAACTAGATGCTAAGTGGGACGCATCATGGAAAAAACTTAAAGCGTCTCAAAAAACGTCTTTTTTTGCTTCCTAAACAACGTCGAGGTTTGCTTCCTAAATAACGTCATGTTTTTCTTCCTAGCGAGTGTTCGCTTTTTATTCTTAAATGACATTCCCGTTAGTGCCATATTTGCATCCTTAATAGAACCATGTTAGCATCTAAATTAGAATCCAATATTGCATCCATTTTTGCTACCATTTTAGCATCCCATTTTGCACCATGTTTTACTTCCAAATATGTGCCAATTTTCGCTTCCAAATTTGCACCAATTTTTGCTTCCTTTTCTGCATCTTGTTTTGCTACCAAAATGACACCAAATATTTCTTCTATTGTTGCACCATATTTTGCTTCCTATGTAGCACCATGTTTTCATCCAAGGTAATGTCTTATTTTGCTACCATATCAACGCCATGTTTGGCTTCATCATTAGCGCCATGTGTTGCATCCATTTTAATGCCTAGTTTCATGTCTTATTTTGCTACCATATCAACACAATGTTTGGCTTCATTATTAGTGCCACGTGTTGCATCCTTTTTAATGCCTAGTTTCACATCTCTCATTTTTTAGTCACTAATTTAGTCATTTTTAGTAGTTTTAGATACGAATTTTGGTCATTTTGTTTGGTCACTTATCTCTAATTGTTTGGTCACTTATGTCTTATTTTTTGCTTACTAATTTAGTTTTTTTTAGTTGATATTATAATATCATTAGGGCATGGAGGAATCGAACCACCAACCTCCTGCTTGTAAGGCGAACACTCTTCCATTGAGTTAGCACACTTTAAGAATTTGAGAACCTAACTTACATAGTCCTCTATGATGGTAAAAAGGATCAATACACAACTTTGAGTATCTAATGGTCGGAAAAGGATGATAGATTGTATAAGTTCACAATATATGATCAAGCAGGTTATGAAATCCATAAACCTTTTCTAGGAATTTTGAACAAAACTCAAGAAATTGGCTTAATGGGATTGCAAAAATCACTATTCCCTAGCAACCATAAGTGTACCACTATAGGAGACCTATAAACAACAATTATCTTAATGTGGATGCCAAGGATATAGTAGATAAGCATGATCATCCTAGAGCCATGTATAAGTGGAGCAATAAGGAGAATCAAAATAGGATGATCAACCCAATAGTTGGTGCTTCACATGGATCCTATCCACCATGGGATGAGAAAAGTTCCTTCTTCCATCAAGCTAATGAGTATCCAAAAGGACAAATGGTTAGGATATATTGTGATGCCAATTCAGAATGTTTATTCGCTTCCTAGGGTGATGTTGCAATGCTTGCACTGGGATATCTACATGATCCCAAACAACATTGGATATAAGCATATTCATGGGGCCATAGAGTATAGGATGAGGCCGTCTTTGCTCACCAATATGAAAATCGATACGAACAAGCTAACTAACACACTATCTGTATGTTACAATATACTAGACACACTTTTTATGTTACAATATAGCGTGTTTGGCCATCAAAACATGATTTTGGGCATTTCAAACAGTCATTAAGAAGTACGTTGGGTGGTATCTCTTTGAAGCAACACTAAGCACTAATTCCTGGAAAGGAACATCCACATAGTAAGCATTGGAACAACATTAAAAGTCAATATGAGCACATAGAACTGTCCTAGGTTGTTCAAGGCACTTTTTCAGATCATTGCAGCTGTAAGCATGCCTTTGAGAATTGTAAGCAAGCCAAAGAAAATTATGAGATCATCAACAAGTATAATAAAGGTCATTATAGGGGTGAAGCAACCCTATTCTAGGGAATTATTTTGTAACAAAAAACAGTACACGTGTGCGTTGAATGTGTCAAATATCTTGGATGAGAGATTTTATAGTGTTTTCTTGGAGTATATCAAAGCACAGTGGATGCCTCAAAATAAAGATTTGGGGCAATTTGAACAGCAGTAAAAGTATTTTTGGGTTTATTCTAAACAATTTTATCATCAAAATAATACTTCATACCTATGAATAATGGATCTTAAGGGAATTTGATAAAAATCATGTTAAGGATGTCAGCAACCATTTATACATTTGTATCAACTGGCTTTTCTTTCATCATATTTCATATCAAATTACTATGTCCATGGAATTAACAAATGGAATGGAGAGTTTAAAACCTGTAGCATACCATCTTGGAGGTCCTCACTTTAGGAATAGGTTTCTTCATCAAGAAGCAAGTTGGTCTCTTTGTAGAAGTAGGTTTGGGCACTAAAATGCCCTAAAGAATAAATTATGGATTAATTACAATAAGATTTGACCATTTATTAATAACTAATATCATACTAAGAGTTGACCATTTATTAATTACAATCACCCAAAAAACAAAAAACAAAAAAAGCTAGCATAGATCCATCTTGAACCTGGATCATTTGAGCAACAAGATTTTTATAGCTGTCATGCCCTGTCTAGGGAATTATCAAAGAAGTCTAGCTCTGTTTATGGCTTGTCCCATGTAACACCCCCCTTTATCACGTGACACAAAAATGCAGATAGTAAGTAAAAATGGCACCTATACTTACCCACCTTAACCTTATGAAAATTTATGGATGTGATTTATAGCGTTGACGACCTAAGCCTTATGGGGTCATCTTAAGATAAAATAACTCATAAATAGGTTGATTTCTATGTTAACAAGTAGCGGGTTAGTATGATCCTTGTGGGTTATCAAACCAAGGTTATTTTTCTTTAATTTTGGAATACACTCTTATACTATCAAGTGTGAAGGCAAACCCTAGAATTTTATCTAAGAAGGGTAAAACTTGAACAAATTACCGTCAATGATATCTTTTTCCCTAAAAAGTTATCTACACAAATTTATCTCGTAAACTTGCCAAGAAGATAGTTTAAATGCATTATGTAAAGTTACATATACACTATACATAAAAGCATGTGCAAAGATATATTTATACATATAGCAGATTCCTTTTGTATAAACTAGGGACTCAATGTATTATGAAAGCACCAAGGGGATTTATCTATAAATATTAGAAAATTAAATACGTGAAAAGGCTCATAGCAGTTTGGGATTTAATATTTATTAGGATAAAGTCTAAGTGTGTACCGAGCCTAACCTTGATATTTAAGGTAAATTGCCTCGGAAGTAAAAGGCTACGATTATCATCATTTATTACGATCTTATATACATTTTCCTTAGGGATTAATTATTTAACTTCATCCTTTGTAAACACCAAAAAGAAATGGATCGTTGGGATCCTGGATCGTTGGGATCCTACCTCTAATTCTTTCTTGCACATCAACAAGGAGTGCGCCTCAACAATAATGATGGCAGTTTAGTGCCTTAATTGAAGGAGTGCGCCGAAGCATTGATGATGGCAGTTTTAGTGCCTTAATTGGTGCAGAGCTCAGCAGAACTTAGGAGAATGCAGTTATTGTTTGTTATATATTGGGGTACAGTTCCCTTGTGTAGAAGGGGAGAGGGAAAAAAAAAAGGAATAGTTTAGTGAATTTTTGGATCATAATACTGGAGATCGCAACATCTAGGGGACTCGCGATTATGATACTCTGGGTCTCGCCTGCTGTCTACTAGGAGCGCTCAGCTCACAGAGGAGAACGGTCTCTGCTTCTCGTCGAGGACTGTGCTGATCTTGCATAGCCAAGACTGATTCCAAAGGGTATACACCTTAACTTTGGTTTGCGATTGATGATTCATTTTTGCAAATACTTCTTCCCTTGCCGTGTATTGAGTAAGAATGCTGGATGCCTCCTTCGACTCTTGATTAACTCTACCAATCCAAGAAGTCAGCGTCTAGTTTTGGGTTATTGGTTATATCCCGCGCATGTGTTTTTTTGTTTAAATAAAGGATCTGGGATTTTAACCCACCCTCTGTATGTGGTTGACTGTATCATTGGTCCAAGAACTCCTCCTTGCATTTTTGCCATATTCCCATCCCGGTATGCTTTTGGTTAGAATGGGAGATCCAGGATTTTATCCTGAACACCGGCAAGCGTGCCGTTTCCCCTTGACAGCCTTTTTTATTTTTTTATATATATGACGAAGTTTTTGGTTGTTGCTGGAGGCGTCTTCGATAAGGGGAGAACATCCTCCCCTGCGTGTTTATTTTATAGATATGTTTGGGTACATATAGATGAACCTACTGCTTCCTACGCTGAATCACAAAACTGATCTGCATATTCATAGATCAGAAGACTGGGGTCTAATGGTTTGTACTTTTCCTGCATTTTATTTTTAGG
>LPNX010196801.1:9750-24903 GCA_001517045.1 Pseudotsuga menziesii
AAATATTTATTCCTTGATAGAAAGACATCATAAAATTCAAAATTGCATAAGTTTGGTGTACAATTATGGGTGGAAGTGCATAGAGGGCCATATGGATCTGTTCTTGGTATTCAAATTAATGTAGGGAACATGCGCCATATCTAAAATTCATACCATACCCAAAAACCCTAATCAACTAAGCAACATATATTCTGAGAGAAGAGCATCCAAAAATTCCAAAGTTCAGATTAGTTTATTATTTTTCTGAGATACACTTATGTGTTGTGCAAAATTGTCCATTCCTAATGTGTTTCTTTATATATCTCCAAGAACCTATTTAGAGGTTTGGATTGTAAAAGCCCCGCATCTAATGATTTTCTATTGGCATAGGTATATATTCCTTTTTCATGTCTTCATTATGGATAAACTTGGAAATTTATTTGAAAATGTTGGCCATAATTTTTTCAATATCATATAGTTTATTTGTAGTTCTGTCTATACTACATTCTACTTCCCTCTCTTTCGGTATAGCTTTTTATCGAATACTTTAGATGTGCATTTTTAGGAGGTGACACTCATGTCTTTTCCACACCCGGGGTATTTTTTTTTGTTTGATATCTACATGACTTGTCTACATTGTGGTAATAGACAATAATAAAATATGTTCTGTAGCCATACATTTATTGTTTTGGCTACATAGTGAAGGAGCACTGACTGGGCATCTTGAATGATTGGTTCTTATAGGCATGCCAATGGAAATCCTTTGAATACTTCCGTAGACATGTTGTGGAACATCACTAATTGCTAAATGATGTTTTTCTTACTTTCCTATGACCAGTAAATAGTAAGGAATATAGTCTACTCCGTTTTCAGTGTGTTTTGGTTTCTGTAATAAGAAATGCTAAAAGGTCTCCAATCAAAATAATTTTAGAAGATACAACTAGAATTCATTTATCTCAATATACAAAGAGGATATACAGTTGGGAAATGAAAATTCCTAATTTTTTTTAAAAGAAAGTGAGCACAGTTTTCAAGTTAGCCATTGGAAATAATGATTACAACTAAAGGGGAATATATAAGGATATTGAACTGAGGCCTTGCTCCTATAGTACAAGAACACCACTAATCATGTATGATAAATCCGAACACAGCTTGCGATATTTTTTAGGCTTGTGGGATTCTGCATCATCTAGATGTCTTTTGCTTGGCCTGGGATTATGGTCTATGATTACATGCAATGTTAATTATGCAATTGACAATTGTAAAGAAGGAAATGGTGATCCAAACTTATAGTTAGCTATCTTAATCCATAGTCAGTACAAGAACAACATTGATCATGTATGATAAAGCCAAACACAACTTGGAATATTTTTGAGGCTTGCGGGATTCTACAACATTTGGATGTCTTTTTCCTGCCCTGGGATTATTGTTTGTGATTACATGCAATGTTAATTATGCAATTGACAATTGTAAAGAAGGAAATGGTGATCCAAACTTATAGTTACCTATATTAATCCATAGTCAGATCAAATGTTATCTCTACCCTGATCCTGTTCCAATCTAATAAGGATAAAGTTGATTAATATAAAATCCTATGTTCAATCTAATCTCAAATATGGCCACCTCAAAAACAAAAAGTGTTTGTGATTACAGTTAATGGAAAACTAGAAACAGTTTATTGTAGTAATGTTGATTACAGCTAATGGATAGATGCCAAATACATATTGAACTGAGAAATACCAAATAGGGTATCAATACAATCAAACGACTCAACAAAAATTGTCAATAAGAAATTATGCTTCATTCCTTTGACCAATTATGCCAAACACACAGTATGCAAAGTCAACACACCCTTAAGCATATATAAACACTTGAAAGATTACATACTTCGTGCTCTTTTCCTAATACTTACCATAAGATGGGTGTTATTGTTTGGCACTAGCTTTTAGAAGAATTTTAAAGAGATCTGCATGTGTCTTGGGTGTCTTCTTTGTGCTGTTGGTTCTCCTTAGGCTATGTCATCAGTACTATGCATGCTAGGGCTTCAAATCTTTTGTGTTTGTGTTGGGTTTCGTATGCTAGGGATTTCTCTACTTTCCAAACCCTTTCTGCATATGCTAGGGCTTCCTTTGCCTCAAGATACAAATCTAAATGGATAGAGAATGGCTACAATACGACTAGGGATTTCATCAGGTTATGTGGAAATCCTTCTATGTGAACTTAATAGATACAAATAGACTTAAGTCTCACAGAAGAGTATTGAAATAATGTAACTTTGAAGGACATTCTACTTGTACTTTACTTTATTATTATTATTCCTCCTTTGGGAGATGTCATTAATGTAAAAGGTCATTTAAAGTAAAAGTCACACCAGTTTCCACTGGGTCCACTAAAGAAGTTGCAGCCTCTGCAAGACATGTAGACATATATTCCTGAGCCTCATGACGTCGTTTAGAGGGAGGCAAGGAAACTTCATCACTCGGTAGGCTACTTCATAAACGATATTTATCAGCCTTTGGTGGAAAACACATAGGCCTTTCCATAAAAATTGAAGACATCCACCCATGTGGAAAATCACCTTCAGTTTCAAGACTATTAGAACTTAAGATATTATTAGTTCTCAAATGGCATTCATTTAGCACACAAGCATTAGCTGATGCCATATTTTCTCCATTATTGTCATTGGCACTTGCTATACCTCCTTTATTCAAGCCTTCTACATTTTTCTTGGTTTCATCTTCATCTTCAATTCTTTCCCTTTTTACCAAATGCAAATGTTCATCAAAGTTAAGTTTCCTTGCCTTGATCTGTGTCGTTTTCTTTTGATGATCTACTCTAGATAATATTTCAGAACATTTTTTTCTTACATGAAAATATTTATCTTTATTTGATTATTCGTGCAAAGATGGGATTGGGTTTATAAAGGCCCATCTCCTCACAAAGAGTGGCAGTGGCCAGAATATAGATTAGAGTGGGTTTATGATAGCCAACTCAAATACAAACTGTAGTGATACTGGATGAACTACAAGAGATACTTCCATGGATATCAAACTCAAGTAGGTGGTCAACCATAGCCAAAATAAAGAAATGAGATGTTTTATGGATATCTCAACATAGGGTCAGTCCTATGTACAACATCCTCCCTGAATATAAGCGGAAGGTCAACAATAGAAAGGAATATATCACATGTGATATCACAACTTCCCCCTTTAATGTTTATTGCGGGCCATTTGAAGATAGAATTTCCCTAAAACACCTTAGAGTCTGTTACCCCCTGATATGTAGGAGTGACTTGATGTTCATATTTTCAGATTGTCTTTGTATGAATTTTAGTGTTCAGACTTTGTTGTTTTGAGTCTTGAGAGGTGTTAACAGTTTTCATTTTTCTAGTTGTTAGGGTTTAGTTTCTGAGTGCATATCTGTGTACCATGTGCTAAAAATTTAACACAAGCATTGAAGAAGGTTTCTAAAAGTTGCACATAGAACCTACAGTGAAAGTATTGTAGTAATCCTTCAAATCGAAGCCCTAATGATAATGCAGACATAAAACCCCTTGACATTAAAAGTTGTAGGTCACACATGGTTGACAACTACAGGAACACCATATTGTCCCTGGTACAAATACCCACACATTGGCATCTATTGGTTGCTATGGGAAGACCCAGGTTTACTATAATTAACCAACAACACCCCTAGCTCACTGGCCATTTCGGTGACAGACCGCGGAGCGGCCTGAAGTCTCACCCGAAGTGACTCTAATGGGTTGGCCAAAGACTCAAGTGTCTTAGACCAGGTTCTGTCGCATCCTATGGGTCGCGCGGCTCTTCTTAGCCCACGAAGTCTCTCATTGCGACGCGCAATTCACTCTTATTGCACTGATTCTACTCCTTATCGCATCGTCGTGTCCCAACCGACACGTAACTCTTCCCTGCACTAAGTCCTCAACTTGCGATACCGCGCACTGCAGCTCCTCTGCCGGTGCGATATCACCTCTCTGCGATATACTACCGCTGCGACTCAGCACAATCATCGTTATGTGTGTCTGACTTACACAACTCAACATACAAGGTCTATTGAGTACTGCGAATCTTAGATATCTGGGGGAATTATCAGCAAGTTCTCATATCGAATACCAAGACTTCAACTTATATTTATCCTTCTATGATGCTGCGAACTGAATAACACATTCATATACTTACAGTAAACAAAGTTCATGCACAAAATAACAAATAACAGTAAACAAATACAATCACATGCATTCAACACATAACACACAGATTTAACATGGTTCACCCCCAGGATGGGAGTTATGTCCACAGAACTATGTTTCTCTATTATAGCTCAAGGGAAGGTAAACACAGTTCTGCTGCACCGCATATGTAGCTAGAGATCTTCTGGGTAACTCCACACACAGCCTGGAGCCCTTCTCTCTTAGATCTCTTCTCTATATCTATCTCTATATTGTCTCTCTTACAATATACTCTTCCCTCTCTATCAATCCCCGCGGATTGTTACATACATGCTCTGCGAGCTGGCTATTGGTTTCCGTAAGATAACTACAGCTAATAACCGAACCAACTAACCCTTTTACAATACAAAATACAAGCTTATATAGGCGGCCCGAAGGTCTCGCCATTACAACACTGTGGGCCTGTCCCAACAGTAAACCCAAAAGCCTAATTAGTGACAGACGACATATGTGTACTTGAAGTAGCCGCTTTCTGTCACACCGTAGTTCTCTGTAGTCTTCCATGCTTCCCAGTGCTGATCATGGGTACTATGCACCACTTCCCTTCACCATAGCTTCCTGCAGTCTTCCATGCTTCCCAGCGCTAACCATGGGTACCGGTGTTGCTTCCCTTCTGTCCTTCATCTTCAATACCTCAGCCTCGTCGCTCATTTTCCTTTCTGAGGGTAGCTGAACCCTCTTGTCTTCGCTGTTGCCTTCAATGCAGTGGTTGAGCTCTCTCTTCTCAGCCTCTTAGGTACCGTCTTCTTCCTTGAATTCTCTGTCTCCACAGTAATGGTTTCCGGCTCTGATCTGTGGCTAGAAACCCTGCTAGAGCGTCGTAGCTTTTACCTCTTATATCTCCACCAATACTGCTTGTCTGCCAAAAATAGCAGCTTCTTCTGTAGCTGCGGGAGCCTACTCCAACAGTCCCCTAACACTTACTTGTGGCTCTCCCTCGAGCCACTACCAATGGGCTTCTCTTGCTCTAACTTCTCCTTCGCTTCCTGCAAATTTTGTTGCAGCTTGTCCCAAAGTCCTGTGACTTCATTCTGCATCACTTCGACATGCGCTTGTGCCGTGTCAAGCATAGCTTGACTGATAGTGGAGTCCTCTGTTGCATCAATTTCTTCTCTTACTTGTCGTTGCCTTCTTTCGTCTTTGGCATCAGCTTTTGCATAATTATTTCCCTGGTCTCTCTTCTCTTTTCTTTCCTTATGGTCATGCTCTCGCTCTCGTCGCTTGCGAGACAGTGATGGATCTTCAGGTTTTGAGAAGTCATCCACATATATCCTTTCCTTTTTATCTGGGTTAGAACTTTTATCACAAAGGAACTAGGAATTTGTATCTTCCATCCTTCTCAAACATTTCATTCAGTTTGAATCCTTCCTTACGAGAACTCCTCAGGCGTTGAATTCCATTTCGAGAACATGCGATGTCTGCATGTTGAATTTCCTTATTTGTCTGTGTCTCTCGGATGCCTGCCTCTTGGTCCTCTCGCCTTTCCTTGAGATCTTTTGGGAAAATCTACGTGCACGCTGAGAAGTCTTGTTTCTCTTTAGGCTTCATCTTTACTTTCTTTCTGCCTGCAGGTTTCTTCTCATCATTCGTCTGCTCTGTTTTCTGTTCTACAGTGATCTTCTCATCTTTCTTCTTCTCTGCTTTCTTATCTTCAGTGATCGGTTCGTTTTCTTTTGTATCTGTAGCCAAGACTTTGATGACATATTCTACATTTGGCACTGGACTGCTCATCCTTGGTAGCTCTCTGGTCTGTGATGAACTTGGCTGGGCACCCCTAGGTGGCGTCGTCATGGCACCTGTGAGGCCGTGATGGTTAAATATTCGCAAAATGGCTTCTATAGGTTCGTCCTCGGACAGAACCCACTTGGTTGAGTATCCTGGTCGTGCAATGGATTCGAAATCTAGAAATCACAGCACTCTGTAACAAAATTAGCTCTGCACACAGGGAAAACTTAATAGCTTACTCTATAGCTCTCGGGTTTTTTCAAATGTAACCCTTCCACTTGAATAATTTCTGCTTTTATGCCGAAGGAAAGAATCCCGGACGCAACGGTCATCTAGGCTGAACCGGTCGGTCGAATTAATTTCCTGGACGAGCCCATACCCGTCATGTCGATCCTCAATAAACGCCGAAATCCGATCAACTTCCCTCGAACTGTGTGTGTACCGGTGTTGGTCTCGTCGAAGATTTACCAAATCTGGAGACTTAATTGTGCTGCTTCCAAATCTACGGTAAGGTATACCGGTCATTTCTTCATTAACTTCTTATCAAAAGGTGACTTGACTGGCCTTCTGTCAGTTACAAAACTGGATACATGGCACGGAGAAACATCGCATTGCTGCGATGCATCACCGCATCATCTGTTTAATCAAACTTAGCGCTTTTATTATTATTATTATTATTATTTTTAAATGAATCGTCCTTATGCGATTCCTCATACTTAGAATACCTGCCGGTGTAGACTAATTCCCGGTGCGATGCCTCCTTTCAACTACACTGGACATCTGTACCGACATAAGCTGTCTAGCTAGGGCTGAGAGGTGGGGTGACTATCACTGTAGAGCTTAAGCCTACTGCCATTAATCCATGTGGGAAGAAGCTCCCCATTTAGCATGCTGAGATGAACGGTGCCTCCCTCTGTAACTTGCTGTATCTGATATGGCCCTAACCAGTGCATTTTGAAATTCCCTGGGAACTTAATAAATTTGCTGTCGTAGATGAGTACTAGGTCTCCTATCTGAAGAGTCTTACTCTTAATGTTCCTGTCATGCCAAGCTTTTTCTCGTGCCTTCTACACTTTCTGATGGAATCCTGCAATGAATCTATCTTCCTCTAAGGCAAGCAACTGCACTAGCCTTTCCTGTATCGTGTCTGTATCTGTCATCCCAGTGATCTGAGCAATTCTTAAGCTGGGAAGAATATACTCCATAGACATAACAGCCTCCTGTCCATACACCAAGATGAAAGGTGTGTGTCCTGTAAGCTTCTTGCATGTGGTCATGTAAGCCCATAATACAACATTAACCCTTAGTTCCTAATCATTTCTTTGACTGTTGCAGATCTTCGTAAGAGCATTCTCTAAAATCTTGTTGAAGGCCTCTATCGTACCATTAGCTTGTGGATGGTAGGGCGTGCTCTTATAGTGCTGTATCTGGAATTCTTCTGTCAAGGTCTCAATGGTGTGATTGAGGAAATGTGTGCCTTGATCACTTAACAAAATTACGAAGCATCCAAATCTACTGATGATATTTTCAAAAAGGAACTTTGCGGCTGTCGCAACATCACAATTTCTTACTGCTTTGGCCTCTACCCACCTGGTGAGATACTCTATTCCAGTGATGATATATCTCGCACCAGTCCATTTTCCTGGTGGGTTGATAGGACCCACAAAGTCTATAGCCCATTTGTCAAATGCACGCAGCGTGATCTGTGGTCGCAGCGACATTTCATCGCGTCGTGAAGGTTTTCCTACCCTTTGGCAGATATCATAGCATCTGCAAAAGTCTTTAGTGTATTTATATAACGTAGGACACCATAACCCTGCGGCTAGGATTTTATGCGCAGTTGGTTTTCCTGTGAAAAGACCTCCTGTGGTTCTTGAATGTGCCTCTTTGATTACAGCCTCTTTTTCATGGAGCATCACACATCTGTGCAGAACTTCATCTGGACCTAATTTGTATAACTGTCCAGTGATCAAGGTGAAGTCTGCTGCTTTAACAACCAAATGCTTCTTTTGATTCTTAGTAAACTCAACAGGTTCCAATCCTGTATTGAGAAAGTGAATGGTGTCATCATAGTGCTCATCTACAATCTGGATAGAAAACAACTGTGCATTGGGCAAGTTGTCCTCTAGATTAATTAGCTCTTCTCCTGAATCTATCCATGAGAGATGATCAGGTCCTGCATTCAGTTTTCCTGGTTTCACAATGATTTCAAAATCATACTCCTGGAATAAGAGTAACCATATGCAGATTCTCCCCCCTAACACTGGCTTATTGACCAGATACTTCAATGCGGAATGGTCAGTAAACATCTTGAACGAGGCACCCAACAGGTAGTGCCAGAACTTTTGTAGAGCATACACCATAGCTAAGCCTTCTCTTTTTGTCGTGGTGTAGTTATTTTTTGCTGTCGACAGCTTTCTGCTGGAGTATGCGATAGGATGGTCGATACCTCCTTCTCCCGGTTGTGTCAACACAATTCCTAGTGCGATGCTAGATGCATCCACATGTACATGAAATGGCTTAGTCCAATCTGGAAATACTAAGATGGGTGTGGTAACCATCTTCTCTTTAAGTGTGTCTAGGCTCTGCTGACATTCCTCATTCCATAGGAACTTTACATCTTTCTTCAACAGCTTCTCCATTGGCGCTGTAATATTTGCATAGCCCTTGATGCATTTTTTGTAGTACCCGGTATGACCAAGTACTGTTCTCAATTGTTTGACTGAGTTGGGTGCTAGAAGATTGACAATGATGGTGATCTTTGTGGGATCTACCATCAAGCCTTTCCTGCAAACAATGTGACCGAACAAGATACCAAATGGCACACAGAATATACATTTTTTCAAGTTTAGAGAAATCTGGTATTGCCTACATTTCTCTAACATTAGTCTCAAATCGCCTATATGCTTGTCAATCAATCCAAATACAGTCCAGTCATCAAAATAAACTTCTAGGAATTTATGGATGTATTCTTTAAATATAGCAACTACTACTCTAGAAAAGATAGCTGGTGCATTCTTAAGACCAAAGGGCATTACCGTGTACTGGAATGAGCCCCATTCTGTTGCAAAGGTGGTCTTATGGCAATCTTCTAGGTGGATCCTGAGCTAGTGATAACCTGAGAAGCCATCAGTGAAGGAGTAGACCTCCTGTCCTCCTACGTTGTCTAGCACTTCATCAGTGAATGGTGTTGGGAATGGATCATGAACTGATGCATCATTGATCTTACGCAGGTCGACACAGATCCTGATGTCTCCTTTTGTCTTATTTTCTTATACAACCATGGGACTAACCCATTCGCTTTATTCGACAGGTTCAATGATGCCTACTGCCAGCATCTTATCGATCTCATCCTTAACTTTTTCTTTATAGCGCAGATTTAATCTATAAGGACGCTGCTTGACTGGTCCGGCATCCTCCTTTAATGGTATTCTCATGACTTCCAAGTCTCCAACTATTCCCTTCATCTCTGTGAATTTGGTGGGAAATAGGTCCTGATAATCATGTAAAAAGTCAGCAATCTATCCAACTGTTTTGTCATCCCAATAGTCTCCAATAGAGGCAAACTTTAGTTCTGTGTCTGTGCCAATATTTATCTTTTTAATCTTGATCGGCTCCGTGATCGCTGGAATTTATAACTTGGGTCCATCAACATCGCGAGTCCCTTCTGACTCTGGAATGTTGATGTTGTGAGGATCCTCATCCTCATCCTTATCTTCATTGTCTAACTCTGCTGCAAAATTATAGCACTCAAGCGCATTTGTCAACTGGATGGCCCACTCGGGTTGAGCCTGCACTAATATGGTACAGTCCTCAAATATCTTGATCTTTATTATGTCTAGGGCCTATGCAACACTTGGATACTCAGATTCAAAAGTGAATGTGAGTAGAAAGCTGTCTATCATGAGTGACCATGTATTCGTTCCCTTGCGCAATTTAGTCCTTGTGTACCAGTTTCTTGGAATTGTGTCCAAAGTGTGAATGAATCGGTGAACCCATTCATCCTCAGGAATGTCCGACCAACTCTGTTCACATGTCTGAATATGTGACCTGGGGTCACTTTCTCCTGTGTATTTCTGCTGGACATACTCTATGTCGGTAGAGAATCTAATCGCCATCAATCTTTTAGTGTCATCCCATGATGCGATATTCTCTTTATGTGCATACCACCATCTTGCAGGTGTGGCTCGTACTGCAAGGTCCATAGCTGCGATCCTTTCTTCATGAGGGATTTGTTGCTTGAACTGCGTGAAAAATTCCTGGAGATCTATTAGACCATGAAATGTTGGAATCTCAGTGATCTCTGCGCCAATCCATCACAGTGACTTACTCATAAATGCACATCTACGCGCTGAGAATTCGTAAAGTCTATTCTACCAGTTCTCTAGACCAACATCGAAATTCGATGCGCATGAGCTGTCGTATCGCCAACTAATGTTCCCTTCTGCGGTTGGGTTGATGTAGTCGCTCTGGTTCGCAGTCATCTGATAGAGACTCTCCATGTTCTGTGTTTCGTCCTCTGCGCGGATAGGTTCAATGTATCGAGGACCCTGAAGAGGATCCAACGGCACGATGACCCAGATCTATGCATCCTCAAAGGTCATTTTTCTTCTCTTTAGGTCAATAACAACCTTGTTACCGATCGCCCAATCAATACTTAATAATGCTGGATACAGTCGACTATCGCCAATGATTTCTATAACTTCAAAGTCCGCAAAGCTACGAACTCCGTCAATGTCAACTGGCACCTGTGGTAGTCGTCCCATTGGTGATACCCGCTGCTGGTTAGGTAGTCTCAGATGGATAGGTGATCTGACTAACTGAGGGCTACCCATCTGGTCCCATGTCTGCTTAGTCAAAACATTGACCTCGGATCCTAGATCTAGGACCACTTCATCCATTTCAAATTCACCAATCTGTGCTATGAGCTTCATCTCTCTGCCGGTCCTTGTATGTCCTGTAATATTATGAACAGCGCGGTGTGCACTGCCCAAGAGAGAGGGTTGCTGACACTGATCTATGATGCGCTGGAGCTCTCCGATAGCTTTTTCATTTCTGACGCGTTTTAAGCAACTGCGCAGGAAGGATTGTACGCTTCCTGTCGATTCATCCTTGTCACATCTTCCCGATGTGGTAGCCTGCGGTATCTGTTCAGGGCTATCGCCACAAGGTGCTTGCTGTGGTATGCCCCTAGACGGCGGAACCTGTGATCCTGATTGTGTAGAGTCATCAAAGAAAGTTTTAGCTTCCTGAAATGCCTCTTTATTCTTCTGTAGGTCGAGTGGTGTCGCTTTGTTAGTAGCTCTGCACACCCACTCTTGTCATGTGCTCTTTTCAATATCCTGGGATGTCCCACTCGTGGAAGCACTGCTGCGAGTCACAATGTTGACTCTTGGTTCTGGTTCATTTGGCTTAGCAGCAATAAGCTGGATGTTCTGGTGTGCTGCTGGTTTAGGCTCTCTGATATTAGCTATCAAGGTAGGACATTCTTCTATAGCATGATCATAAGATTTGTAGTAATTACATGTGGTAGTAGGTCTCTGACAGTCCCTAGCATAATTTCCTACAACTCCATAGTTGTAAAAAGTGACTGGTTCGCGACCGCGACCAAAGCCTTCTCCTCGGCCGAAGCCTTCTCCATGTCCAAAGCCTCCTCCACATCCTCATCCTTTGAATCCTCCTCTGCGGCCTCCATGAGCTGGATCATGTGGTGGTCCTGCTACTGGACCCAGTGTCTCTGATTGGACTCTGTACACGTCATGTTTTCTATCTAACATGAGATCATAAGCTCGGCAATCATGTTCATCATGTCCTACGGACTTGCAGAAGACACAGTATAAGTTCTTAGGTGTTTGTACATACTTCTGAAGTAGAGGGCATTGCTGAGGCTGATGTCCTCGCGTCTTGCATATTTCACACCATGGTCCGTGCGTCTGAGGTAAGGGGTTAGGAGCCCCTGATGCTAAATATTCTGCAAATATTGGACAGTTGTCTTTGGTATGACCTTGTGCTTTACATCTTACGCACCATATGTCTTGCATAACCTCTTTCCCTTTCTTAAGCTCATGCAACTGTAATGTGAGGTTAGCCAACTGGTTCTGTAAGGTTGTCATGTCTGCACTGGTTTCTGCTAGAGGTGAGGCCTCTAGTTTCATCTCCATCTCCAACACGTCATCCTGTGTCTGGAGCTTCTGCTGCATCAGTGGCAGTCTAACGTGAGGGAGGAGCGCTGCAATAAACCATTCCTTATGCTGCTCCGGCACAAACTCAAAGCTTACTTGGTCTATAAGGGCTTTGAATTTTTGGTCAAAGTCCCATACTGACTCTGTAGGTAGCTTCTTAATGTCCTTGAGCTCTGTTATACACTGAGACTCAGACTTAGGTTTTTTGAACTCTTTTATCATGGCAGTCCTGACCTGGACAAGTGTTCTAGGTGTGGCGGAATACTTCATATACCATGTTAAGGCTCGGTCTCTTAATGTGGTGACCAACTGTACAAGTTTAATGTTATCTTCATTGATTCCTTTAATGGTCCACATCGCTTCGCATAGAAACCAATGCTGTTCTGGGTCCTCTGCTCCTGTACCCTTAAAAGTAGGTAGCCTCATATCATCCCCCATTCTATTTCTGTGTGGTGGGTTTTGATTTACTGGAGTACTACCACTCGGCGGTGTAGGTGGTGGTGATGTAGCAGTAGTAGGTACTGTCTGTGAGCTACTGGATGGAGTACCTACGGGATTGCTCTGATTCCTGATTTGTTTCTGTAGGGTGTAGGGATGGTAAGGGATACCCCCCTCTATTCTGTCTGTGGTACTAGGACTCTGTTGTTTAGTATTAGCCGAGCTGTCTTCAAATGCAGGAGATCTGAAATCTACTTTATATTTCTTTCCACTACGTGTTCGTCCAATGTCATCAAAATCACTTTCAAACTCTTGTGACATTACTATCTTTACTTATTCATCTGAAACTAGATCCACTGTTCCTTTTTCATATAATAGCATCTTAATGGACAAGTTTAGCGATTTTAGGTACTTACCATGATAGCCTTTGAAGAAGTAGCACTTAGCCTCGCTGAAGCTTTTCCTTTGGTCAACTGCAAACTCTGTAACAAAGCCTTCTAGCACACTCGCAAGCCAGAAGTCCACTGCTCTCGTAATGGGATTACCAAGGCCATTCACAGTCTGAATCAGCTCCAGTGTCCAAACAATGTTTCTTTTCTTCTTGAATATGTTCTTATCTGTCAACTTTGATAACCAGTCGTAAAGCTCATTTCCATAGGTTGCAAAAAATATCGCGTGTATGTCTGAAGAGATATGTTTTTGTAACCAGTCCTCTGTGCTTAGTCTAGGACTCCTATTTTCTCTCTCGGCAAATTCCTTTAAGTTTGACTCCAGCCACTGGTGAAACTCTTCTCTAGTAGGATGCCAACAGAACATTAGCGCTCAATTGTTCAAAACCGGCAACAGAACCATTTGTTGGTCGCTATGGGAAGACCCGAGTTTACTATAATTAACCAACAACACCCCTAGCTCACTAGCCCTTTCGGGGACAGACCGAGGAGCGGCCTGAAGTCTCACCCGAAGTGACTCTAATGGGTTGGCCAAAGAATCAAGTGTCTTAGACCAGGTTCTGTCACATCTTATGGGTCACACGGCTCTTCTTAGCCTGCGAAGTCTCTCGCTGCGATGCGCAATTCCCTCTTACTGCGCTGATTCTACTCCTTATCTCATTGTCATGTCCTGACCGACATGTAACTCTTCCCTGCACTAAGTCCTCAACCTGCGGTACCGTGCACCGCAGCTCCTCTACCGGTGCGATATCGCCTCTCTGCAATATCCTACCGCTGTGACTCAGCACAATCGTCGTTACGTGTGTCTGACTTACACAACTCAACATACAAGGTCTATTGAGTACTGCAACTCTTAGATATCTGGGGGAATTATCAGCAAGTTCTCATATTGAATACCAAGACTTCAACTTATATTTAACCTTTTATGATGCTGCGAACTGAATAACACATTCATATACTTACAGTAAACAAAGTTCATGCGCAAAATAACAGATAACAGTAAACAAATAAAATCACATGCATTCAACACATAACACGCAGATTTAACGTGGTTCACCCCCAGGATGGGAGTTATGTCCACAGAACTATGTTTCTCTATTATAGCTCAGGGGAAGGTAAACATAGTTCTGCTGCACCGCATATGCAGCTAGAGATCTTCTGGGTAACACCGCACATAGCCTGGAGCCCTTCGATCTTAGATCTCTTCTCTATATCTATCTCTATATTTTCTCTCTTACAATATAATCTTCCCTCTCTGTCAATCCTTGCGAATTGTTACATACAAGCTCTGCGAGCTGACTACTGGTTTCCGTAAGATAACTACAGCTAATAACAGAACCAACTAACCCTTTTACAATACAAAATACAAGATTATATAGGTGGCCCAAAGGTCTCTCCATTACAACACTGTGGGCCTATCCCAACAATAAACCCAAAACCCTAATTAGTGACAGACGACATATGTGTACTTGGAGTAGCTGCTTTCCGTCACACCGCAGCTCTCTGCAGTCTTCCATGCTTCCCGGCGCTGATCATGGGTACTATGCACCGCTTCCCTTCACCACAGCTTCCTGCAGTCTTCCATGCTTCCCAGCGCTGACCATGGGTACCGACGCTGCTTCCCTTCTGTCCTTCGTCTTCAATACCTCGGCCTCATCGCTCATTTTCCTTTATGAGGGTAGCTGAACCCTCTTGTCTTCAACGCTGCCTTCAATGCAGTGGTTGAGCTCTCTCTTCTCAGCCGCTTAGGTACCGTCGTCTTCCTTGACTTCTCTATCTCCACAGTAATGGTTTTCGGCTCTGATATGTGGCTAGAAACCCTGCTACAGTGTCGTAGCTTTTACCTCTTATATCTCTGCCAAAACTGCCTGTCCGCCAAAAATAGCAGCTTCTTCTGTAGCTGCGGGACCCTACTCCAACAGTATCAATGAATCTAAGTTGAAGAGAAAATTTCATGCTTGTCTATATTTATTTTATTATTACCGACTCAAAAGTTGAAGGTAGTTTTGTAGATTGCAAATTTTTTTTTTAAATCGAAACTTATTTGTATTTTGAAGAAGCATATAAAACCCCTTTGATTTTGTAAATATCTAACAAACTATAAACCCCATTGGACATAAATATGTTATTT
>LPNX010196814.1:0-13266 GCA_001517045.1 Pseudotsuga menziesii
ACTACATTCAGAAGAATGGATATTGTTAAGTCATGAATTTGTTTTGATTAGTCTTATATTTTGTTTGTGTTTTGAAGCTTGCTTATTTGTTTACTTCTGGCAAATTTGTTCCCTCCCTAGCTTCAAACCTATTATCTGTCTATCAGATGACCCATATTGGATCTCCAAAGTGAGTGATATTTGGTCCTGAATCAGCGGAGATCACCGATATCTCTACTGGGAGCATCATAGCAAAGGGTACTGCAAATCATGCTTCAAAATCATATGAGTTCTCACATTTCATGCCTCCTTCAGAACCAGTGCACTCTCAGCAGCCACTTGCAGGGAAGATAAAATCATTGTATCTACTTCTTTTACAAGTTCTACTAGTATTGCAGATCCATATTTATCAGCTTATGTGATTGATATTTAGGGTGACTCAGATCTAGATTCAGTCCCTACTTCCAATCTGAAGGCTAGGAAGATGACTGTAAACTCACCTAACACTCAGAAAAGAAAAGACCCTTGCACTATGCCATGCAATCTTACCTCCTTTAGAGAGATGCAATAGACTCCCTGTAAGATGCTATGTGGAAAGGGACCAGTCTCACTACATTCAGAAGAATGGATATTGTTAAGTCATGAATTTGTTTTGATTAGTCTTATATTTTGTTTTTGTTTTGAAGCTTGCTTATTTGTTTACTTCTGGCAAATTTTGGGTTTATGCCATTATGTTTCCATCATTTTTGTTTTTTCTTATGTTCTAAAGGGTTCTATAGGATATATGTTGATTAAAGGTTTCATGAATAGCACTAAGATCAAGGTTTATCATATAAACCTGATTTAAAGTTAAATTCGGGGTCAAATAGCACAAAATTTGATTTTTAAACTTTTTTGTAGCGCAACGATTAAAATTTTGCACTAGTGCACTACAAGAATATCGCAGGTGCAAAATTTGTCAGTTTTTACGCCAAATTCTCCAATGATTTCGCTCCTAGGATGACTAATCACATGTGTAGGAAGGTTTGATACGTGTTTCATCTAGATAATCATGTAAACAGGTGTTGGCTATGATGTGAGGAAGATCGTGACAGTCAGAAGTAAAGGCATGGAAAATCATGATAGACAATGGAATGAGGCAAGATTGACGGGAAAGAGGTTCTTGAATTAAGAATTACAAAGCTCGTGGAGATGCTGGAATGAAGACACATTGCCAAAGAATCAGAATTGGCAGTTGAAGAAGGAAATTAGGGCTTTGCAGCGTGACGGTTGAAGGTGAGCTGATGACTCAAAGACACCTGGAGTTTTAAATTCGACATTCAGCTAGTCCAAGAATCAACTTTTAACACCTGCAGCAAGCTAGGAGTGAGGTATTCCGCGTGACCTTGGTCATGGCTTGTTAAATTAGGGTTTTTTTCTGTTAAGCCTTATAATGTTAAATTGCTAAAGGAAAACATAAATTTATGTATTCAACGAACTTCCAACAGTGAGATATCAGTCCAAAAGGTCTAAATAAGCAGCATTTGATGTTAGTGAAGCTCAACAACAGACCTATTAAAGACCTTTGGTGCTCTGTTTGACCTAAATTATCCAAGTTTGGCACAAAAATTTCCCTGAATTGATAATAGAACAGACTGTATAAAATCGAGGACAATCAGCCAGTGAGAGTTCAAGGAAGAATTGACTGCCAAAACTGTGAAATTTTGAGGAAAATAAGGCTGTGAAGTCACTAACAGGTTCTGAAAATAACACATAAACATCATCAAGCCTTGGGAAAGCAGATGAAGAAGAGTGGGAAGACCAACACGGCTGAGCCCACTGAACTGAATTGGATAGACAAGTTTCCTGGATGTGCTGAACTCTTTGAGAATGCTTGATGGTTGGACTTCTTTAAAAAGATTGATGGATATAATACCGAAGTCTCTCATAAATTTGCTCAATGTTATAACCAAGATATAGTATCATTTGATACTCTGAAGTTCAAATGAACTGTAGAGTTAGTGGCTGAAGCAATAGGGGTCAAGAATGAAGGAGAACTTTGGTTCAAAAAGGTGCCATTTACCTTCAATGCCCAAAGGTATCTATTGCCTGGCATTGTTCCAAATTGGAGCAAGGGAGTGCTCATCCATAATTTCAGAGTTGAATGGGTAGAGCCTATCAAGGTTCTACAAAGCTACATCACATGTGAAGGGAGGTATGCTTTTGTCTTCAAGTATCATTTCAGGTTTCTTCAACACTTGAGTGGTGAATCAAGGATGAATCTCCCTTTCTTCCTGCTAAAGAGCTTGCAGAAAATGTCCAGTAGGATCAAAGAACATCATGACCACACTGCACATTCCATCTTTCACCATGGATTGATCAAGCTTATTATCAGCAGTGTTCTGCAAAAAGAAGGAAAGACTTGGGACTACTTTCTCTTTTGGTCTGGATTCCAAAATAACCAGGAAGGACAGCCTACCAGAAAGCAGGTTGATAAGGGACAAACCCTAATTAGAAAATTAAGACAAAAAGTGAAGGCTGAAGATGAAAAATGTGTAAAATTAGAGAAGGTGACAGAACCTTTAAAAGGATATTATGAATCTCAGCAACCTCCAGTTGACAGTAAGAGCAAAAATTCGTTGTTTATTAAAAAGGAAACCCAGCCTGTTCAAAATGAAGCAGCGGCAGAAGCACTCATTGATGAAAAAATTGTTTTCACAGAAAAGGTTTTAGGAGATGAAGAAAATGCTAAGGTCCAACAATGAAGCCCAATTACCATCTTGACTGAAGATGAAGCATATTTGTTGGAAGGAGATGAGTTGACTGTCAGTGCTGAGACTAGGGTTGGCACACAAAGGGAGGTCTACAGTCAGGAGGATAAGACAGTAATGCCAAAGAAAAAGAAGATTAAAGTTATGGAGTTTGCCACAGTCATCCATCAAGGGAAAACTTTGAAAATGGTAGGATCGCTTGCCCTAGGATGGAGACCCAAAACTAGACCCAAAAACAAATTGAGGTTGAACATGAAAAAGCTACTAAACCCTAAGTTAAACACAGAAGAGGTAACTGTGCTTGATAATTCTTCCTCTGATGAAAATTTAGAGATTGGCAAGGGTAACAGCAAAGGGAAGAAAGAAGAAGCTCCAGGAGGTTCAGCTTCTCATCCTGCAAAAGGAAAAAGGCTATTGAAAATAGATGAAGAATCCAGCCTCACCGAGACCAAATTGTCTGCTGTGTTTTTGGAATTATGAGGTGAAATGTTGAAGGAACAACAGAAAGAGGAAATAGAAGTTTCTTATTTAGAAAACAAGCTGTTGATGGATGAAAATGCACCTACTGAAATAGATAATAAGGAAAACCCAAGTGTTCATGATGCTTCTACAGAGCTGCTTCCTGAGGATGAGGAAATCTTCAGAAAGCTGAACATCCCATGGCTACCTAGTGAACTACAAAGTACAACAGGAAGCAAGGCATTTGACTTAGAGAAGGAAAATTTGCAAAGAGCCATCAAGCAATATAAACATCAAATAGAGTATATGCAAGAAACAAATGATGGTTTGATTACAGCTAATAAAAGACTCAAGGAAGACCTAGAAGAAGTGAATGATCACTACCAAGAACTTATTGCAGTCTCCAAAGAGGCCCTAAAAAGGAAAAGAAGTACAGATTTACAGTGTGCAGAATTAAAACAAACTATCAAAAATCTATAGCTACAGAATAAGGAGCTTACAAGAAGAATGACAAAGATGGAAGCTGAGCAGCAGAAAGCTAGGAAAAAGGCCCAAGCCTTAGATGGGATAGCTTTATTGGCAGAATTTGCTAAAGATCTATGAGCATTGTTGGCTAAAACAGTTACTTGTTATGTTTTTGAGGAATACTTTATTTTTGTAATTATTATTTTGATAATAGCCTATTGATGATTAGGCTAAAAACAGTTAGGGTTTAGACTCTAACTGAATTTTGAAAAACCAGTATTTAGGAAGGTCACAAAGAGAACAAGAGGTTCGACTTTTGGATGGCTAGAGGAGGTCTCTTGACTTATTGATAAGCTAAGTACTTGAATCTCATGTGTATTTGATGAACAGATTATGAAATATATGATCCAATTTACCCTTCAGTCTGTGTTTTGGCTTCATTTCTAGCCTGTTTAGCTACACAATTGATAATTTCATTGCTGGTTTATAGTCTTTATGCTTGTAGTGTTTGTCAATTGTGAATGAAATTCAATGTTATGTTCTGTTGGATACATGGTTATTATATTATGCATCTCTATTCTTCTTTACTTGTGATTTAGTTTGTATTTGGCTTATGAATGTATTCCCTTTTGTCACCAAACTTCACAACCAGAAAAACCTTTCAAAAACCCTAAAAACCTAGTTTTGTTTGATTGAATATTTTAGATTGTGTTGGCTTGTTTCTTTATAGTCTGGAAACAATTTCTGGCACAAACAGATATGATCATACACCTCTTCATTCAGCAAGAGACAAAGGTTACATTCCTCCTTCCTTCCATCATCATTTTTGGAGAAGGACGAGAATTCTACATGCCATGTCCCATAATACATGTGCACAGTACACCATGCATGTTGCTTCACTACCTCACAGAGATGAAGATTGCAGCAACATATTTTCAAGTTACCTGATTCTACCTACTTAGTTAGAGGGGGGGCTTTTTCCCATGTGGTTTTTGCCCCAGCTCCGTGTATTAAGCAGTTTCTTTATTTTACTTGATGTAATGGGTGACCTATGGTCTTAGTTACCAGCGCCCACAGATTGTCCAAGTTAGCATTCAGGGGGGTGTTAGGATTATTAATCCTCCCTTGTCCAATTTGTTCATATGTCTAAATCAGGATTCATGTCTAAATCAGGAGTCCATCCAGCCTATTTTTAGTCATTAGCACCATTGGGTCCACTTGGTCTAATTGAGGCACATGTTTTAGTTACTAAAGTGTGGGGAACACTATTTGAGGCTTACTGCCACTGATTGCACTTAATTGCATCAATTTAGGACCCTCCTAGACCAATCCCTACAATTTAGGAGCCACTAGGAATGCCGAAACCAACCAAGGTCAGTTCAGTTCAGTTAATGACTAGTCAAGATAAGTTAGGAGTCAGTTAGATTCAGTTCTAGTCCTCTACATTCTGTTAGGGATAGGTTTACATGACTACACTCATGAGGGGTGCATTTCTCACCTACCATAGTCAGTTAGCCTTAGTCAACACTGAATGTAACACTTGAGTTGTGTTTTAGAGCTTCGATGAACTCTAGTTATGGTTTAGACAAGGTCAGTTAACTATTGAGTTCTCTTATAGTGATTTAGACAAGGTCTTAGTTACCTACAGTCAAGTAGAGTCCATCAATTCGAATTTCCTCATGTGGATTTGAATTTCATGTGACTATTAAAGCCATTGTACTTCATTGTAATTATTATCTGATTACTTTTTTATTAATGAAAGCATTCACAACTGCAAGCCATTTTTGCACTGTTTCATTCTTCAATTGATGAGTAAATTGTGTGATCTATTTTGTGAGTTGTGTGTTTGTCCACAAATCTATGTGCTCAATTTAGTAATAACCGATAGAACATGGCTGCGAGTAGTGAAAATGGTTCCCTGAACCATGAAGTAGGGTAGATATTACCTGGTTGTGAAATAAATAGGGCATGGTTTTCAATCCATGATTTCACCACATATTCGTAATCGAAACGGGAGATTGCTTCATCAAGGAACTTACGGTTCATAGTTGTTTTAGGAGTCCAAGCCCGTAAGCCTTGGAAAAAATATCAGGTTTGAATGAGGCCAGAAAAACGCCAATGTGGTCATTGAAAACTCGCTCCTCAGGGTTAGCATCGTCGAGTTCCCACTTCACCACGTCTTTGTAGGGAATAAATAGTGGTATGGCAGCAATTAGATGGATCTATGAGCTCTAAATTATGATGTAAATCAACTAGTCATGAGGAATTCCCAAGAAATCATCATTATCCAAAATAGAATTGATTCTTGACCAGTCCAAATATTGGTTTTAGAAAATACGCCCAATAGTGTCTGTGAAGACTCTGGCGTTTGGGTCCTTGGACCTTTCTTCTTATAGAGCCGTTTTTTATCTTGTGTTTCTGTGACTCGGAGATGCCATTTATGCTCGAAATTTGGAAAACCTGGTCAAAACTTATTAGTGTGTAAAAATAACAAGATAAACAGTCGTAAGGAGTTAACTTACTAGTAGAATACTTTGAAAACCAGTGAAATATGTAAGCTCGAGCGAAAAGAAAGCGCAGTAAGAATCTCCAGAAACAGTAAAAATGCAGGTAAAACAAATGGAAAAAACCTAAAAAAATAAAACAGACTATATAGCCAAAATCTCAACGACAAAACAAATCTAGACTGTGGATCTAGAGAAAAAAAAATGGCTAAGATGAAGACGCGCCCATAAAAACTTCAGAAAAATTATTGGGAAACTTTGGATTTAAATTTTCCGGATTTCGCATTCCACTCTGCGAAAAGCGGATGAAAACAAAATTTTCCAAAGGAAAAATCAAAGTTCCTATTTTCGAATGCCTGTCTGTTTTATCTGAATTATCCAATGGGATTGTTAGCTCTACGGCAGATTAATTTGGAAGCAAAGTAGTGATGTTAGATCTTCTATCCCCATGTATTGTGACGTAGAACAATCTCATATCTATTTAGTCTCTCGATCTCTGCAATAACAGTAGTAGCGTTTTCTCCTCATACAATGTTCCTAGAGTGATTGCAAAGTTGTCTGTGTTCATAACCCATTCCATTTGGAGGACAACATTTGGAGGAAGGTTTTTTGTTTTGTTTGATGAAATGGGCTCCTGAGAGCTTACATACTGTACAACACTTGAATTATCATCATTTACGCACTAGACGCGGTCAAATTTGTCCTGAGGATACCTGTTTACTCGCCAAAAGTTGAGGTGAGAGAATCCAAACATTTCATGGCATTGGCAGAGGGCAAATTTGGGGGGATTTTGTTGGGAACGCAGACATTTGCAAACACTGAGCGAGATGGCAGAGTGAAAGTAACGCAAAGCTTGGGTAAAAAGTGGGTATGTTTCCAAGCTAGGATTTTAACTGAGGCATATTTTAAATGTCGGCAAAAAAATGCCAAGCCTTAAAACTTCCTCATGGTTTTGCAATTAAAATTCAAGAAACATTTTGCAATCAATCCTGGAGCTGGAGATGGTGAATTGAGAGGAGATTACTTGTTCAAATTCTCTCTTTCCTTGGTTTCCATTTCTTTTTATTTTATTAATAGTTGACATAATATTTCTTATTTCTTATATTTCTTTTGTTGCAAACTTTACAAATTATGATTACACAAACGGCAAGATCTCTGTCATACAAGATTAGACAGACGTTACAAGATCTCCCTCATACAAGATTAGACAAACATGACAAGATCTCCCTCATATTAATAGTTGACATAATATAGACAAACATTACAAGATCTCCACAAGCGTTACAACATCTCCCTCATACTCGGCAATATTATTTTTGGCCGACATAATATGGACAAACGTTACATCCACAAACGTAACAAGATCTCCCTCATACCGAGCCGTAGAGCGCCTCTAGAGGCATCAATCTTTAATTAAATGCATCGATGAGTTTTTTATTCTATTTTTTAATATTAAATACTATATTTATAATTAAATCTGGTGTCCATCTTTAGTGTGCTTTATCTATGGCCCATTAGGGCATATGTCTTATGAATGCACCATAAAGTTATGTATCTTATGATGATACACTAATGCATTAATAAGCTCCCTCATGCACATGTTATATAAGTGCATTAGTGTGTTGGTATCATTTTAATCACAACAAACATTAAACCTTTTCTAGAAATTAAAAAAAAAAAACGCATGAATTTTTTGGGGAGGTTCTACAAAAAACTCCACTAAAAGATGTTTTGCTCATAACGATTGCATCGCGAGGAGTGAGGTGTTATACAACCTAGTATGAGGGAGATGTTGTCACATAATGTTATGTAACGTGACACTACCAAAAATAAAAATTAATTAAAAAAATTCATGTTAGGCCACAAAAAAAAAATCAAACCAGAAGTAATTAAAAAAATCCATGTCTGCCTATAAAATAAAAAATTAAAACCATCATAAATCCATCTTAAACATAGTTATCAAGCAAGCATAGACAAAGATCAAATTTACCTAGATTTAAATTAATGTGTAAAAAAACAGAAACAAAAAATTGGATCCCTCTAAGGCTTGATAGGTTTAGGTTTAAAATGGATCTATACTGTTAACAATATCAAAACAACATGTCGTAATAAGATATCCATAACTATCTGGAACGGAGACTGTGACGAAGACGGTCTTCTAACAATCAATTTGCATGGTCGTATTTTTCTCTTGCAACTAGCTCGGGTTTTTATGGCCGCCACCTTCGCAGTCGAAACATCGTTACCTGGTGATCTCCCTCTCTTGCACATTATTTCTTTGGCTTCCTAACATGTTAAGGCATCGGTTTGGTTAGGGGGTTTCAGGATTTCAAGGATTTTTGATGGCATTGGATTGGATTGGAAGGCCCTACTACAAGTTAGGGTTTGTGTTCTAAAGTCCACCTCATACGAGAGTCGTCACCATGATGGTCACTTCCACAGCGGCTCTGGCCTCCGTTTTCGCTATATAAAATGTACACATTTTTTCGCATCGTTTTCTTACCTTTCCTGATTCCTTCTAGGGTTTGGTCCTAGTATTTGTTTTTCAGTCACCTTTTCTCTGTTGGTCGCCCCACATGGAGTCCACCCTCCTCTTCGGAGGGCTTAGTACCAACCATGTATAAAAATAAGTGGGAACATCCTTTTTCTGTCTTTCTGGCCACTGCACCTTTCCGTAGTCTTGTGAGCTCCTGACAGTTTGTTTTTTTTTTCTCCTTTCCTCCAGCTCTATCTTTATCTAGTCAGGACTACCAGGTTTTTTGGGTTCTTGGGTTTTTCGGTTGAATTTCACTGTGATTGAATGGACTTGTCGGCTTTCTTGGGGCTAGCCCTTTCACTATTTCTGGTTTTCTGTTTTTTCTCCCGTATTTCGGCTTATAAGTTGTTTTCAATACCCTGGTTAGGGTTTTCTCTCTTTGGGATCCGATATTGGTTTTAAGGGTTTCTCTATTTAACCTTTGGACTCTTCTGAACCCGCTCATCTATGGTATTTCTTGAAAGGTATTCCCGGTCCTTGGTAGTTTCACCTTGCGGTCTGGGCTTGTATCCCCTAGTCCTTCTCCATGGGCCCTAGACATGGGTTCCACCAATCAGGGTTTACCTACTTCCTTTGAAGGAGTCACAAGTTTTACTCATTCTCGAGCAAACTCTTCACACCTCTCTCACAAGAAAACTAAAGCGGTGAAGGCTCTTGAAACAAGGCATAGGTATGTTCTGGGTAGGGATGTGATGATGAACAAGGTTGAACTGCTCTATAGCATAGCTCTTATCGGTTGTTTGGAATGTTGTAATATGAAAAAGATGAGTGGATTGAGTGGGCTACTGTCCACTGGAAGCCACTTCTTGATTATATTTCAACGATCAATTTATTGGCAAACATATGGTTGGTCTTCGTTTTCCTTGAGAAAAAAGATGCTATAGTCATTTTGGGCTCTTTGTAGACAATCGAGAAGGGGTCATTGTTACTGAGTCGTTGGCACTCCATATTTGATCCTCTACAAGAGAGGGTGGTAAAAAGGTACCTTTGGGTCCTGTTTCCTACCCTACCTTTCCTGTTGTGGAACAAAGACTTCTTGACTAGTCTCGCAAATTCCCTTTGGGCATTTCGTATCTGTCGAGAAAGACTTTCATCAGATTTTTGAAAAACACATGGCTAGGGTTTTAATTGAGCTGGATGTTTCAAAAGTCCTTCTCGCAGAGATTGACATTGTTTTAAATGACCAAGTCATTTGCCAAATATTGGACTCCCTGAATGTGCCCTTCATATGCAACTACTGTCATGCATTGGCCACCTCAGAAAATCTTGCTCTTCCTTATTGCATGATACTCCTCGATCTAAGGGTTTTGGATCATTTGGTATCCCTTCACGCTCACCTCCTGATGTTTCTCCCTCAACTGAGGACATTGTAGCTCTGTCACCTACATGGATGTATGGCTCCTCATCCCCTACTTTGTATGATGATCTTACGAAAGGTGAACTTTTGTACATTGAAGATGTTGAAAACTGCTCCAGACTATCTCTCCTTGCTAACTCTCTGGAAACACAGAAGGATTGTTCCAGTTTGAAGAGCTCCTCTTGCCCTCAGCTTGGCCCTTCTTCAATTTCTTTGCCTTCAAGCAACTTGCCTTTTTCTGCTCCCACTGCTTCACCCCCCTTGTCGACTTTGGAGACTCCTCCTCCTTTCACTTTGTAGGTTTTTCCTCCCCTTTCGAGAACCTCATCTGAACTTGTTGAACCCTTAACGAAAATTCCTACAAACTCTCCCTCCTTCATGGACCCCTCTCTCCTCAAATCCCTCTCTATCTTATCTAACAAGTCTCCCATATCTCCCTCCACTCTTCCCCTGGATTCCATCAAATTCAAAAATGTCACCATTTGAAAATCCAGGAAAGCCAAACCTCCTTCCAATCCTCCAAGAGATTTAGGAATCACTGGTATTTATAACCCCCTCTCAGTCAGAATCAAGGTAGTTGCTAGATCCCCCATGTCCTTCCACATTTTGTCTTATCCTTGGGCACTTAAAGCATTCTCATTTGCTGGACCTGGTTCCCCATGAAGATTCTCACTATGAACATTCGTGGTTTTAGGGAGCTTACCAAACAAAAAGCCCTTAGATCCTTATTTTTGTCATTAAATCCTAATATGATCCTCATTCAGGAAACTATGTGTGACCGCTACTATGCTCTTCGTCTTTTTTCCAAGATCAAGTCGGGATGGGAATTCTATGCCATTGACTCTTTAGGCCATTCTGGGGGCCTCTTAACTGGATGGAATCCTCTTCTTTCCCATTGTAAATATTTTTTCTCCTATGCGGGTATTCTAGTTAAAGCTAGGTTTAAAGGCCTTAACTTTGAGCTCTCTATCCTTAATTTCTATGGCCCTTATTCAAACAAGGACTTCTTTTGGAACAATGTATTGGCGGGGGGGAATTTTTTATCTTCCTAATCTCTTACTTGTTGGGGATCTAAACTTCACTCTCTCTGATGCTGATATCTGGGGCAATAAAGCTCGTATTGATTTGTTGGCTCCCTTTTTCTCTAAGCTTCTAGCAACTACTAATATGGTGGATCTGGCCCCTCTCTCCCCCGACCCTACTTGGAGAAATGGGCATGTTGGAATTGATGGTATCAGCAAAAGATTGGACAGTTTTCTAGCCTCAACTTGTCTTCTCCCCATCCTCGACCATTTCAGAACTTGGACCCATCCCTCTATGATATTTGACCACTACCCTGTCTACCTGGAATGGGATTTCCTGCCTTCCTCTCACCTCTACCCTTTCAAGTTCAATCAGTCCTGGATTTTGGAGAAGGATTTTCCCATGGTTATGAACACTTCTTGGGCCTTAGATACCTCTCTTCTGACTCTTGATCACATGTCTGTTCTCAACCACAAGCTCAAAAGGCTCAAAAGTGTAGCTAAGAATTGGGAAAAAAACAATTGCTCGTTAGGGCTAAAGAGATGACTATTTTGACTTGGAGATCCAATCTCTCCTTACTTCTAGACCCTCTGTTATACTCTCTAACTGTGAAATTGCATAATTGTCATCACTTAAAAGTAGAAAGGAAATTCACCTCGATCATGAGTTCTTAACCTGGAAGCTTAAAAGCAGAGCCAACTGGATCAGTGAAGTAGATGCAAACACGAAATTCTTCCACAATTATGCTTCTGCTAGAAGGAATTCTAACACTATTTGGGCTCTTCAGAATCAGGTAGGTGAACTGGTGGAAGAAGAGGCTCATCTTAAACATCTGGGTGAATTGCACTTCTCGGAGCTTTTTAAAGATGATGGTAATACTAGTATCGTTGATCAACTTAAAGTCAACAATCTCTTTCCCTCCAGGAGGATGAAGTTGGTATCTTCCTCTGGGAGATCACTCTTTCGGAAGTTGAAGGAGCTTTAAAAGGTTTCAAAAAGGATAAGAGCCCCAAGCAAATGGATGACCGGTGGAGTTCTTTTTTCTGATTCTTCGACTTGGTGGGTTTAGACCTTATAAGGGTTGTTGAATAATCTTGGATTGAAATAAAGGTCATCAATTCCATAAATGCCACTTTTCTTACACTCATCCCTAAGTGCAAAAAAGCCACTAACCTTTGCATAGTTTCGACCTATCTCTCTCTGCATGTTGGTTTATAAGCTCATCTCTAAGATTGCAACCATTCTCCTGAAGCTTTTCTTGGACAAGGCCATCTCAACTTAACATTATGGCTTCCTTAAAAATAGACATATCATTGAACCTATAGGAATCACCCAGGAAATCTTGCACACTATCATATCGATAAAATCGCAGGTATTGGTACTCAAGATGGATCTTGTCAAATATTTTGATCGAGTTAACTGGACATTCTTAAGGCTCGTTCTTCTCCAAATTGGTATACCTGTTAACGGTATTATCTAGATCATGGGTTGTGTGTGCTCCTCCAATTTCTCAGTCATAGTCAATAGCACTCTATCAAATTTCTTCTCAGCTTCTCAAGGTATTTGACAAGGATGGCCTCTTTCCCCTCTCCTATTCATTCTTGTGATTGAAAGTTTAAGCCTTATTATTACTGATGCATGGAGAAAGGAAAGAGCAAAGGGATCAGAGTCTCTTCAAACCTGTCTATAACATAACTCCTCTTTGTCGATGATGTTATTCTATTTGGGCTGGGGATACTAGATAAATGGCAGGCGTATAAGGATATACTGGTTCTCTTCTGTTCGGATATAGGTATGAGCATCATTCTAGAGAAGTCTTCCTTCCTATACAGTGAAGTGGATGTGGAAACAAGGGACCTCATTGCTTCCATTATGCCCTTCAAAATGGAACCCTGTTCAGTTGGTTTCAAATACCTTGGGTACCGTCTTAAACCCCTGTGCTATTGCACAAATGAATGGAGGTGTATCATAAAAACTTTTGAAAAAAGAACCAGTAATTGGGCTTACAGATTGTTATCTCTTGGTGGAAGACTGATCCTTGTCAGGTATGTTATTACGGGATTATCAGTCTATTGGTTTTCCTTAGCTCGGATTCCCAAATCCATTATGAATTGTCTCAAATGTTGCATTTTTACCTTTCTCTGAGGCAACTCAGGTGGCAAACATAAGATGCACTTAGTTGATTGGTACACT
>LPNX010196814.1:14175-27868 GCA_001517045.1 Pseudotsuga menziesii
GATTTGCATTGAGAACTGCATAAATACTTGGGACAATCTAACAAAAAAAGGATGGACTGGGCCTAACAGATGCTGCCTCTACAGAAATAGTGATGAATCTGTAAATCATCTCTTTGTTGGATTCCCTTTCATTTGGGAGACCATCAACATATTATGTAGTAAATTTCATGTCTCTCTAGTTTGGAACAATCCATCCTTCCTATAAAATTGGTTCAAAGGGAAAAGGGAATGCCTCTATCTTCCCTTTTTCTTGATATGGAATTTGTGGATATCCCAGAACTGTTACTTATTCGAGGATAAGCCTCCTGACTGTTTTTTGCAAAAGAGATTGTCATTCCCACTCTCCATGTATATGACGACTCTTCTGTAATCATTAATTGGGCTAATGATAAGGAAACTCTCTTTGCCCTCGATCTAGATGGTTGGCGTGACAACATTTTGGAACTGAAGGTGTCACATGGCCCAATTTGCAAAACAATTTTATGTTTTTGAGGAACATTATGTTTTATTTTATGTTAAAGTTTGTAATTAATGACCAAGTGGGGTTAAGGATAATTTAATGTATTTCAGAATATTTTATTAATAAATAAATGAAAGATGAGACAACAGCTTAGGGAAGCTGTTAAATGAGTGTTTTACTGGTCACTTGGTGGAGGAGGCTGGGTTGAGAGTAGATTGACATGTGGGAGCATCCTCAAACTACTTCTAGCCGTTGCAGGTGGCAACTTCCCTATTTTTGTGGTCATGATTTTCCAAGAAAGTGGAATAGGAGTAGGTGGCTCATTAGGTAAAAACTGACCCAAAAGACCTAGGCATGCTAATAAAACTTCCCATTGAAGACAGCTAAGGCTGCTCATTCTAGATTTGTGATCATTCTGAGTGAATGAAGTGCACATGAGAATTCGATGGAGGGGACTAGCTGAAGTAAGTTTGAGTGGACAATGCTAAATACCTGAATTAGTGCAACTATTCTCAGCTAAGTTCATACTGCTATAAGTAGAACTGAGTTACCGCTGAATACTCAGAGGAGTTGCAGAGGATTTCTAGACTACATCTCTCACCCAATACTTCTACTAAGAGGACCAGGAGACAAGCTCGGGGGTCCTGAGAATTGAAGTCCAGCTCTTCTCCAGGAGTTGGTTGGGAGGAACAGCTTCCTTAAGCAGTTGTCACCTCATCTATACTTCCAGGTTTTGCTTAGTTCAGTCTTTTAAATTATTTACTGTACCTAGAAAGTTTAAGAGTTTTCAATAATATGGTATATTTTGTTTTATTTCTGTTAGGGATAAATAGGAGAATTATATATGCTGTGAAAGTTAGTAACTAGTTAAATTAGGGTAAAGTAGTAGAGAAATTTCTGAGTAAATTGATCGATAGAAAGAAAATACCTAAACTGTATTTTTCCACACCTTTTGCAAGGTAGTACTCTAGTACAATAGGTTTATTTATTTTCAAATAGTGGATTCAATAAAATATGAATGCAGATGCAAATGGTTATTCTATACAGGATTTTGTATAAATTATTTATAGAACTTCAACTGTATTTGTGTTATTTAATAAAGTATTTAATTAAATTGAATAAAGATAGAAGAAAAACCCTAAGTAATACACACTGGTATGTGCAATATTTTACATAGTAACCAACAAAATATTATGTAATCCTAAATAGATAATATAGAGATAGTAAATTATCTAGACTAAGTTTAACTTAGCAAAATAGTAAATTAGGTTAAATAATTACCCAGTTAGCTCACTTATGTGAAAACACAAACTAGGGTTTACTAAACAAATTACTAGCTTTGTAAACTTTAAAGAAGATTTAGGGTTTATAAAAGAACGATTCTTTTATAACAAATTAAAATCATAATTTATAATTATAAAAAAAATATAGCAGTATAATCCAAAAGTACAGAAGATAGGTAAATTTATTCACTAATATCATTTCTTTGTTCTGCCTTCTGAATTCATTGCTGCTTTAATAATGATGCTTTTATCAAAAGTATTCCACTGCCAATTGCCCTCAAATCATAATTCATCTGGAAGAAAACAAATTTAACTAATAATCCACTTAACATAAATCCTCAAAAGTATTTAACAATAAACATAGATAGTATAAAAACAATATGCAAATATTAACCAAACAAAGATACCATTAATTCAACTTTAAGTTGTAATAATTCTTTTAATATTAAAAACAAACTAAACAGACATATTTTTGGCCTACAGCCTTTTACATCATATGTAAAGGCTTAAAATCCTGAGTAAAAGTATCTTTTTTTTCCTTGGAAAAAAAGCATAATTTTATTTCATCTTTAGAGTAACAAAATTACACTTTTCAGATACACATCACTGTGTATTCATATAATAACCCTGCCTGGGTCAAAAGTTAAACATATACATCAGATATCAAGACGAAAGAGCAATCTCGAGAAGACACATAAGTCTCAAGCATCAAGTACTACCATATCAGCATATAAGAACCGAGCAAAAAAATAGGCATATAGTTCTGAACATGTAGATCCAAAAAAAAATGTCAAAGTGTGACAACATCAAAAATAGGAAACAACATAGTATGTCTCATGTGAAAACAGCCCCAAAAATAGTCAGATAAACAACACTGAAAATCATTGAGGAGCCACCCCCTCAATGAAAGGATGGTGATAATAAGTGTGTTCAGAGCCATCAACTAGCTCCCAGATCTTCCACTGTCCCTCCATCAAAATTAGACCCTCCTTTGAGGCCAAGTTCGCCTCCCTGTTATTCTCCCTGTAGACATGGCTACAAGAGAATGAATCAAAAGTGTCTATAATGTTAGCAATAGAAGTGAGAATATTTTCCAGTCTCATGTGTCTACACACCTGAGTCTCCTTGACCCAATTGATCACATTCATAGAATCACCAAAAAAAACAAGAGTACGGCACCCTTTCTCTGCTGTAAAGATGAGTAACATTTTTAGGCTGAAAAGTTCAGCAAAGTTATTGCTGCCTTCTCCTAATCCCATCTTGATCTTATATAAATGACCTTCCCTCATAAATAGGTAAGCTCCACCCCCACAACGATTGTCTTGTGCTGCTCCATCAAAGAATGCCCAAGGAACCGTCTTATCAATCACAACCTCTAAAGAGTTCCATTGGTTTTTTGCTCTAATATGTTGTGGGAAAGCTTCCAGAATCCCACTAGCTAGCATGGCCGTGAGCTCAGGGGTGCAACATTTCTCAGAGAAAATTAAATTATTACAGGCAATCCAGACTCCCCAAATAACAAGGAGAGGGAGTGCTTTCATAGAGTCTATCAAAATAGTTCTTCTCCATTCTTCCCACGCAAGAAGTATGTTGTCGCCCCTCCAATTACATGTTACTCCAAAAATCTTGGAGCATTCCTTCCAAACCGCAATGATATGTGGGCAAAATAGGAAAACATGCACCACAGATTCAGCAACCCCTTTGCACAATGAGCACCAACCTGACCATGGCATGGGGAATTCACTTAGTGAACATCTCACATAGCACGTGCAATCATGGGATATTAAAGAATACCCTTAATTTCCAGAGATATTGACCCAAACTCTTTTTGTTCAAACCCCCTCCCAATACTTAAAACCTCCTCCCCACCCCTTTTTATACCTCAATCCTTATAAACCACCCTACCCACCCCAACCTTAAACCCCTCACCCCCCCAATACCTGCAATATATTGGTTCAATTTTTAATAATTTTAAACCCCACAATATGAACTAACGTGATAGGATATTGGTCAACAAGTGAAGCCCCCGTGGAACAAGGAAGCTCCTCTTTTGTAAATTTTCCTAGGTTGAAGCCTTAATCTCTAGGACACACCACATTAATAACTTGTTTTTCAGTGGGCAATTGATTTTCCAAAGGGTTTTTCACCACCACACAACAACTCTGTCCACCCCCAGACCACTCAGGTTGATATATCCAGCCTTTGGAGTGTACTTTCCATTTGGTGTAGAATCCCATATTAAAACATCCTCCCTATTGCACATAATAATGTCGTCTCTTGTGAGTGACCCGATATATCTCTCCAGGTCCCTAGTGATAGGTTCAACAAGCCCAATATCCCCAGCCCGAATCCAAGATTGAGTCCATTTGACCTGTTGTTCAAGAGCTGCAAGTTGATGAAGAAAGAAAATACCAGCATTCTGTAACTCCTGTATAGTATTTTCTAGGAGTATGTGTTGTTGTAAACACCCAGCCCAAGGGTCCTCCCCAACCCTGAGTTTCCTTCCATTTCCAACACTCCACACTAGCCCATCGCCAATAACATCAAAGGATTTGACCAAAACTTTCCAGAAGATGGATCCCCCAACATGAGATTTGTCAGGCCACCTAATCCAATCCTCCAACGAGTTAGGACTGATATATTTCTGAATCATCACATAAGCCCACATGTTTTCCATCTTTAAAATTCTCCAACTACCTTTCGCCACCAGGGATTTTGCAAAAAGAAATATATTTTTGAGGCCCCAACCCCCCAATCCTTTTGGAGCTGTTATCTTTTCCCACCTGACCTAAGGAGTCACATGAGCTTCCTGTTTACAACACCAGAGAAATCAAAAGCAAATTCTGTGAGCCTTTTCAAGTGTACCTTTAGGGATCTAAGCCAATGACATCCAGTATATAGGTATGGCCTCCAAAACATATTTAACCAGTACAAGTCTAATAGCCCTTGACAGCCAACGATGACTCCATAATTTGAGTCGCTTCTCCAATTTCCCCAATAGCCAGACCCAGTCCCGCTTTCGATAGTCATTTGGTTTTAGAAAGAAACGCAGGTAATGCAAGCCCTCCTCAATCCTTGCGAGATTAAATGGGAAAAGAGCTAGAAGGGCTTGCTCTTCTTCCCTAGATAATCAAAATGAAGTTACCGAGGATTTACCAAAATTTATGTTCATGCCTGTTGCTTTTGAGAAAAGTTTCAGAATATCATCCAAGGTGTTAAAATCCCTGACAGAGCCCGAACAGAAGACCAAGATATCATCCACAAACAGCAAATGTGAGATATGTAGATTCTGACAAAGTTGCAAACCAGTGAAAGTACCCAACTGAATTGCCTCCTTAATCGACCGACTAAGTCCCTCGGCCACCAGCAGAAAGAGGAGAGGTGACAATGGACAACCCTACCTCAAATTGTGTTCTGCATGAAAGAATGGAGAAGATGCCCCGTTGATCAGGACTGAAAAAGAAACAGTAGTGATACAGCTCATAACCCATCTGATAAAAGCAAAATCAAAACCCATGTGAGTTAACAACAAACGAATATATAGCCAGCTTACCTTGTCATATGCCTTAGCCAGGTCAATTTTGAAAATATCTCCCTTGATATTATTGGCCTTCATGCTATGTAGACCCTCCTGAGCCACCCCAATTGCTTCATGAATCAGTATGCTCACCAAAAAACCAAACTGTTCGTTTGAAATGTGTTCAGAAAGAACTCGTTTAAACCTACTAGCAATCACTTTCATAATCACCTTATAGATGCAGTTACAGAGTGAGATAGGTATGAAGTCATTCAGCGACAAAGGGTTTTCCACCTTCAGAATAAGCGCTATGAAAGTGGAGTTGAAGCAAGTCGAAATCTGTCTAGAGGTTCTAGTATCTTCTACCACATGTAGAAGAGCCTGACCCAACAGATCATAAAAATTCAGAAAAAATTCAATCGTCCATCCATTCGGCCTAGGAATTTTATCCTTTCGAAAAATCTGAAGCACGCATTTAAGTTCTTCCTCCGTCACCTCCTCCATCAGGGAGTGATTCTCATTAGGCCCCACAAAACCCAGAAACATCTGCCCAATTCTAATGACTTCAACAAGAGTAGCATGATCAGGAGCCTTGTACAGATTCTTGAAATGTTCCACCCCCAAAGAGGCCATACTGTCAAAGGTGTCAAAAACATGACCTTGATCATCTTCAAGGCTCCAGACAGTGTTGACATCCTTCCTTCCTTTGGCATAAGCATGAAAAAATATTGTGTTATCATCCCCACATTCAAGCCAAGTTGCCATGCTCTTCAGTCTCCAAGTTTCTTCTCTCTCCAAAAGGAGCGAAGTCCTCCAACCCTCCAGCCTTTTCAAGGCATCAAAATCCACCCAATCTAGAAGTCCACCACCCACTTGATCATAAAACACAGCAAGTTCAGCTTCAACCTAAAGCAATTCTCTGACATCCCTCTTTCTTTTTTCATACGCCCAAGGCTTAATCACTTCTTTCAAGTTCCTGAGATTAGTTGCAAATTGAAATGTAGTAGTGAGCCCATTCCCAGGAGTAAAGTGTGCCCATCCATTGGTGATCAGATCGATAAAGCTTTCATCTTTGAGCCAAATTTTGTTGAACTTAAGAGGACAAGGTGGTTTGTGCAACCCATCTTTGAGCTCCAAAAATATGGGAAAATGGTCCGAGAGTCCCCCTTTCCCCACCCATTGTCGAATGAGTTGACGATTGTCTACAATCATCTCAGAGATAAGAAACCTATCCAGCCTCTTTGCCACCCTCCCCTCCCCACACCTGTTGTTTTTCCAAGTAGGCTTAAGCACCACAGGCTCCACATCCAACCAAATTTTGTCCACCAAATGCCTAGTAAAGTAGTTAGTAAGTGAATCAGGTCTTGCATGAGTCCCCCAAACCTCGACCTGACCTAGAGAGAAATTGAGATCCCCACCAATAATCAAATTTCCCCCCCTAAACAGGGAATGATTGAAAATAGTATCCCAGAAAGGAATTCTATGTAAATATGGGCCATATATATTGATAACATCAAAAGTTTCTTCCAGGTCCAGAGCTTTAACAGTAATGCCCAAGACTGAATCCATACCCCATACATTAAGAACTTTAACACATCTAGTGTTCCAACCGATAGCCAAACCACCCGAGTGTCCTCTAACGTCCAGAGTCTCAAAGCACCAGCCACCAAACCAACACTCAAGCTTTGTTTTTACCTCTAAACCTACCCCCAAAGTTTCATGAAGTAACATAATCACAAGTTGGTCTACTTCAACCACCCACTACAAGGCTGATCTTTTTTGGGGACCAGCAAGACCCCGACAATTAAAAGAAAGGATCTTCATCTCTTTCCCTTCTTGCGGGCATTCACTGTTCTAAGTGCCCTATCAATTGATATTTGTTTTCCTTCTGAAACATCCTTCTTAGGACAAGACTATGCCTTCGCAAAGTGTGAAACTCTGCCCCTCCCCCTAGCAGAAGCAGCAGGGTTTCTTCCCAAACCTCCAAAACCACCTTTAGTGCAAGAACACAGGAAATAACCCGAGTCAGAGGATTCTGAAGGAGAGTGGATCGAATCATGCAGAACCGGTTCCAAAACCGACCCAATGGGGGGTTCCTCAATAATAGCAGCAGAGATGGGAGACCGTATCTCAAAAGAATTGAGGGAAAGTTTCTTTAACCCCTCCATCCATTCAATACCAAAAACATTCAATTGTCTAGTAAATAATTAATTGACAAAGGAAGAGTAAAAGAGGGAGTACCCGGAGCACCGACCAAAAAGGGTTCTCCAACCATTCTATCCCGAGCAGCAACCAGCAGACCCCCCGATGGAACCGCATCAGCCTCACTGCCTTCCACAGAAGCAATATCAAGACCCACTGGTGAAAGAGGCGGTAAAGAAGGCACTGAGAGTTCCCCCTCACCACCAGACAAAGAGTTGTTGTCCTCCTTGTGTCGATCAACCTTAGCGCGAGCTGACAATGGAAAATCAATCGCCGGGTGTCCATACTCATGACATCTATGGTAGTGAAAAGGGAAATTCTCATAGTCCAAGGTTTGTAAATGCGAATACTCCTTCCAGGAAATCCTCATAGCCCCAGGAAGCCAATTTCTGATGTTGATACTGACAAGAATTTGGGCCACCCTCTTCAAACTGGTGACTTTGAAGGAGTAATCTGCCTCTAGAAATGTACCTAGAAAATTACCGATATGCATGAAATGCTCCTTGGTCCAGAACGGGAGCGACAAGCTTGAAAGTCTGACCCAAGTCGGAACAACATCCACCCTTTCGCGACTAGCATTGAACAGAGGATGCCACTTCTTCAACAGGACCGGGGCCTGTTCAAAGGACCAATTTCGATTAAGGACCCAAAGCAGATGTTCTTCGAGCTAAAAGTTAAAAGCAAACCAACCTCGCGCTAGTCCTTCCACAGCAGGTACATCCCCCAGCTCACCCAGCCAACAATATTCCACCCATTTATTAACAGCCCTAACAGACATCATTTTCCCCATGAAGCGCCTGACCAGAGTAAATTTATCCAAGGTTTCCATCATATCCCAACTAATTTCCTCACCCATAGTGTAGTTAATAATAGGCGTCATCTTCGGCCATTTTCGTCGGCACCTACCCTTACCTTTTGTGCCAGAATTGTCATCAGCTCCACAATCGAATGAGGGTTCTTTGGAAACCAAGTTTGGGCAGCCTCTCTGCTCCCGCGCATCGATGGCCCTGCCGACGAAGCCGCACTGGAGTTCCACCCCTGTACAGTGCACCAAACCCCCACCAGATCCAGAGTCACCGCGTCATAGGCCATCAATCATCCCCGGAAAGCCAGCCACGGCGCTACCACCCGCATTCACACCCTACACATTAGGTATTTTCCCAGGCGATAGAAGAAATGGTTCCTCCAGCAGTTCAACAGCACCAGGTGAGGAAAGAAGAAAGCCTGAGGGTGAGAAACCGTCACCCACAAGCGGCGAGGGGTTTTCAACACCCAAAAACTCCGACCAACAGTGCCCAGAGGCCTCCACCTCAACAACCGAACCACTAAACGAGGAAAACTGAATAATAACCTCCTTGAGCGGGTCAACCAAATAATCCACCAAATCCTCTTCCGTCATCTTTACGATAGGCCGAACAACATAGTAAAAAGAGTAAAAAAATCAATTACCTCCCCATGTGAACCTGACGAAGTTAACCTTGAGACCCACAACACCACCAAATGTCCTCTGGTCCAGCATAGGATAGGAACAAGTAATGCCTGCCTGTCAGTCCATCGTTGTCTACAAGCTAGACCGTCAGCCTGTGGCAAGATCTGGTGGGCTCAAGCCCAGACCGAGTGCCCGCAGGAAACCCTCGCTCCCTTGGTCACCATGAAACCCTCGAGCAGCCTCACAATATTCATTTTTCACCCTTGAGTAAAAGTATCTTTATACAAACAGAGTTCACCAAAAAGAAAACAACCATCTGTTTCGACTATGAAAGCCCTTTAAAAAAAAAGTGTTGCAAGAACATCCATTAAGTTTTCTTTGAAAACCCTAAACAAACCCTCATATAACGACCCAATGGCCTGTCACTAAAAGTCACGACTTAAAGCCAGTACCAAACAACATTTTCTAATTTAACCTTGGCTGAAGAGGCTCAAAAAATTAACTTAGTAAATCATAGCTTTGGAAGCCCCAAAACCCTTCACTACAAAATAGCCAATAAGGCATGAAAAATCAAACATAGTATCTAGTAACCATGGTTGAATAGGTAACCAACAACACACGACAATAACATCTTAATCCACCATACAATTCGTGTAGGAGAACCCCAGGTGAAACCGAGACTTACCGGGGTGGACGCCCTCATGGAAGCCTATTGGTGGAGTTCTTCAGAACCAAGCTCGGGTCTTGAGAGCCTACACAAAGCAAACCCCAGTTTGATTAGATACACATAATTTATAAAATAATAATTTTAAATTGTGCAAAAAGACTTTAAAATCAATTTCGGTTCTTACCTTAGAGTGTTGTGCAACTGTTTGAACATGGAAAGCCAACCTGAGCCTCCTTTGTTAATACCAAGAGTGGGTTTGGAACACTGACAGGAGAAAATGCCATTCACATTGTTCATATATGAAATCCCAAGCCACAACGAGGTGAGAATAAAACCCACGAGAAGAAACAAGCAGTAAAACAAGAACTCAACTCATTCCTTCAACAACTCTCTTCACACTGTGCATGGTTAAAAACACCCACAGTAAACAAACTCTCATAGTAAAAAAAAAGATGGCGAATACAACCCAACCTTCAACACTCTTTTTTGATAGTCAAAACCACCTCACGATAGCAGTAAGATTCATACTCACTCCTTCTACACCAGCTCATTATGGCTCACAAAGGCCTGCGGGCAAATGAGTGGAGGTTTGACAACAAGCCTGGCGGCCACGAGCCAACAGCTCAACCACTCCACAGCCAAGACAAAAACAAAATGCGATTTTAGGGTTTGGGACAAGTTTATATGGCAACACGAGGTCAACAAAACCTAATCATTAAACATCAACCATGTGTCCCTCAAATCTTTTGCAAATTATGGGTTTCATGCCATAGTTCAAAAGCCTCGCTTAAACCTACACAAATCATTGTGTTAAAAGTCAAAACCTTATGATAGGCTATTTTTCATGTTTTTCTTATCTTATGCTTGATTTAGTTTAATAAACCAAAACATCAATGGGGAAGTAATCTCGAAAGACTAGGGTCTTTTTCATGACTTAAAACTTTAACTTTTGTATATTTATGTTCTTCTCATTTTTTTTATAATGTTTCTATTGGTATAGTAATGTACAAACAATAGAGAATGAACCAATATTATATAGAAATATTTAACCATAGAGATCCTTGAGCTAGGATTTAGTCTAAGCATGGATTTAAATTTCAACTATATGCTTTGTCAATAAAAATTCATATAAAATGAGATTTCTTATACAAGAAAATTAAAAACAATTACTTGATCAAGGAGGATCATTAAGTAGAATAATTAAAGTTTTGGAAAGAACTTGAATAAACATAAGCAGTACTTATACCAACACTAGCGTTACATATGTAGTTTTGGTCCCAAATAAGTTTAACTTATCTTCTAGTTTATAGACTTCTTAGGCAACTATGCTTTTAATGGCAAAAGTAGAACTGTGCTTAGTATACACCATCTAAACATGTAACACAAGTTTATAACTGAAAACACAAGAAGGATGATTAATGGAACAAGTACTGTGGCAGTAAACATAACTGCACTAAACCCATTCCTTTACATTAGTGTTATTACAAACATTCATGCAGATTTCTAACAATAGAAATACCAACAATACCTTTTACGAGGACAAGCTACAAAATAAACAATTTAACTAGCATTTTATCCTATGCTAGTTGAGTGTTATTCTCGATCTGGAATTTACTGATAACAAAACTGCTTACCTGTTTAGAACCTGTAAAAGAAGCATCACTTCACTGCATTAGCTGTAAGCTAAGTAAGCCCTGATCTCATCTAAGGTTCTTTCCTACTTGACATAAAATAGTAATAACACACCTAGCATCAGATTCAGATGTAGTTTTCTTTCCTGCCCTTTTTAAACATAAACTGCTGAATTTAACATCTGTAACATGGTACTTCAAGATAAACAAATAAATTATATAAAACTAAAGAATTACAATGCTCAATTCTAATTACTATTGTTTGAGTAACCGCTAGCAGTTATTGATTCATAAACAGTGACATCCTTGAACATTTTATGTTACATGAAAAATTTTAAATTTTTATGAATTTTTGGGTTATTACAGAAGGTCTACTTTCACACTCTAGACTTTCATTATGTATTTAGAGAACACAATAAGAGGGCAGACAGTTTATCCAAGGAAGCGCTCCCTGTGGCTGTTGGCCTACTTTCATTCACTAAATATTATGAGGAAATAGCTATTGGGGAGGATAAGCTAATGCTCTTCTAGAGCAGAGCTTGTACCTCCTACTCTTCAACCTTTTGGTTGCTTTATTTTTTAGTATGGATGGTCGAGTCTTTTAGCATCATATTGAATGTCTTGAGGTTGACACTATTTCTCCTCTGAGAGTGTTGATATTAGTACACTTCCTCGAGCACTTCCTTGGATATACTGAACTAGGCTCTTTATGTTTCCTCCTTAGACATGTATGGATGATCTATCTTATAAAGTTGGCTGATGTTTTCCTCAGAGTTCACAGAATGATCTCTCTTTCTTGCATTGTACAGGCCCTCGAAACTGTCTTATGGTTCTGGTTTGATATGATATCTTGATATCATCGTGCTGTAACAAGTTACCTCTGATTCTATTATTGAATATCAAGGAACAACTATTTTTCTTCTAGAAAAAAAAAGGATATCCATAGCTATATCCATGAATCACTCAAGTGATCCTCATCCCTAACTTCTTTCCTTGTCCTCATCTTTACTTCATACATAAACTATGCATAGTCTTCCTTATCTTTTTTTTGTAAGTCTGCACATTCTATTAAACTGATAAAACAAAATTTACAAGTCTGAGAAAAGTTTGGGGTGGTTGAAGGTAGTGAAACCACCTCCCGAGCCAATCAAAATTGCATAGTCTTTTGGGAGAACTTAAACCTAGAAAGTCTAATGGCATTGAGTGCCATGAAAACAAAAATCTGGTTCTTAATATACTGGTTCTGCAAATTGACAAAATAATTAGCATAAACTGAACTAACAACCCATGGCAAAAAGACTTGATATAATAGTCCAAACCAGAAAGAGACCGAGCCATTGCTAGAGCCATGAGCAGGAGCTATAGGGGGGAACCTCCTCCAGTATGGGGAAGGCCCATCCACCTTCTTCGGAGTTGGTAACCGGGTTAGTTGCTGGTGGAGGAGACGACTTGCTGCTTGAGCCTTCACTATCCCACACGTGTTTGAACAAAGGTTCAATGGTGGTCGAGATGGGAAAGGGTGCGCTGGTGGCAGCTTCTGAAACTGGTGTTGAACCTTTATCCAAAGACCTTCCTCCTGTAGCACTTCCATAACCAACCTCCATGGTGTCGACTCGTCTTAGCCCACTGGCCACGCATTTCCATGCAAAGGTGGCGTCCAAGCTGCTAAGCTGGCTATCCATATATTTCATCTTAGCTTTGACAAAGAGGACAATATTACAAGCCGAGATCCAGCTCCCCAACATATCCTCCATGAGAACATCCATCATGTTTTTTATGAGCTAATAATGATTTATTTTGCCTCTCCCTCTTCCTGTAGCAAGCCGCTCATTCACCAGACGACCTTCCCAATCATCAATAAGGACCCTGACATGCGTCGATATCCCAGCTTCATAACCTTCCTCCGCCATTACGCTCATACCTCGCTAGGATTTGCCTCTGCCGTTGCTACCCCTTCTGGGGGTTCCTTGTTGCCTAGACATCATGGAGACCAAAGCGAGAGAGTGCAGTTGGTGGGGGTGATGAAGCTGCAAAACTAGCGGTAGGAAGTTGCCAATGAGTTGCAGAGCAGGCTGACTGAGCTGAGCTGAGGTGAAAATACAAACTCAAAACCAAAAACAGTCACACATAACATAATGCCATCAGATGATCTTGCCCTGGTCCATGGCTTACCGCTTAACCCGATTTCTTTGTACTTGCTGAGAACTCGCACGATCCAAACCAACCGTCATTGAACCAGAATTAATTCAGATGGAATAGGATTGACCTTTGTTCGTCTGGGAATAAACATCCTCAGCCACCCGCAATGAAGAGCTGAGGGGTCGGAGGGACGTCCTCAGCCACCCGCAATGAAGAGCTGAGGTGTCGGAGGGAGGGTCAATGGCCCCGACATGCGTGGTGCCACGTAACCGGCTCGTGGCTCATCAACAACCCAAATACTTAAGCTCAAACCTATTACTTAAAAAACATTTTTTTACTACACAAACTTACATACTAAATTATAT
>LPNX010196819.1:8961-54827 GCA_001517045.1 Pseudotsuga menziesii
GTTCGTTTATGCTAAAATTTTCCAACAAAGGTTTGGCGACCTGATCAGAATCACATGTATTCTTTCACTAGGTTGAACTATTTTAGACAATAGTTTTGCTAGAAAACTTTTGATTATGATTTGAGTGCCTCTGAATTCATAAAATTTTCACAAAGGGAAATTTAATCCTTGGAATTTTTAATTTAAGTTGTTAATTTCAAGTCGACAAATGTAATTTATACAATCCCTTTAATGATCTTAAAACAAAAATAGATTATCTTGCACATATTTGACAATGGATTTATTGTTGGTTTGAATTTCTATACATTTAGTGTCAAAATGAGGGTTTCATTTTGCACGTTGTTCGTAATTGTTGTTCCCAATTGGCTTAACAGAGTCTCATGGCATAACATACATGAGACATGGTTAAGCCATTTTAAAGCCTACCTATTCACCTCATTTTTTATAGTGGATTTATTGTTCATTTGAATTGCTATATGTATAGTGTCAATTCAAGGGTTTTGTTGTGCAAATTGTTCAAAATTGTTGTTCCTAGGCTGTGGAATACATTTCTTCAACACAGTTAAAAGTTTTGTTCCATCGAAACACGTTAATTCCATCTGAGATGCATGTCTTGCATAATTGCATCCCCTACATTTTTTCTTCTTTAACCGATGGACCTTCATATACTTTTAAAAGGGCCCCATCCCCTTTGAATGCCCTAAATTTTAATTTTGCAATTCCAGATGCATCTCTTACATTCCCTTCATTTCTTCTTCTTTTACCAATGGATCTTACTAGATGTTTAAAAGGGAAGCAGAGAATTTGGGGCTTAAAGCATTAGAATTTTTAGCTTGGATCGATGGAGAGAGATAAATGTGAGTGACTACAAGTTTGTTATTGAAGTTATTTTTTAATTTTTTTCAAGTTCTCCTTTCCAAGATTCAACCCCCCATTCAAGTAGCAATACAACTATATAAAAAAAAATGAGTCACTTGACATTGGAATGAAGGACTTTTAAATGGGATATTAAATGCAAATAAGTAACTCAAGTTTTGATGGTGAAATGAGGGCAATCAAATGGGAGAAATTTAAAATGGGAGTGCAGTTAGAAGTGGAATTGTTAAAATATGTACAACTAGACATCTAATTAGCTAGAATCTTTATTTTTATTTGCTGTAAAGAAAATGTGTTGGTTCATATTCCATGTGAACTTGAGTGTTTCATCTGTGCCAGTATTGTATATGCGAGTTTATGATGCGTACTAAAAGGCGGTACTGCAAAGTGTATTGGTGCATATTTTCCTTGTCTATATGTGTTGTTGCTGCAATATTTTTCATTTTCTAACATGGTATTAAATATTTTACAGGCTTGAACTCTCCCATCAAGGGGTCAGTGATCATGGTAATTTTTTAAAGTGTAATCCTTAGTACATATTTTTGCAAAGTAGATTTCCTTTTGTTAGAGTCATGTTCCTTAGTAGATTTCCTTTTGTTAGAGTTGTGTTCCTTAGTATATTTCCTTTTATTAATAGTTATGTTCATCTAGTCTAAGTTGTTGTTTGAGCGAATGATCTTATGTGAGGATTTTGTTGGGATTATTAATTAACCCTCCCTTTAACCAACATAGCCTAATTACATTTTCCTAGCTTAGGAGGTCATGAACACTTAACTAGTACATGGGGAACTCACCTAGGGTCCACCTACCACTCAATGCTCTTGTCTGCATGAGTTTAGGAGTTCCAGGGTCCAATCCCTATAATTTAGGAACCCACTCTGAGTGCCACCAGCAGTCTCCAGCTGTTGACCCTAGTAGGTATTCAGTTATGTTTAGTTATGCTATGATTCCCATCAGTTAGATCACTCTTAGTCACAATAGAACCACTTTACATGATTTGAGGAAAATAGGGTGCCTTTGGTCACCTAACTAAATCAGTTAACTGGTGGTGAACTGTTTCAGTGATCCAGAGCTGTATTAGTGAGCTCTAGTAGTGATTTTCCCACACTGAGTTAGCTCTGGAGTTAGTCTAGATTGGTATATCCGAATCCTATGTTATAAATTCAAATGATATTATTTGTAACACAATTGTATTACATATTTCATACTAATTAATGGATGTAATGTGATTCTTCCAATTGTTGGTCTCATGTGTGTTTAATTTGTCATGAATTATTCATCAGTATTTACTAAATTCTTCTCTCTCTTCTGCATCCTTCTATCTCATTAAATTCATGTAGGCCTGATCCTATGCTTCATTAAATTTAACATGGTATATAGTTCATCGTGAAAGGGAGGAGCTAAACCTTGACTATTATAATAAGCAACAAATATTTATTTTATTTTTTATTTTATGATCTAACTAGTAAAACGAAAACACAACATACCTTTCAATAAGATGGGCCACTACAACCATTTACGGATGTGATCCGACGACTCCCACTATCCTATTCTCCATTTATCTCCAGCAAGGGTTGTCACCGGGAAAGGGATCAAGGGTTACACAGAGTGAACTCAACATGCAACATGGGATGGAGTGGTGAAAGGTGTGGGAAGTGAGAAAGTTCAGGAATCAAAAGTTAAAAAGTGTAAGAATGTAAAGTTCAAAAGTTGTTGTGGGGAGACCTTCACAATGTATTTATAGGATGATCAATGATTTTCTTACCCGTGCTATTAACCCACGGTTTTTCATAGTGTATGGTATTTATCCATGGTTTTGACCCATTCTCATTTTAGGTTTTTTTTGTCCTTTTTGGAAGAATGGGGGTTATGTTGCAATAAATGCCCAACCTCTGTGTATTTATAGGGGAAGGAATAATGATGTTTTGGACCAATTTTGGTGGAATTTAATTGTGAAGGTAAAATGAAGGAAATAATGGTGGGATTATGATATATAATTATGGTTTGGACCATAGACAACTATGTGGACAATTTTTGGTGTTAACAAATTGCCTCCTGATGTGTGAGGGCAGGAGCTCATCGTATGGCTGATAGACATCATAGGATTAAGGGAGAAATGGAAACAATGGTGAAGAAACCAGAAAGAACCGAGGAGGAGTCGAAGGCTCCTCATTCAAACTGTAGTGGCTCTTGATTTGTATTACTTCTAAAAAATGGATGAGGTACATATAATCTTAGACATATATATGGATGAGGAGGGCATACCCATGCTTGTATCAATGTCTCAATATACAAATGGGGATCAATGCTCAAACAATGGTAGCCGATCAATACATACAACTGGAAGTAAATAATGGTGGCCTCAATGGGAGGATGAATACAAATACTGATATGAATAGCTCGTACATAGAAACAATGGCATTATCTTGGAATGCAATAATGTAGAGTTTGTAGTATGGATGGAGTGGAGGGATCATGAGCATGCCAATATAGAAGGGGTTCGATTTTCTTAGTGGCATGCAAATCGAGGTAACTCTGAGAAATGGCCCACAAAATAGAGGAAGAGCATGAGACATGAGTCCCATAGGTGGAGAAATGGCAGAAAACCGAACCCAGTGGTGAGAACGGCATGAAAAACGAACACCGCATGACACTATGGTGCACGGAGGAAGGAGTTGAACAAATGGAGGCTTATAAATAAGGAGGGGGCACACGATCCTCATATGAGGCAGTAATGTGAGATGATGATCAGGGAGGGAGGCATCTTGGTAGGTAGTTTCTTCACCCGAGATATTTTTGCACAGTGGCAGCAACTTCCTATCCTTATAGAGGACTATCCATATGCATACATGGACTACCAGGGAGATTCGGAGATGCCTCGACCTCTAGGATAGGTCTCGAGAACTGATGGCACGTATAGATGACTCTTTGTGGTCTCACTAACATATAGTTTACCAGAAAAGTGGTAGGCATATCATACATGTGGTATATACTGATGACATAATGTGTGCATGCGTAGATGTGGGACCACACCCTCCAGCAGGATACCGATGATACAGGGGAAGGGTGGAGGTGTTAGATCCACCCACTCATGGGTAGAGGAGGAAACAAAGTGCTACATTAGACTCACTATGACTAGACATGGAGTGACTATTGTAGGGGGTCACCGACGATAGGTGGCAATACCTAGATGATGATCTGATTGTTGTTGGCAAGGGATTTGGTAAGTGAGTTGCACAGCATCGTGGTAGCTGTGCAGCCTCACGTGCTACTGCATAAGGCTAGATTAGCGCGATGGGTAGAAGAATAACCGCTTTGAATATTTTATATGCTATTTGACCAAGTTTTGTTGTAATAGGTCACTAGCGATTATAAGTTAGTTAGAAGTGGACCCTCAATGTAATGGTGCAAGCCTATATATAGATCTAGTTTTGCAAGTAGATAGTACGAACCAATGGACAGATGAAGAGTAGGAGAATTGCATCAGAGGATAATTGGGGCACAAGATCTAGTGCGATCTGGTTTTGTGAAGATTTTCCTATGTATCTGCGTTGTCCTGATATATGCAGTCTCCGGTTTTGGAGAAGAATTGTGTAATGTGATTCCTTTGCAGAAGATTAATATGATATGGAAATTGTGGCACAAATCTCATATGTTATCACTGTTACGATCTAATCTGTCGTGATGTTGCGATCTGTTCTGTTATGATGTTGTTACCTGTTTTGGTATAATGTTGTTGTGACTTAGTCTCTTTCTGTTATATTGATGCAATATGTTTTTCTACTACGATTTGTTGCACTATGAGTAGATATGTTTTATGGACAATGCTGCGGTATTAGCAATATTGGGATAACTATATGATTCTATAATGATTGCATAAGTTCTGAATACACTTTGCAAGTTGAGGAAATGGTGTAAAGTCGACTGCAAGATTTGGATCTAGAAGTTATGGTGTCCTTTTTTCTGATCCCCATATCCTCCTCCCCACTGCCAGAAACTTGGTTCCGATAGCTCTCCCTTGAACACCTTGGGTGAAACCTTGTATGCTCCGTAGACGTTGCTGGGAAGGGTAAAACCTATCTGGGCTGGTACTCAAGGAGATCGAGCTAGTTGGGTGTTGATAGAGTGGGAACCCCTATCAACGAGGATTTGTTGGTGGGTTTCTCCAACAAAGAAGGTTTTTTAGTCGATCCAGCAAAGATCGCGCTAATCCTCAATTTAACGCCACCAACTAATGTTAAGATGATTTGGGCCACAATGGGGCATACCAGATACTATCGCAAGTTTATCAAAGGATACGCTACGATTACTGCCCCCATGGAGAAACTACTAAAGAAGGATGCATCCTATGAATGGACTCAGGAATGCCAAGGAAGTTTTGACACTTTGAAAGCCAAGATGGCCTCGGTGCCCATACTGGTTTTTCCTAATTGGGACAAGGATTTCCATGTGCAAGTTGATGCTTCCTCTATCGCATTGGGGGTTGTTCTTGTGCAACTAGGTGAGGGCGACCTGGACCACCCGATCGCATATGCGAGTAGAAAGATGTCTTTTAGGGAGAACAAAATTATACAACGAAAAAAAGGGAAGGATTGGAGATGGTTTATGCACTGCAAAAGTTTCAACACCACTTGTTGGGTGGACATTTCAAGATGTTCACTGAACATTCTGCTTTCCAATACCTGGTCATTCTGTCGATGGCTATTACTCTTCTAGGAGTTTGATTTTGAAATAGTTGTAAGTCCAGGGTGATTGAACGTTGGCCCTGATCATCTGTCTCGCATCGAAAATGGGGAAGAATCAACCAATATTGATGATGGCTTACCAAATGCACAACTGTTCCATGTTGACATTACAAATTATCACTATGCACCAATTATTCCATTTTTTGCCACTGGTGTTGGTCCAGAGGACATGACGACTAGCCAAAAGAAGCAACTAGTTAGAAATTCTTCTGATTTTCAATTAATTATGGGATAGTTATATAAGCTTGGACCGGATGAAATCTTGCGATGGTGTATTTTACCACATGAGCAGGGTCCCATTCTCGAAGAAGCACATGTAGGAATTGCGGGAGGTCACTATGGAGGTTGGGCTACCGTGCGGAAGGTGTTGCACATCGGACTATGGTGGCCTACGTTGCATAACAATGCCGCAGACTATGCGAGGAGATATGACATCTGCCAGCATGTCGGTAAACCATCGTGGCGAGATGAGATGTCGCTGGTACCACAGGTGACTCTGTGACCATTTGATAAATGGGCTATGGATTTTGTGGGTCCTATTAATCCACTAGAGAAGCAGACTAGTTCGTGATACATCATCACTACAAATGACTATCTCACTAGGTGGGCAGAAGCTACACCAGTTCTGGATTGCACTACTGCAATGGCAGCAAGGTTCATCTTTGAAAACATCGTGACACGATTTGGGTGTCCTAGGATCTTACTGAGTGACCAAGGTAGTCGCTTCATCAACCGGACTATGAAAGCACTAACTGAAGAGTTGCAGGTGCAACATAAGAGGAGTACACCATACCATCCACAGGCGAATGGGAATATCGAAGCATTCAATAAAATATTGAAAACCGCATTGACTAAGGTATGTAATGCTAACCATGATTACTAGGACCTAAAAATTCCAACGGTGCTATGTGCCTATCGCACTACTTCTAAACGACTAACCGATAAGACACAATTTAAGCCGGTCTATGGGAAAGAGGCAGTCATGCCCATGGAGTATATTGTTCCCAATCTACGCATTTCCACAGCAACGGGCATGGATGATGCAGAAGCGTTAGAAGAACGAATTGCGTAGTTGATCCAGCTTGAAGAAGACCGTTTCATTGCTGGCTTCCACCAGCAGGTTGCGAAGGATCGATAGAAGGCGTGGAATGATCGCCACATTAAGAAAAAATAGTTTGTGATAGGATATTTGGTGCTATAATACAACAATAAGTGCATCAAGCATCCAGGTAAGTTACAAATGCACTGGTTAGGTCCCTATCTTGTTCATTCCATTACTACTGTCGGTGCAGTTCAATTACAGCAATTAGATGGTGTAGTCTTACCGATGCTTGTCAATGGGAGTCACTTAAAGCCCTATAGGTTGGGGCTCGCGATACACAACACTTGAGGTGCAGAAAAATAAATAAATAAATAAAAATGAAGATTTTAGTTCAGAATAGCAAGGCGGGCCCCAAGGGAAAGGTTGCACAAGGTTCAAGTTATTGGCAACAGCTATTGGGCTATGGGTTGGTCAAATCATGTAATAAATGCAGGTAGTTAAAAAAGTTGGTTGGCGGTGCTTATTGAAGTGACCCGCCTTAATGAGTGATCTGACCATTAGAGGAGTAATATCACTGACGGATTTGGTGTCATTAATACCCAATTTAGCAATAATAATGAGGATAGATTTGGCAATGATGAAATTTGGATTAGAGATGGTTATAAAATGACGTGCGGGATGCGTAAGGATGGAATTGTTCAGTTGAGAAAGCAGAGTGAGAAGCAAAGAAGCAATTGTGCAGTGCAGTGAGTGAGTTGTAGTGTTGCAGGTTAGAGCTGTTGAGTGCATTATTAGGTTTTAAGGGTTGAGGCGTGAGGCATGCTGAACGACCTCGACGCCATTGAGATTTCAAGTGAGTACGAATCCCCTATTCAGCCCACAACTATGGAATAAGAGATTATGAGTATGCCAGTTGGTTCATCGTCCATTCCCAAGCGGAAGAAACAGGCTCAGAGGCCCAGCCCTACACCGCCGCAGAAGAGGAAAACTCACACCTCATTGAGAGTGCAAGAAGAAGGAACTCCACAAATCAGGCCATCGAGCTCAGGATCTATTTAGTCTTCAACACCTCAGGGTGTCTCTGTTCATGAAATTTTGGGATATGTCACTCCTACGCGTCTGGAATCCAAGCCGAGGTAGCCGTCAAAGAATCAGAAGTACCCACCAAAATTGTCGTCGCTACCGAAGGGGATGAAGTGTTCAGTCGACATAATTCCTATGTTGATCAGGTTGAAATTTGAATACCATGACCTGCTATTGCTTAAAGATGTCAGGGATGAGCCCTATGAGTCAATCCCGATGGGGCCTGGTTCTCTAATTCGACGAATTCCTCAACCGTGGGCGAGTGGGTTAGATCAATCGGGATTGTTGGGGCTCATCAACATGCCTCATTTTGGGCGGTTGAATGAATCCCATGCATGTGTGAAGCAACTGTTAGCTCGCTTTCATGGAGGGACACTTTGGTTGAATCGGTCGATCCCAATTACAATAGATTTGATCGCAAGCAACACAGGCTTTCCGAAGGTCGGGGAAGATCCGGCGCAGTATATCCATGGGAGAGATACTGACAAAAAGCTTGCAAAGCAGCTAAAGGAGCTCTTTGATGGTCATGCTTATCACATTGATAGCATTAACTCATATGCGGTGCGCATTGGTGCAAGGATTTTGGCAAGCCAGGTCGTTCGGGGAAACCGACCAGTCCAATGCAATTCGGGTGTTGTCTCTTGTGCCCAGAAGTGTGTTGAGGGGGCGCAAATGAATTGGTCTCTATTTTTGTTGAATCAGCTACTAGAAGATGTGCCTGCTACTCAAGTTGGGCGGTCATTCTCATATAGTTGGTTCTTGATCCTTATTGCACTAGTTGTCTGGATGGAACCGAAAGAATATCAACTGATGGCGGTTGATGCGACAAAGGTGTGTCGAGGTGTAAGGTATCAAAACTTATGGTGGGTTGAAGAACCCAGTCAACATATGGACTATGCCATCCACTTTTGGGTTTATTGGGAAGCATTGCAAGCCATGGTCATTGCTATTCCTTGAGTCTCTCCTTACTCTATGGCCAAGTATCAGCGGATCCTCTGGGTTTCCATCAGGCCCCACTCTATCTACATTCAGGCCTGGAGGAACCCCAACAAGTAGTGGCTTCCTTTTCCATACAAAGTCATGACAGAGGAATTGAATGCCATCGTCCAAGAGTGGTCGATGGAGTGGCGCAACCTAGTGAGTCAGGAGGAATTATCTAAAGACCAACCATTGCATGCCCCAGAAGAGCTTGCCCAGAAGGACCTGAGCACTCACGACTCTAACAACGAGTCGTCATGACCCCGAGGATACAGCAGAGCACATGCGAGAGGAGACTCACACCAAATGGCACTAGGAATATGAAGCGAGTAGTGGTACCAAGTCAGGGATGGAGGATTAGCTACAATGGCTTATTAAAGCAGTCACCGACTCATCCACGAATGCGACAAAGGCGATTAGGGAGTCAAACCATGAAGAATTCGATGTGGTAAGAGATCAATTAGATTCAATTTTTGGCATTATTTCTAGGTAGACATCTGTGTGACCCATCATCCAGCACATCCTGTCGATTAGCACTAAGCCCTGGGCAAGGAATGTGCAAGTTCCCCCGACTGCGATCGAAAGGCGAAATGAGGAATTTCAGCAGTTGTTGCGACTGATCCAGAGCATGGCTTTGGACCTGAACAAGTTGTCCACTATGGAGTTAGTGGAGTTGCAGCACATTACCACCCCTGGAATTGGTGGAATGACAGAAAGGACTGACTGAGGGCTATGTTTAGTCATAGAGCATCGTAGAGAAGCTACAGAAATAGACATACGAGCTACATCAGGTTTGGGTGCAGCTAGAAAAAGAAAAAGTTTGAGAAATCGATGCCTTGAAGGAAACGCAGGCTAAGATACAGCGAAAGGTTGCTGAGGAGATTCTGAAACTGAAAAAGGAAAAATACCACCTGATCGTTGAACAGGCGCAGATGTGTGCCAGGTGCGGCAAAGTCGAGTAGGCTGTTTTTAGAAGCCTGCTAGCATATTTTTGAGAACACGGTTGACCTTACCCCAGTCAAAAAGGCCAAACGATTGGGGAAAACTATTGTTCAACTTCAGGATAATAACCTAATGCTCCAGGCCCTAGTACAACCAATGACACCGTCGGAGTAGGTTGCAAAAAGGAAAGCCTCCATTGAAGACATTGCATATAAGTTTGAAAGAACGGAGCAGGAAGCTAAAACCATTATGGAAGCGACAACACATTTTTGGCAAATCATTGTCCAAGACGAGCAGCTTGATTAGTTGAACACGCAAGTTCAAGAAGCCTAAGGGAAACTAATGACCTTGAAGACATCACTAAGGGCTATGCCACTGATGGTGCAGATCACATGGGCTGAGGAACTGAAGGATTTACAGCAAAAAGCTGCTCGTGCACAGGAACTCCAACAAAAGCGTCGCGCTCAGCTTGATGAATTTCAGGAAATTGGTGGACATTTGGATGTTAAAGCAGTCACCACACTGTAGGAGATACAAGAGCATCGACAAACGGTCGACAGTAAGGCACGGGAAGAGCACCCAGTGAAGCAGGATTTGACTAATTATCAAAGTACTGCCAACAAAGTCCAGCTGCATGTATGGAAGATTGTGCAGCAATTTGAAGATTTCAAGGTGCGGATGTCGGTACACACCCTGTCAACCTAACGTGGCTTGGGGACAAGCCACAAGACTGTGTTGGGGGCCTGTTGGCAGGGGTTTTGGTAAGTGAGTTGCACAACATCGCGGCAGCTGCGAAACCTCACGCGGTACCACGCAAGGCCATATTAGCGCTATGGGTGGAAGAATAACCGTTTTGAATATTTTATATGTTATTTGACCAAGTTTTGTTGTAATAGGTCACTAGCGGTTATAAGTTAGTTAGAAGTGGACCCTCAATGTAATGGCGCAAGCCTATTTATAGATTTAGTTTTGCAAGTATATAGTACGGACCAACAGACAGACAAAGAGTAGGAGAATTGCATCAGAGGATAATTGGGGCACAAGATCTAGTGCGATCTGGTTTTGTGAATATTTTCCTGTGTATCTATGTTTTCCTAATATATGCAGTCTCCGGTTTTGGAGAAGAATTGTGTAATGTGATTCCTTTGCACAAGATTAATATGATATGGTAATTGTGGCACAAATCTCATCTGTTATCACTGTTGCGATCTAATCTTTCATGATGTTGAGATCTGTTCGGTTACGATGTTGTTACCTGTTTTGGTATAATTTTGTTGTGATTTAGTCTCTTTTTGTTATATCGATGCGATCTAATTTTCTTCTACGGTCTGTTGCACTATGAGTAGATATGCTTTATGGACAATGTTGTGGTATTAGCAATATTGGGATAACTATATGATGCTATAATGATTGCATAAGTTCTGAATACACTCTACAAGTTGAGGAAATAGTGTAAAGTCGACTGCAAGCTTTGGATCTAGCAGTTATGGCCATATCCTCCTTCCCACTATCGAAAAATCGGTTCTGACAACTCTCCCTTGAATGCCTCGGGTGAGACCTCGTATGCTCTGCAGACGTTGTTGGGCAAGGTAAAACCTGTCTCAGCTGGTGCTCGAGGAGATCGAGCTGGTTGGGTGTCGATAGTGTGGGAACCCGTATCGACGAGGATTTGTTTGGGGGTTTCACCAATAATGGCCACATGATATGTCCCCTCCTGAGTGGATCTCTCTGATGAGGAGGAACATAGTTGCTACTGATTATGTCAGAGAAGTGACACACGAAGATGTGTTGATGGAGGAGGAGAGCTCAGATGAGGAAGAGGACACTGAGGAGGACACAGAGTCAAAGGAAGATGACTCGAACTAGCAGCTTGTGATGCTTCACCAAATGCATTTGATCATGGGGAAGTTTGTATGATATTTATTATTAGATGATAAATATCACGGAGCTTCTATTTTTTGTACTAATTATGATATTATGATATGAATGCACGTGGATGCATATTTTTTTATTTTTATGTGTTTGCTGAGTCTTGTGTTATGATGATGTCTATGCCTATATGATGTATATGACATATGTATGCATGACTATATGATGATGCATCATGCAGTTTATTTCCTATATGCGATGATTGATGTGCCATGCTAGAACGTCATTAGCTATTTGGCTTGCTACACTATTGAGACTTCTAGGAACATGCGCGAATGAAATGAATTCAAAATGTCTAACCAAGTGTCTAGTGCATAGGAACTTTCTAAACATATAGAGATAATTTATTGTTGTAATCAATCGGATTGCAAGATTACTATTAATACACATAAAGAATCATATAAACATATCATATACAAGAGACAAGAATGATGGACAAAATAACATATTATATTACTCAATACACATGTGGGTTCATATAATAAACTGAACCAAGTATCTATCTGGTCAACATCTTATATATACATTTCAAAAAAACTTATAATAACTACCTGCCGGTTCAACTAACTGATACGACCTATGAGGTCGACCTAATCTATAATTATTCGTCTAATGAGTCTAGTCGGCTAATCCAACTAGCTCCTCCAACATCTCTCCCCCCAAAAAAATCTTTCTTCATCCCAAAGAAACAGGGAGGTGGAAAAAATCTTGTCTTGAGTTGTGTCTATAATGTTTTTTCATGGGTTCTTCTACCTGATTGATGGTTGCTTCTGTATGTAGACTTCCATGACTGCTTCAGCATTAATTTCTAATGAATGTTGGAACCCCTTCCAAGTGTGGAGTGCCTTCTTGATGTCAATAGTCAGAGTTGTGAGACTCGACAAGTTTTCCATATTCTCTTGTATATTTAAGTCAACAATTTTGCTCATGTCAGGTCCTAGGAGTTGTTCTTATTCCTCAGTGGTGTCAAGTAGTATTTTCATGTACGACCGAATCTTGTTGAGGCTATCTAGGATGGGGTTGGCTTGACTGATCCACTGGTGTTCTTGTTTATCTAATTTGTCCAGTTTTTCCATCTCTAATACAAGTTGGTCCTGAATTCTATTCTCCATTGCTTTTGTTTTCCCTCGTTAGTCGTGCAGTGATTTTATGTGCTCACGAGTATCCCGTACCTATTGAAACACTTGGTCGTGATATGTGAAACAATTCCTCAAGACTTCCTCTATGACAATAGACTCTGTGATATGTTCCTTCTGTAAGTTATGAGATGCTAAGAATTTTGTAACTAGTTTTTCAACAATACAAAGGTCTCTTCTTCCCGTTCTTCCTTCTTTTCCTGTAACTGTTCCTTGACGCTACACGACACTTTCAAACAATTGGTATTCTTTTTCTAGTGGTCTCTCGGTGTCAACTCCTTCCGGTACTGGAATGACTTGTCTTCCCAAATCCTGACATCTTGTTAGAAATTCAGCTTTTTCTATCTTTAATTTTTCAATTTTTCCTTTATTATTTATTTTCTTAGTCTTGATTCTTTATTGGGAGCCTCCACTAGTTGGTCTATCTCTTCATCTTTGATCTTTTGAGTGTCCATTGTTGTGGCCAATCCTAAATGATCTAGTTGAATAACTGATGGTACCTACTGTTGTGTCAACTGTGATTTCTTTTGTTGTTCCTTCTCTTTTTTTATTTTTTCTCTTTTCTTTCTTTTCTTCTTCGCCTCTCTTGTTCTCTATTCTATGCTTTAGCTGCTTCTGTTGGTGACGATATGATTTGTGGTTTCTCTATGTTGTTTCTTGGTATGTTGGGGTTTATTAATTGATTTTTAGGGATGGGGATAGTAGATGGTTGTGTAGGTGAAGGTGGTGTGGGTGAAGGGAGGGGTTGAGTTTGAGGGTTCTCTAAAGATGATGGTAGAAGGCTTGGGATCAAATCTGTCAGAACAGGGTTTTCGACTAATTATGGTGACTCGACAGGTTCGTTGGCTTCAATAGATTTTGTATGTTTGAACATTTCTTGATTTAGTGCTAATAATTTGACTTGGTCATTTTTGACAAGTTCGTCTGAAACGGCTCCTTCATCTTCTTCATTAATCAGGAGTAGAGGGTTTTCGATGGACTGCGGGATGCTTGAATTGACAACTGGTTTTGTTATATTCAGTTGATGAACAATAGGAAAAACGTTCGAGATTTGGTTGATAAACTCTTATAGATCGACATCTTTATCTACTTTTGTCTAGAGTCTTTCAGGTAGTGCTTGTAAGTAAGGATTTATTGGTGTAACAGATGTCAAAGTTAATAGTCCTTCTTTGACTATCTAGGTTGTGGATGGGTGTGGTGGGGTGGTAGTTAGGTCGACAGAATCAACCTTAGGAGGAGTAACAATTTTTACCTTATTTTCTCTCAGATGCTTTGCTTCTTCTGTGATGAAATTTTTGAATTGTTCTTCGACTGATACCTTATTTTTAGCAGTGCCCTCTAATATTTCTACAACCCTAGCATGCAGTGCATCTTCATCATCAGACTCTTATGCGAGAATAAGTCTGTGTTTTCCGTTTCCTTTAATTAAATTCCTTTTCTTTTGTCGAGCTTTAGATATTTCGATAGCTAATTGACATATTTTTTATTTTGTCATAGCATACTCTGGAGGTAGGTTGTCGAACTAGGTTTCTTCATCTGTTTGTACTCCTTCATCCTCTTGTTGTTGTTTCAACGGTACTATAGAAATTTGAAGAGTGTTTACCTCTTCTGTCGAAGCATAAGAGGAAATTCGGGGTCTAAAATGGGCCTTATAAGAAAACGTGCCAACAATAAATTTTGTGAGTTGGAATTCAAGAACCAATAGAATTTCAATAAAATGAGTCAACCATAATGGTTGAATTTACATATTTGTCATAAAGGAAAACTACTTTTTTTTGTTCATATTTTCGACATATCTCCCTATATTTTTACTCAAATTTTAGGCAGGAGAGCTCGTTGGATGCAGAATTTAATTCTGCATCCAACGAGTACCCACACTGCATACTTTTTATGAACCTTGCTTCCCCAAAAATAAGAAATACTTGAAAAAATGTGACGATGATGTCATCATCACATTTTTTCAAGAATTTTTTGTTTTTAGGGTAGCGGGGTCCATCAAAAGTATGCAGTGTGGGTACTCATTAGATGTGGAATTAAATTCCGCATCCAACGAGCTCTCCCACTTGGAATTTGAGTAAAAACATAGGGAGATATTTCGAAAATACGAACAAAAAAGTAGTTTTTTCATTCTTCCTCCAAAATTAATAACTATTATTTTATTATTTTAACTATTATTTTATTATTTTAACTATTATTTTATCATTTTCCTTAGGAGGCCCATTTTAGACCTCAAATTTCCTCTAAAGTGTCCTCTAGGGTAAAAGTAGTGATATGAAGATGTACTTCATAGTCCTTTTTTTCTGGTCAGTTAAAGGCTCGACGATCAACTGATCAATCATCTTTGCAATTTTTGGTATGGATACCTTGGTGTTAGATTGTCGAGCTAGCTTTGCAAATATATCCTTGATTGATGGGTAAAAATCGAGAGGTCCATACTTTCCTACAGCTCCATGCATGAGACAGACTGTAGTGTGGTCCAACTCTAATTGAATATGTGCTGAGAGCAGTAGGCATCTTCGGATATTCTACGGTACCCTCCATCTAACCATTTTTATTTTTAATTTTTGGAACCAAGTGTCCAACAAGACCTTGGCTCGCTCTAGTTCCTAAGAATTCCTAGCCATTGAAAATGGTTAGAAATTCCACATACCGATTCTGTTCAGTGCATCGAAGTCTAAATCTTCAACAGGTTGGATGTAGTACATTGAGATCCATATGATTACGGATGGGAATCTGATTGTATTTCCTTCCTCTTAACATTTTACACATATGTTCTTAATAATATCTACTAGGTATTATGCCCAGTGTAAGTTTTTCCTATTTCCAATACATTCACGATGGCTTCCAACATGTCAATTTTTAAGTCGCAGCCGCGCCCTGTAGTTGTTAGGCCTGCAGAGATATTTTTTGCCACTATTTTGGGTGTGGTGTATTGTATTTGACTAATTACTAGTCCTCTTGATGTCTTCCCGATTAGAGTTCTTGTTAGCTTTTTTACTAGGCCTGGATTTGATTTTATGGGAAATAGTTCACCTTTGTTTGACAGTCTGATAAGTTTGTAAATGATGTTTCCTGATACCTCAACATGTCTGTCGAAATATAATTTTCCATTGTGGTACTGGCTAACAATGAACTTCATTAAAATTTCCTTTGTCCCCCCAAATTATGCCATGATGGGTGCATTCAGGTAACTCAGGATGGTGTTGGAACTCACCTTTTAAGCTTCCTGTGTCATTTTGTTGTCTTTGTATGACCATTTTTTGAATTCTTTCCATAATATTGACCATGATGATTCTAGGACTTTCGCTTTGAGAATGTTCTCCAACCTCTGTACCAGCGGAGTTGTGGTTGTTTCTACCTCTTTCATTTTGTTTGCTGCATATCTTGTCTTTTTAGGTGCCATCGTGTTGTTAAAATTCTCTAGTGCGCACACCGATATCTTGGTACCAAAAGTTTCATAGCTCTGCTTTTCTACCTCTTCGTGGAATGGTGTGTGGTCTTCATCTGGTGTGGTATTTATAGGTGGAGCGGGAAGGGATCTGGTCGATTAAGATATTAATGGTAGATTTGACTGCGACGGATGCTCTGTCGAGTGTTCTTTTAATGCACGTTGATTTTTGTGTTCCTTCTCCTGATGATCATGATGACTTGATTGGACCGTTGGGCTATATTTTGCAGATATGCATAATGGTTGTGAAAATGTTGGTAGAATGGCCGGTATTCATCGTGTCGATGGTTATGCTGTCGGTGGATATTTTTTTCAAATGGTATTCTACTACTTCCTTCCTGAGAGTTTATCCAAGATCTTGTCATTTTTATTTTGTTGTATTGTTTTCTTTTTTGTGTTTATTTTTTAGGTCTTTATATTTTTTTATTTTTTATTTTTTCAAATTTTGTTAACAATTATCTAACCATTTTTTTTCGATTTAATACTTTTTCATTTTTCGTTCCGCTTTAGTCGGGCACCATTAACAAGTTTCCGAAATACTCTACCTTGTAACGTTTTCAGTCAAACTGATCCATTAGCATTGATTTCTTTGACAAGATATGGTCCCATCTATTATGTGTGTAACTTTTTTTGGTTTTCCTTTTACTCCACTATCATACAACAGCGCAAGGTCTCCAATTGACAAGTTTTTTATTTTTGATATTTCGATCATGCCGAGCTTTCTGTTGTTGTTTCTGGATTTCTTGGTGTTGTATTGCAATAAATCGATGTTCCTCTACTTTACCTAGTTGAATTAGTCTCTCTTTCTTAGTCTCTTTGACATCAATGTGAAATATGTTGGAAATTATTGGTGTTTGTTGTCGAGAGTGAAATGGGACGACTGCTTCTTGTCCATAAACAAGTAGAATGGTGTCTGGTCTATTGATCGATTGTACGTCATTCTATATGCCCATAGGACAACAGTAATTTTATCATCCCAATCATCTTTGTATGTATTTCATATTTTGGTTAGGCCCCTTGTCATAGTTTTGTTAAATGCTTCAAGTGCACCATTATATTAAGGAGGGTAGGTTGTGCTACTTCTATGTTCAATTTTAAACTTGTATGTTAAAGCTGGAATTGTTTTGTTTATAAAGTGTGACCTCTGATTGTTGATCAAGTTTAGTGGAAAACCGAATGCGGTAATAATATTTTTGTATATAAATTTTGCAACTACTTCACTAGAGCAGGTTTCGACAGGTTCCGCCTATTCCCACTTAGAAATGTATTCGACTACTGTTATAATATAGCATGCTCCTGTCCTTCTAGGAGGTATTGGAAATGGTCCTATAAAGTAGATCTCCCAAATTTTAAATGTTAAACTTGGGTTTACCGATATTAAGAGAATATCAGTACTTGGTAGAGGCCGACCCAATCATTGGCAACTATCACATTTACTGACAAATATTCAACAATCGCGGTATAATGTTGACCACCATAATCCTGGCTGTTGGATTTTCTTAGCAATCGTGTCAAACTGGAAATGTCCTCCAGTTGGTCCATAGTGTTCTTCATGCCTTAAATTTATCTTTCATGTTCCAGAGCACATCAATGGAGTACCTCATCTAAGTCAAGTTTATAGAGTAACCCGTTTATTATGCTATAATGTGCAACTTTCATTGCTAAATTTTTCTTCTTTTTGTCACTCATTCCTTCTGGTGCTTGTCCATTTTCTAAGAACTGGGCTATTTCTTCTCTTTCAATAGGTACAACTTCTACTCTAAACATATGTGCATCTGGTAGGTCATCTTCGACTCCAGTCAGTTCCTTCCCCATGTCGATTCTCAACAAGTGCTCGGGTCCGACATTTAATTTTCCTGGTCGAACTATAACTTCAAACTCAAATTCTTGGAATAACAGTAACCAACGATAGATTCCTCCATAATGTAAAGGATTATTTAATAAATATTTTAATGCTTGGTGATCAGTGTAAAACACGAAATGGTTAGAGAGAAAATAGTGTCGATACTTTTGAAGTGCGAAGACCATTCCTAGCACTTCCCTTTCTGTCATGGATTAATTACATTAGTCTTTGTTTAATTTTTCGCTACTGCATACAATTAGATAATCCATTCCATCATCTCTTGGTTGTGTCAATATTGCACCGATTTCTATGTCGGATGCATCGATATGTACATGAAATGTTACTGACCAGCTTGGCAATCGGAGAATAGGTGCTTCGACTAGTTTTTTCTTTAAAAGAATGAAACATCACATTATCCAATCCATTCATATTCCTGATTTTCTTTAGTAACTCTTCTAAAGGATATGCCATGTCTGAATAATGACGAATAAATTTTCTGCAGTAGCCTGTATCCTCCAATAAAACTCTGACTTGTTTCGGGTTAACTAGTGGTTTCAAGTCGAGAATGATTTTGATTTTTGTGAAACCGACCTTGATACCCTCTTTGCATACAATATTCCCTAGTAGGATTCCGATAGGAGTTAGAAAAACACATTTCTTTATATTAAGTGATAACTGAATTTGTCTGCATCTATTTAACATTAACCTTAGCCATTTGCAATGATATTTTAACATAGAGTAAATTGTTGATTCGGCGAAGTACACAACCATTGTTTTGTAGATATATTCTTGGAAACCTTTAACTTTTTTTCTTGAAAATATGGATGGTGCATTTTTCAAACTAAACAACATGACTTTGTAAGCAAATGAGGCAAATTCACACATGAATTTTTTTTTCTTTTGGTCTTCTTTGGCAATTGGTACTTGATTATACATTGAGAAACTATCTGTAAACAAGTAGAATTCATGCCCTACAACTTCATTGAGAATTTCATTCGCAAAAGGAGTTGGAAATGGGTCCATCAGAGTGACTTTGTTTAGTTCATGAAAATCTACACAGATTCTCAATCTTTTCAGGTCATGCTTCTTTGGCTATGCAATCATTAGGCTTTCCCATTCTGACTGGTCGATGGGGTAGATAATTATGGCTGCTAACATATTGTCAATTTCTTTCTCTACTATCTCTTTATATTTATGAGCAAGTTTTTATGGTCGTTTATTTATTGGTCTTGCATAGGGTTTTATGTCGATCTTCATTTCTCTCATTTCTTGAACTAATCCTTTTAGATCCTTATAATCCCAAGCAAAGACATCTTGAAATTATTTTAGCAAGTTGACTATTTCCGTTGTCTTCTCCTCACTCCAGTAACCTCCAATTCTTGCAAGTTTAGGTATGTCATCGTTAGAGATTTCAACTTCTTTTGTTTTAACTTTTGTGTCCATCCATTATGGCGCCTTGCTTTCATTAATTTGTCGACTTCCTTCTTTGAATTGTGAAAATGATGCTAGGAAGTATTCTCCTATTATCCGTTCATGTTATTCTTTTTCTGTCGATTCAACTTTGACTATTGTTCTGATTTGTTTCCTCGTTTCCAGATGGTCATATTTCCATTGAAATATGTTTCCCCTTGTGTGTTCAATTTCTAGTCGGAGTCTTGTTGACTGTGGTACTTTATTTGAATGATTATTATGCCATGAGGATTTAGTTCGGTTGTAAGTTTCTATCGAATTGTTATTAACAGTTGATTTTAGGAATGTTTTAATTTGTTTTGTAGCTCCTTCTAGTTTTTCATATTCAGGTATAAACTTGAAGTCCTTGATGAAATTTTATTTAAGTTCGTTCCATAAGAATGTTTCACCTTGGGATTCCTCCATTTTGTACCAGTTGTTTGGTAGGTCATCTAATGTTAATGGAAATAGGTGAGGCCATAGTCGTTCATCTTTATATCCAAGTCTTTTACACTCTTTCTCACATATACTTATGTGTTTTTCAGGATCCTGACCTTGTGTAAAGATTGGTATTTATGCTTCATTTGTTAGCTTCTTTCCTCCAAATATTTTAACAAAATATGTTGAAGTTGTCAACCATGATTGTAGTCTTGACTAGTGAGTATCCCACCATTGAGCAACTTGTCTTGTAAATGTTTCGAATAGACTTTGAAGTTTGTCATGTTTAGCTATGTTTTTGGATATTTGTTCGATATGAAGGACTGGTGATTCCCTCTCTTTATACCGAAGTGACGGTCTATATTCTATTTTTGTTGGTTGCAGGGATGGATGTTCTCTAACTTTTCTTTCAAATATTTTTGGTATCATAGACACATAAAATAATTGGTGTCTTTGTTTCTTCATAATGGCCTGAACAGTCTAACACTCCCTTTCTTGTAGTTCATAGTTTTCCATTTCCGAGTCATATAATTACGCATCTGAGTTATAACCAACCGAGTCTGGGTTTTTTAAATGAATTTCTCCATATACATTTAGTTCGGTGTAATCCTTAGTATGTTGTATTTTGTATACTTTTTAGACATTGAATTCTTTGTCTATAGGCTCTGTCCATGGTTCACCTTGTGATGGATGGACAGGAACAATTACTTTTTGCCTATTTCCCTTCAGTTTTATTCTTTCTTTCGAGTGAGATGGATGCTTTCATCTTTCAAGACACTTGTTGACCACTTCGATTTACCCATCGGTTTGTGGGTGATATCTTGAGCTCATATTAAGAGTGATCCCTGTTTGCTTGCAGAATTCCTTCCAAAAATTGCTTGTGAATTTGGCATCTCTGTCACTAACTATAATTTTTGGGAAACCATGTAATTTGTAAATATTTTTACAAAACACTTCATCGATTTGTTTAGCAGAGTCAGTTTTCTTTATGGCCATGAAATGTGCATATTTCGTTAGTCGATCTACTACCATAAGAATTGTATCCTTACCCTCTGATAAGGGTAACTCTTCAATAAAATCCATAGAAATTTCCTCCCACTTTTGCTTTAGAATATGCAATGGGTGGAGTAACCCTGGAGTCATGATATTTTCTCTTTTATTCCTTTGACATGTGCCGCATTCGGCTACATATTTTTGAATGTCCTTATGCATTCCTTTCCAATAAAACGACTGTATGGCATTGTCATATGTTTTGAAAAAACCTACATTTCCGGTAGCAGGTGAATCATGAGATTCTATCATTACCTTAGTTTTAAACCTTGATGTTTGGTTTAAATAGATCCTTCCTTTGTACCACAAGATGTCATTTCGCCACTCGAATTTTGAACCTCTATTTGGGTCTTAGATTAAGGCACACGTGTTTGGATCTTTAGCGTATTCTATTTTCATTTCATCCAACCATTCTGGAATAACGATTGAAATTGCATATGCCTAGACTTCATCCTTTCTAGATAGAGCATCGACGACTAAATTGTCTTTCCCTCTTTTATATAATATCTCCATATCAAAGGTAGCGATTTTTTCCATCCAAATATGTTTTTCTATTGACAATGTTTTTTGTTGGAGGAGGTATTGAATACTGTTATGGTCTATTCTTATCAGTATTTTTCTCCCTAGAAGGTATTGTCACCATTTTGTTAAGGCATGTATAATGGCCAACATCTCTTTATCATAAGTGGACTTCAAACTTTCTCTCTTGTTGAGCTTTCTACTTTCGAATGCTATTGGGTGCCCTTCTTGCATAAAAAATGCTCCTAATCTGAACCTTGATGTGTCACACTCTACTACAAAGGGTTTTGTGAATTCTGAAGTGGCTAATACCAGAGTTGAAGACATCATGCATTTTAATGTTTCAAAACATTTTTCTGCTTCACTATTCCATTGGAAGGAATTTTTCTTCAATAAATTTGTGAGAGGGGCGGTTTTATGGGCATAATTCTTTACAAATATTCGATAGTATCCTGTTAGGCCTAGAAATCCCCTTAGTTTTGATATCTTATCAAGTTTAGGCCATTCCATGATTGCCTTGATTTTACTTAGATCAACATGGACACCTTCCTTTGATATTTTGTGACCTAGGTAGTCCACTTCTTCTTTCCCAAAGGTGCACTTAGACCTCTTCGCATAGAATTTGTTTTCTTCCATAATGGTAAGTACTTGACTTAAGTGTTCCAAATGCTCCTTCCATGTTCTGCTATATATGAGAATGTCATCAAAAAACACTAGTACGAATTTCCTTAAGAATGGCTAGAACAATTCGTTCATTGCAGCTTGAAACGTAGCTAGAGCGTTAGTCAACCCATAGGGCATTACTTTGAACTCATAATGGCCTTCATCAGTGAAAAAAGAAGTTTTAGCTATGTATTCTACTCTAAATTTTATTTGGTAATAACCAGATCAGAGATCCAACTTTGAAAAGTACTTAGCCCCATGAAGTTCATCCAGCAACTCATCGATGAATGGGATAGGAAATTTATTTTTGATAGTTATTTTGTTCAGTCCTCTGTAATCTATGCACAGCCTAAACGACCCATCCTTCTTTCGTACTAGCACTACTGGAGCTGCATAGGGGATTATGCTTTTTGAAATGACGCCACACTTCAGAAGATCCTAAGTTAACCTCTCAATTTTTGTTTTATGGTGATGCGGGCATCTGTATGGTTTGCTACTTGCAAGTTTTATCCCTGGTTCTATTTTGATTATGTGTTCAATCTTTTTGTTTGGTAGAAGCTCCATGGGTAGCTCTTGAAAAACCTTGTGATGTTTTTTAATCATCTCTTTTATTTCTGTTTGTTTGTCCATGTCTCCTTCACACGTTAGAATCTCCATTTCTTGGCATTGAAGTATGTATGCTGGTGCAGCTTTTCGAAGTAGTTTTTCCATCTGATGTGATGTAACTAACTATGTCGGAGGTGGTTGGAACCCGTATAATTTGTGTGTCTTCCCGAATGACTGGAATTCAATAAAATGCTCTTGGTGATTTGTGGAGTATGTCCCCAAGGTTTGTAACCATTGTATTCCTAATACTACATTGACTCCTCCCAATGGCACCGCAAAAAAATCCGATTCTAAGTTATATTGTTACATTTGTAAGTCGACTTTGTGACATTTTCCCACATTGTCAATCTTCTTTCCATCTGCTACCATAACCTTCATGTTAGGTACTGGACAAACAAATAAGTTAAATATTTTAGCAAGGCTAGCATTAACGAAGTTATGGGTGTTTCCAGAGTTGATGAGAACTGTGACGTTATTATTTTTTATATGTCCTTTAATCTTCAATGTTTGCGGTTGGGAGATTCTAGTAATAGTGGCTAATGATATTTTTGGGGTATCGTCCTCGATTTCTATTTGGTAGTCTGGTTGACTATATGCCTCATTCTCAATTGGTTCTTTGACTTCCAACTCTCCTTATTCTGCTTCACATGCATACAATTTATTTTGTAAGCACCAGTGCTTAGGATCCCATTTGTCTCCACAAAACTTACATTTCCCTTCCTTTATACTCTGGGCCTCTAAATTGGGCTTCATTCCTTCCCTGAGTTGTGGCGTTGTATATCTTGGATTTCATGTGTATGTTGATTGGAAAGGCTTCCTTTTGGAGTCATCTTTGTCGAAATGTGTATGAGAAGATTTCTTGAATTTTTTTTCAATAATCCTGGCTTTGCATTGTGCTTCCTCCAAGGTAGAGATGTTATGTAGCTCTAGTTCATCACAGATGTGTTGTTTAAGACTGTGTATGTAGGTCTGTAATCATTGGTCATCGGTTAACTCTGGGACTCGAGTTGACAACGCTTCCCACTCACAGGTGTACTCATCGACACTATTTTTTTGTTGTAACCTTGTGAGTTTGGAAAAAAAATATTTTTCTTCAACACCTTGGAATCTTTTGATGAGGTCATTCCTGAAACTATCCCAGTTGTGAGAACATATTCTTGTAGTGTTCTTCCACCATAAGTACCAATTATAAGCATTTCCTTCTAGATGCATGGAGGCATATTTAATTTTCTCACCTTCGTAATGGATGTTGTGTATATCTAGGTATTCCTCAGATTTGTTAATCCATGCTATGCATTGTTGTTTATCCCCGTTGTATTTGGGTAAATCAACTTTCACCCACATTTGGCATCCTTGTGTATATGATTCTGAGGATGACATGTTGAATAGAGGATCTGGCTGCTCCGGTGTTCTTGGAGAGTTTCGATGCGGGTCATTAGATATTTGTAATCTGTCCAAGATGGTGATTAAAACTGCCTTATTTTTCTTTTGGTCTTCTTGTAGAGTGAGGAAGGTATTCTCCATTCGTGACGTGATTTGTGTCCAAGTCGACGTCAAATTGTCACTCATTTGTTTAGTTCTTGTTAATCTTCTCATTGATTTGGTCGAACCGAGCGTCCATTGATCTTATGATTGGAATTTTCTCGGCACTAAATGTGGATTTGTTTTTGTTTGCTATATGATGCTAGCCCGCCACGATTTTTTTTAAAATAATTATAATATAGTTTTGTTTAATAATAATATTAATAATTAATAATATTAATAAAAATATATTAATATTAATAATTTATTTAATATTAAATTGGTATTGGAGAGGAGGCAAGAGGAGGGGTGCTGGGGAGAGGCAGAATGGTGGAGCAAGATGGAGGTGGAGATGGAGTGCAGCATGAGGACGTGGACGGTAAAGAGGAGGTGTGTAGCGGAGGTGAGATGGTGGTGGACTGGTGCTGAGAGCCGAGAGGCTCTGATACCAATGAAATACCATAAATGTTGATGGAGGAGAAAAAAAACGTAATGTAAAATGTATAAGTAATAAATATGAAGAAGATGGTTTACAATAATAATTGCCTTGGGTATTTATACCTTAAGTGGGGAAGAGAGGTGACTTTTCAACTCACCTCTTAGTTTAATTACAAACATTTACTAAAATTAACCTAGCTTAATATTTAAATTTAACATTTGTAACAATATGGTACCCTTCGATATCTAGGTCAATAAGAGGGTCATCGTCACTTTTATCTTTTTGGTCTAATCTGCAAATTATTTTATCTTGTTTGTCAGTGCCATATTTATTTTTGAGATTGTACAATAAGTCAATAAATTGTGCGATGGAACTATCATTGTGTATTAGATTAATTAATTCTTGAGATATCTTTTGTCGGGTATCATCATTTGCTTCATGTTTAGCTAATTCTTGAAAAATGTTCGATGCATCATTGTATAATTTCTTTTGTATGATGGGATTAGGATAGCAATATTTATTCTTTATTTTTCTTATTTTTGGATTGTCATTGTCGATTTTAGTACCTTGTCTAGTAACAATTTTCAAGTTCTTGGTGCAAATGACATCACATTTTTGGACACTCGACAAGAAATTAGCGTTCTTCTTTTTATTGATTTTTTCTAGAATGGTGGGACAATCCTTTAAAGATTGATCACCCACACCACAACTGGTACAAAACTTAAGGTTGATTCGATCATTGTATGGGCACTCACTGTGTCGATTCCCTTCATTTAAGCACATGTAACACTAGATTGGTCGTCGTGGTCTATTTTCCCGATTCCCAAAGAATCGGCCTCGACCTGAATATCCTCCATGATGATTGTTATTGTACCGACGCTTGTACCTTTGGTCATCATATATTTGATTTTCCTGTTCGTTCTGGTCGTTGGTGTTCCTTGTATTATTATCATTATTATTTTGCACAACAACGTTTGTTTGGTAGACCGCATGGCAATTTTGTTTGTTCTTCAAATTTAGGTGGCAGTCAGTTGTTGCATGGATTTTGACCTTGCATATTGCGCACTAGGAAGCTTTTTCATTCTTCATGTTGTACAAGGATTCTTTTGTCACGTATAGACCATGCTCCTCGCAGATGTCGCAAAAGCATTTTGACTAAACGAAGCACACATCTTGTCGATGATCTTGATCTTCTTATCGACAATTATCTTTTGTGTTCCCATTCGTTGAGAATTTTGTACACTAGATTTGGTGGAACTTGAGTTTTAAATCTCATTTCAAATTCTGCATTATCTCTAGTTGTTCTTCAATACAGATATCAACAGGGTTCACGGGATAGTCCTCATTCATTTCTAATTGCAACGCCTTCATTAGTGCATCTTCATAGGTATTAAAAGTGTCCACTCTGATATGCATATAGATCTTTTGTAGAAGTATTGCAACAAAACATTGGATTAGAAATTGCTCATCTATATTATAGTCTAATTGGCTGAGTAGGTCTTTTAGTCTTTTGTCATACTCCCAAACTGTTTCTATCGGTTTCTGGACTGTATTCTTTAATTTATTTGCTACCAGATGCTTTGCATCTGGATTCTCGAAGAATGACATGAATTTTTTTTTTGTTCCTTATAACAATTATACATCTTTTCTATATATGTCATATACCATGTAAATGCTTGCTTCCACAAAGCATTGGCGAACTGCGCCATCTGTCAATCTTGATTTGTAACAGGGTTCGCTTCCGAGGTTGAATCGCAGAAAAACCAATGTCGTCTGGGATATTCATCGCCATCGTAGAGGGGGATTTGTGTAGATACCTCCATGTCTCCAACGTTTGTGTCTCCTCCATGTGGGAGAGAGGGTGGTGGTGGTGGTGGTGGCGGGTTGCTTCTGTAACTCTTTTTTCTTCACATCCATTGTCGACAAAACTCTCATTTCCATCAGAGGTTTTATCTATAGTAGTCAATTCATTTTCAACAAAAAGTCAGTTTCTTTCGAATCCTTATGATGATACCCACATGGATTGTTGATGTTGGTTTATCCTTTCTTGTGGATCTAAATGGTCTAGTGTGTTACTTGAAGTTGTGATTGGTTGGGGGGCTTCTCCTTCATGTTTCGAGTAGAGTAGATGAATACTTGGTTGGATGAATAGGATTCAATTGTAACCCAATTTCCTTCCTACGGTCGAAGAATTACCAGATGGTCAACATTGTTTCCTTATTCGTCTATTCGACTCCATACACCTAAGTCATCCGATCATAGCCCCAAATCTTCCTAAAAATGTCCTACACTTGGGCACTTGGGTTAAAATTTAATGGAGAATGAGGTGTAATGTTTTGGGGTATGTCAACTTGGAGAGCTTCACCATGCTCTATCCACAAATATTCCTCTATTAGTGACACTTATTCAGCAATTCCTTCTTCCCGTCGGTCATGACCTGACTCTAGCAGATTCTCTTCTTGTTTTGTCACTCTGGTCGTCATTCTCCTCCGGAGCACAACAACATGCTCTCTAACCTCTTCCCTTCTTTTCCTCCTCTTTTATCGTTCTATTTTCTGGATATCTAGAGTGCCTTTGTGAGTGACTATTCGGATTATCTCATTTTTGGTCTGACTTTTCATCGTTGGTGGTGGTGTCTTCACAGGTCGACTATAATTCCTCTACTCTACTCTAAAACATGTCCAACTACCCCCCGATAGTCGACTCGAACGCTTTAGTAAGCCCAGGTGGAACTGTTTATTTTCTTAAAAATTACTCCCACTCTCTTTCTTTGACAAACTTTTCCCAATCCTTTTTTTTCCACCCAGTTTGTGTTAGATGGCAATTCTATTAGTAACGGATGAGGTTCGACAATATGGCATGCGCTCTTGTTGATCAAAAACTTGAATAAAAGTGGCGGTAGTGAACAAAAAAATTGTTCAGTGAAGTAATTATAGAATCTCTCTTAGATGCTATCAACAAAGACCCTTTCTTCAACAGCACGTTCTTCACAGAATTCATCTGCAATTCTTTCTAACCACTCCTACAAATTTGTATGGACTCCTCTTGTCAAATTATGGAGTAACTTTTTGTATTTAGTTTCTGTTGGCTGATTCATCCAGTAGTTTCTTTAAAAACTGAGATACAGACTCGACAAACTTCTCATGTGTCTCAGAAAATAACTTCTCCTTGGATTTCACAATAGTTAGTATGTTTCTTCTGGCTTAATTTTGCAAATAATTCGCAATCTTACGTTCCCACCAGTTCTTCGTCTCCTTCTTTGAGATCATCTAGTTATGGTCATTTCATCCTTATATGTATTACCGACAAGAGAATCAATGTTGTAATCTATCAGATTACAAGGATACCAGTAATACACATAAAGAATCATATAAACATATCAGATGCAAGTGAAAATAATGGTAGACATAATAACAGATTATACTACTCAATATACATGTGGGTTCATACAATAAACCGAACCAAGTATCTATCTGGCTTAACAGCCTGTATATACATTTACAAAACAGTTATAATAATTACCTGTCGGTTCAACCAACCAACATGACCTATGAGGTCAAACTAACCTACAATTAGTTGTAGAAATAATAGATCAATGCTACGAGCAATGATGCTAAGAAGAAGCACAGGAAATAGATCTTGCTACTAAGAATTCTCACAAGCATACAAAGTTAAAATAGAGAGAAGAAAAGAGACTGAATCACATGAATGAAGAGATGAATATTAGTGTGTATCCTTTCATTGAATAATGATGAATAATAGTGTACATAAATAGTACATCCCTCATAGGAAAATCAAGTTTTATGGAGACAACTCATAAAGCTCAAAAAGGCTGACTTACCAAAATATAGCAAACCCCCGTAGGTGGCTAAAGCAATTCCCAAATCTGTCAAGGACCTCATGAGTTGGAAAAAGCATGAGTGATTTGTCAAGGAGATGGAAAAAACATGCTAATCCTAGAAAATGGAGGAAAAGTCATGAAGGATGGGTTGGCAACAAAAGGACCCAGTTTCCTAGTTTGACTAGCTTTACCTTATCCACAGAAAAGAAGGAAAAGCATAATAAAGCAGAATCTGTTGTAAAGTGTTGTATACTAATTATGGATGGTCAAAGGGTGGTGAAGATCAACCTAGAATCAGAAATAAAGCATTCCTAAGATATAGATGGCATGTATTGACTTTAAGGTGCAAGTGGATGCCAACTAATTAAGATAGTGGGTGAATAACTAATCAAATTATGATTAGTTATTTTATCCTAAGTTATGAGTGGGTTTAATATATTCCAACACCCCCCTATAAGTCTAACTTTATGATGGTATGAAACAAATAATGGATGCATATAGGGCCCAGCAACAAGGCTATGGTCACCCTTTAACAATTATTATGTCTAGAAAAGTGAGGAAAGAGGAAAAACCACATGGGGAAAATCCTCCCTCAAGAAAGGACAAGGCGCAAATTTTTTGAAATAATATGTCTTCAACATATCTTCATCTTCACTTTACTGATATCAATGAACTGCTTCTGGATGAAGGACTTGTTGAAGAAATCATGAACTCCATGATCATGTGCTAGAGTGTAGAACCTGGAAGAAGGAAGAGGAGAGACTCCTTGTATCTCATCAATTGATGAAGCAGGAGCATTATCTAAATGCTTCTTGTTGCTTTCAAAATATGATCTACAAACATAATCTGAAATGGAGGGCTACCAGGAGGGCTACCACAGCCACAACCTAGCCTTAGAGGCTGCAAACAATTCACGCTTCAGCAGAGGGACACGGTCACTCTCAAGAGAAAAACACAATCCTGCTTCAGTAGAGAGACACAGTCATGCTCAACATAAAAACACAGTCAACAGTCCATAGAAGAGGACACACTCATGGCCAGCAGAAGAAGACACAATCACGGATCAGTAGCAGCAAGTTCTCAAGCAAACAAGGATTAGATCTGAACTTTTCTCATGTCAAGATGCTCTCAAGAATGAAGTTAAGAAATTAATTTATAATCTTGACAAGCCTTCTAGAAAGGTCTCTTAGGTAACCCCTAAGATTTAGGATAGATTTTTTTTTAAGTTTGCACATTCTATTAAACTGAAAATTCCAAAGTTACAAATCAGTCAAAAGTCTGAGGTGGTCGCAGGTGGTGAAACCACCACCCAAGCCAATAAAAAATACATAATATTCTGGAGTGACTAAAATAGAGAAAGTTCATTGACCTCAGGAGCCATGGAAACATAAAACTAGCTCTTAATCTACTAATTCTACCTATTAATAAAATATTAAATAGAAGATGAGATAATGGTTTATAACAAAAAAACTTGATGTAGTAGTCCGAACCGAAAAGAGTCCAAGTCGTCGCAGGAGACATGAGCAGAATTAGGGGGGGACCTCATCTAGAATGGGGCAGGCTTGTCCCCCTTCGTCAAAATTTGTAACAGAGTTGGTGACAGGAATGTTCGCGGGCAGAGGAGGCGTCTTGTTGCTTGGCCCTTCACTATCCCGCACACATTTGAACAGAGGTTCAATGGTGGACAGGATGGGAAAGGGCATGTTATCACATATACATTTGCATCCAGGTTTCCATGATGCAGCGTGCAAACTTGTCTCTTTTTTCTATTCCGAGCTACTTTTACATGGGGTATTGGGATGGATCTTTACAGCTTCACTTCAGAGCCTTGTTCATCATATTTTCCTTGCCAGGACTGAGATTTAGGAGTCCATTGAGATGATCTAGTTCATTAGAGCATAGCAACAGATCAGGAGTTGGTACACACAGTCACAGAGGGGCTTATTAGTTGGATACAGGCATACATGGTGAGATCAAGTATATTTCCTTGGTTTAGTTTTTCTCTATGATGTATCTTAAAAACCTATGCTTGTCATGTTAGGATGATTATGGTAACATGTGCTTATATGTTATGTATTGCTCTAACCTCTGTTATGATTTATCGAAGAATTCAATGTGAAGAATATTGTCCATGCCATGCTCGAACAAAGTGTAAACCTTAGTGCTGGGTTGGTTCCATGCCATTTGTGCTCGTCCATTCAGTTCATTCATTTTTGTTTTTACCCCATGAATAAGACTGATGGAAACTTGTGAGATTGAAGACCCTTTCCCCATTCTGACCCTTATGTATGATAGACTCCATGTTGCTATGTGTCTCTGGCTATGAAGTATGTGTCTTGGCAAGTGTAGCTGGGTTCGCAAGGTTGTTCTCCTTAATTCCTCAAAACAAGTGCTCCACCATAACAGTGTTGCTAAACACTAAAGCATTGGAACACATAAAAGCTATATCTAAAGGATACAAAAGTATAAAATATTGAAAAAGGTAGTTAGTGGCCAAGAGATTGAGCACTCATTCCTTGTATAATGTAAGGCTCATTTTTCCCTCCACAGGGGCACCAAGGAGAGGCAAACCCGTCGGGACTATGGACTGCCGACTGGGAGCGGGTCTAGGCCTTAGTCATTTACTGGAGCCCAGAAGGCTTTCCAGAGCACCTGCTCTTGTAGGTTAGCTACCATCTTATGTAAATTGTGAAAGTTATTAAAAGGTTAATGGTCAAAGGATGAGCACTCACTCTTTGTATAGTGTTCGACTTATTGGTCCCCATAGGGCCACAGGGTGAGACTAACCTAGAAAGGCTGTGTCTTTGTCAGTACTGGAGCCCAGAAGGTTTCTAGTGCATTCCTTTGAAGGTTGACCACTATTGCAATAAAGTGGCAAAGGAAAACTTGCTAGAGTCTGAGGGAAGAATACCCAAGTACTTTGTCCATCTGTGAGACACCTCCATCCCCTATTGCTATCTGTCATACATATGTCACCTTGGTAGAGTATATTGGTTATCATTCGGATAGATCATTGAGTCAAATTTAGTCAAGATTCATTTCCCCTTGCCTTAGCTCTGTTTTTTCCACCCTCACCCATCTATAGCACATCTTTTACACTTTGTAAGTATGGCATGTACAAGCAGATTTCCAAAGGACTCTAAGATTTTTCAGAAGCGAAGGTATATTTTATTATTATTATTGTAGGTCACCATGATTATGAATAACTGACTCAAGTTGGGTTTTGATATACAGCATTGGAGCATTTCTCACCTTGGATGGTTGCAGGATTATATTGGCATGTTATCTCACCTTGATTTTGGGTACTTTGACCTGATCAACCCAGTTGACCAAGTCAATCATGGTTCTCAAGGAAGTGACTCAAAAATACAACATGGTCTATATTTGTTCAAAACATGCCCACGACCAATACTGCAGTTTCAGTTTTGAGAGTTTGGGCCCGGTTCTCCAGAAAAGTGATTATTATCACTTAATTATTGGCCAAATGATCTATTTTTATTCCAGATGGCAGTATGATTGGTTCCCCTAGAGCAGAGCAGTGTCAATTTTCCCCATTTTTCATCTTGGAAAGAGTTACAATGGATTTATCAGTTTCCAGAGATTGTACCAGCAAAAAATGAACTAGAAAATCACTGAAAAAAGTTGATTTGGCCTCTTGGGTCAAGAAAATGGCTTGGAATTTTGGCAGATAATGTTTCTCAGCATCCCAGACAGTCCTCCAGCATTTTTAAGTGAGAAGATGTCTGGATTATTTTACTATGGCTCAGCCAATGAGGAAATCCCCCCAAGGGGCGCCCCCTCTAATTGGCTATTGATACATTTCATTGTTATATCTTATGTTATGAAGTTGTAAAGGGGCCTAGGGTGAATTAAGCCCCTAGTGACCCCCTCCTATGTTGTATCATGTTATATCTTATGTTATGTTGTGACATTTCACTCTAGGGAGGCGTCCTTGAGTAAAGTGTGCCCCCTCTTTGACTTAGTCACTTTATCCATGTATTGATTGATGTATTGATGATCTCCACCGTTGATGATGTTTTAATCTCAACCGTTGGATGATAAAGTGAGTAAGGGTTTATGTCTCTCTCAAACTATTTAAGAGACGTAACCCCCCCATTGTAATCCATGAGCTTTGGCACCGGGATTGGAATAAAGAGATTTTGTCTGGGATTACACTCTTGTCTACTTGCTTGATGAATGAATAAGTTGATGACTAGCAGTGATTTTCTTCTACACTAAGATATATCCAGCATAGTTTTTGTATCTTTCCTTGTTCCCGTTTAACTTGCAGGTTGAAAGAGGCGATTCTGAGAGAGGCGCATTGGTGGGGGGACTTGCCCTGTGATTGATCTAGGCAATTGGCTATCAGGGAGTTGAACTTCTTTATGATTTCTTCTTGTTGTACTTCTTTCGGCTTGCATTTCTCATTTATTTTCCATTCTGGTTGATTTTCCTTGGTCTGGCAGGCAAACAGGGGTGCTAGGGACATTGGCAAAAGCAGCACTTCATCAAAATCTTGTCCGAAAATCTTATTTGATCTCAAGAAAGGAATTCTTCATCATCCAGGAGGTCATCATCAATGATTCAGGTATGTTTCTCAGGTAAGTTCTCCAATTTTTTATTGTCATGCATTGTCGATCAATAATTTTCACGGAAAACCCTCATTTAGCATTAGGAAAAATCACCGCACCAATTTGCACTGGGAATCTGTGAATTCGGTGATTTAGGTTTTGTGTGGCATACTGAAAAAACTCTTCTCCCTAAAAAACATCAGGCTTGGACTCCTCTGCCCCCTTCCAGGGACTGATCTCTATCTGGGAGAAAACCCCCCCTTCAGCAAGTCAGCCATTTTCCCACTGCTTTTTGTCTAGTTTCATCTGGGTATTTTTCGTTGTCGAATCTTTCATCCTAGCTAGTGTGCAGGAAGCCATAATTGTCAATATCTCAGCTTTGTCTTGGGGATTTCCCAATTATCTGCTTAAATCTCCCCAAGGTCCGAGTTTGATCATTTGAACCAGCACACTAAAGTCCTAAATCAAACTTCAATCTTTGCAAGCCACCTGTTTAAATCATTTGAGTGACATTTCCAATCTAGAATAACCACCCCACTCAGGTATCCTTAATTTGTGGCTCATCCTTAAATATAGGGTTTCAGACACTCACCTTACGAATTCTCCTTCAAGGGTCTAATCTGGTGATTTGTCGTGGATCTTTCCTTTTGGGATTGATCTGAGTCTCCCCCTTTGTCACTTGGGCTTCTCTAGTGGCATAAAGTGAAGGAATCCCTAACCGACGTGACAACCATCCTTCTTTTGGGGGTTAGGGTTTTTGTAGGTCATAGCTTGGTTGCATGTCCCCTCTACCATCCCGTATAGGGTTTATCTATCGAGGAAACTACAAGATCTGTGATAACAAGGCGCACTGGTGGTAGCTTCCAGATTCAATGCCAATCCTTTATCCACAAGTATTCCTCATGTTGCACTGCCATACCCTACCTCCATAGTGTTGACGTGTCTCTGCACTGTTGCTAGGCATTACCATGCAAAGGTGGCGTCCAAGCTGCTGAGTTGGTTGTCCATAACAGTCATTTTGGCCTTAACAAAGAGAATAGTGTTGCAAGCCAAGCTCCAGCTCCCCAACATATCCTCCAAGAGAACCCCCATCATGTTTTTTTATCATCCAATAGTGATTAATTTTTCCTTTGCCTCTCCCAGTAGCGAGCCGCTCGTTTACCAGGAAGCCTTCCCAATCATCAATTAAGACACGGACATGCATCAAGATGCTAGCTTCGTAACCTTCCTCCGCCATTACACTCGAACCACATTGTGATTTGCCTCGACTGTTGCTGCTCCTTCAAGGGGCTTCCCATTCCCTAAACATCGTGGAGACCAGAGCTTGAGGGTGTCGCTGGTGGTGGCGATGGAGCTACAATACTAGCAGCAGTAGGATGACCGCGCAGAGCAAAGGCAAAAATGTAAACATGGGACCAAAAGAGCGAACTAACCGCGCAGAGCAAAGGTGAAAATGTAAACACGGGACCAAAAGAAAACACACACAGTAGAGTGCCGACGGATAATGCTGCCACCTTCCATGGCTAACCTCTTAACCCAGTCCCTTTGTACCTAATGAAAACTCACACACTTCATGCTAACCGCCATTAAAATCAGATTAAATTTCGATGGAACAGGCTCGACCATTAGCAGCCTGGGACTAGACATCTTCACCCACCCGTGATATTGAATTGAGGGACTGCGGGGGAGTTTTAATGAGCCCAACATGCATGGTGCCACGTTGTCGAATCCTAGACCAAGGTGCGATGCGTTGTCAATAGGGAAAGCTTGCACCTGCATTCAGGTATAAGATTTAGGATAGTTACCAAACAACATAAAATAACGTTAGGTTGACTTAGGATAGGATACTAATGGTCCAATGGTCTTACAAAATAAAAACCATAAAATAAAGTTGACTTAGGATAGGGTACCAATGGTCCAATGGTCTTACAAAATAAAAACCATAAAATAAAGTTGACTTAGGATAGGGTACTAATGGTCCAATGGTCTTACAGAATAAAAACGGCCTAAGTTACCGGATTCAGCCCTAGGCCTAACTGCACCCGAATTGGATTCTTTCGAATCAGATTCTTGGATTCTTCCACCTTGTTTTGACACATCTAAAGTTGTTTACATGGTATAAATGTAGGATAATTAGGGTTAGGGTTCTGAATCCCCAATTCCTAAATTTGGGATGAGTGTCACACCCGTATCGGATTCTTTAGCCGATTCCAATCGCCCCACGGTTCGTGTAACCTTATAAAAACCATAAAATAAAAGTTGACTTAGGATAGGGTACCAATGGTCCAATGGTCTTACAAAATACAAACCATAAACTAAAAGTTGACTTAGGAAAGGTACACACAATAAGAGTGCTAGGACCAAGTAGAAGATAAAGGACCATAGGTCAACCAAAGGGGGTCACAATAACAAGGTAAGACAACATTTATACCCACAAGACCAAGGTGTACCGTAAAGGTGGAAAAACAACCCCTTTTACCCAAAGGACCAACAAGACCAAGGACATTATTCTTTTCTCTTTCTCAAGATACATTGTTTCATGTGTTCCATATATATTTTTATCATCACTATATAAGGAGAAGATCCAAACTGGATGATGTGATCATATGGTCCTTAATACTGCTCCTAAGGGTTAGGTTCTAGAGACATCATCAAGGGTTAGGTGCTAGTGACATCATCAAGGGGTGGCCAGTCCCTTGAGAAACAACCTAGCAATAACCGATTAGGATAGAGGACACCACACATCATCATCTTCGCCTACTTGACCAAGATTCACCTAGTTAACTGACCAAGAATGCTCCTACAGGAACTGCTTGGTCCCAAACCAAGAATCTGCCTGGTCCCAGACTAGGAAGTCTATGTCTCAACCTACAAGATCTGATTGGACATCATGTCCAAGAAATTGTCTAGTGCCGGACCAGAATACCCTGGAGACATATAGGGGCCCTACCATCACTTTTCCATGTTATCAACCTACTTGGTCCCAAACCAAGAACCCCAAGAGACTACTGGGGAGCCTAGGGTACCTTCTAAAGTCTTACTTTGCTCTAGTTAACTGACTAGGATACCATCCTCCATAAGAATGGGTCTTGCAGCTGCACTAACTTTAACACTCCCTCTCGGCAAGAGGGGCATTCTAAGCACATCGATAACATACTGCACCATGACATGGTGATAACTCATCTCGATGTGTTCCAACATGTCATCAAATACAGGATTTTCTAAGAGCTTCAAATAGCTCTTCATCTCAGCATGAAGCATGATCTCATAGATCCAATTAGAAGTTATAGTTGACTTCCTCTGATAATTGAGAATCACTTTCCACATATCATCTTTCCAAACTTGTTGTTTGGTTGACCCCCCATAATGAGAGTAGACTGAATCAATGACATGGCTCTCATTGGAGCAAGCTTGAAGCCTTTGATTAGGCTTCTCAATGATGAAGGCTTCTTGGCCTTCTCCCTCTGCTTCTCTAAACGAGAAGTCTTATAGACTTCCATATTTGAGTCACTAGAGGACTAATAGAAGATCACATCTATGCTTTCCTTTTCTGCAACCCTACTCTATTGGGGATTGAAGAGCATAATTGGCTCCCTCTTGATCTTTGAATCTTGACCAGGGTATAGAGCTTTAGCAACATGTCCTGAGACCGCTTTAACAACATGTCCTGAGACCTTATAGAGGTCACCTTTACAAACTCCAATCACAATGGTTGAGCTTATACTTTCACCTTTAGGCCATATCAAAGCCTTTCCTTTTGAGAAGGTTACAAAGAACCCATTGTCTTCTAAAACTGTCACTGAAATAACATTCTTCTTTAGACTAGGAACATATAAAATTTCCCCAATATTAATCAACGACCCTGAATCAAGTTGTAAGGCAGTTGAACCAACCCCTTTAATGTCATAGGTACTTCCATTTCCAAGTTCCACTTTCTTATGGAACTTCTTGGCCTCAAAAACTACAAGGGCCTTCTTGAATCCAATCATATGTCTGGTGGCTCCACTATCTATCCACCAGGAATCTGATAGGTTGGGGAGGGTACTTGTGAGTGTTGAAGCCAAGAAATATTATTTTCCTTGTTCTAGGTCCTTGGCGTCACCCCTTGATTTCTTTAGCTGAGGTTGTTCTTTTTCTGTAACAACTGAGGCATGATGTTTCTTCCTATGCCAATTCTTGTTAAGTGGTTTCTTACAATCCCTTTGCATAATGACCAATCTTACCATAGTTATAACACCTAACCTTAGATTTATGAAAGTATTTACCTTGAGGTTCCTTACCATTATCCTTGTGTTGGAAAATATTCTTTCCTTTCATTACCTTGGCAACTAGAGCATGATCCTTTTCAGGTGGAGGCCCATATCTATTTTGGATCCTTCCTTCTTCTTCTAAGCAATCATGCTACAACCTTCAAAGTTTTGTTGAACTTCTCTTCCATTTACTGAGGCTAGGAAAGTCTGCCAAGTTGTAGGAAGACCATCCAATTCAGTATGCACAAGATCATCATCTTCTACTTTATCTCCAATAGCCATGGGTTGATCTCTTATTTGAGAGATCTTGGAGAAGAAGGTAGCAATTGTTACATCCTTCTCCATCTTTAGTGAACAAAGTTGCTTCTTGAAATCCCTTCTCTTAGTAGGGGCTTTCTTTTCATAGAGATTAGTTAGAGAATCAAAACATTCTTTAGTTATCCTTAAGGGAGCTACAAAAGGCATCAAGTTGTCTTTAACTAAGTCAAAGATATCATTCTTTGCCTTGGCTTGATTTTTCTTGAATGTTGCTCTTCATTGAGTTGTAGTGGACTCTTCAACAACTCTAGTGACCAAGTCATCTAGATCGCTCTCTTCTAGGATATTTAGAACCCTATCCTTCCATGCATTGAAATTTGAGGCTCCCTCAAGGCTATCTTCTGATTTGACTGAAGGAGTAGCCATCTTCAAACTCTACTTGTCAACTTGAAGAGTTTGTCAAATGAGCTTAGTAATCAAGTTGAGTAAGGTACAATTCTTACCTTAGGATCTATGTAGTTTCTGTTAGCTGCAAGAAAGAATTAGCTACAGCCTAAGCTTTGATACCATGTTAAACTTTAGGGTAGGTTAGGATTTATAAAAATTATTCTTTAGTGCATAAACAAAATTATGAAATAAAGTTAGATTTAGAACAGTAGTACTGCAATAAATTCAAACATAATTTTCATCTCTTTTAACTTTAACACTCCACTAGTCACTACGTTAAAGTTGGTCCTGGAGATGATTTACCAAATGCCATGTACATTAACAATATTATAACCGATAAAAACAATAATAATGTACAGGAAGTAACAGCAGTAAAGAACAGTAACAATACTAATATAGAGGTGTTTTTGGATCAACCTTATGCTCGGATACTTTAAGGTTATGACCTTGTCTTTGAAGACAAGTCACCAAAGGAACAGAAGATATACCTTGAGAGAGAAAATAGGTGGTTGTAGGAAAGAGTTAGACAAGTATAGACCTCTGAGTGGTAACCAAAACAGTGCAGAGAAACAATTCAGAGATGAGGAAGAACCAACCCTAGTCTTACCAGCCCACAAAGTCGCAGTTGAGTCATAGGAAGCCCACTAAGGTCACAGATCAACTCAGAACAGCCAGCACAATCCACATCCTAGCCAAGAAGGATCACCGCAGTCTATGACCCAGCTCAGCAGGCCTCACACAGGTCACAACCCAACTTCAAAGGGTGTAAAGAAGTCACGGCTCACCCCAAGAGGACTACTACAGTTGCCGCCCAGCTTTAGAGGCTGCAAACAAGTCACGGGTCATCCCAAGAGGGCTACCACAGCCACGGGCCAGCCTTAGAGGCTACAAACAAGTCACGCTTCAACAGAGAGACAGTCACTCTCAGCAAAAAAAACATGGTCACGCTTCAACAAAGAGACATAGTCACGCTAGGCATAAAAACACATCCACGCTTCAGCAGAGAGACACAGTCACACTCAGCATAAAAACACAGTCAACAATCCACGGAAGAGGACACAGTCATGGCCAGTAGAAGAAGACACAGTTATGAATCAATAGAAACAAGATCTCAAGTAGACAAGGATCGGATCTGAACTTTTCTCATGTCAAGATGCTCTCAAGAATGAAGTTAAGAACTTAATTTATAATCTTGACAAGCCTTCTAGAAAGGTCTCTTAGGTAACCCCTAAGATTTAGGATAGTTACCAAACATAACATAAAATAATGTTAAGTTGACTTAGGATAGGATACCAATGGTCCAATGGTCTTATAAAATAAAAGTTGACTTAGGATAGGGTACTAATGGTCCAATGGTCTTACAAAATAAAAACCATAAAATAAAAGTCGACTTAGGATAGGGTATCAATGGTCCAATGGTCTTACAAAATAAAAACCCTAAAATAAAAGTCGACTTAGGATAGGTTACCAATGGTGCAATGGTCTTACAAAATAAAAACCATAAAATAAAAGTTGACATAGGAAGGTGCACAAAATAAGAGTGCTAGGACCAAGTAGAAGATAAAGGACCATAGGTTAACCAAAGGGGGTCACAATAAGAAGGTAAGGCAACCCTCATACCCACAAGACCAAGGTGTACCATAAAGGTGGATAAACAAGCCCTTTTACCCAAAGGACCAACAAGACCAATGACTTTAATCTTTTCTCTTTCTCAAGGTACAGTGTTACATGTGTTCCATATATATTTTTATCATCACTGTAGAAGGAGAAGATCCAAACTGGATGATGTGATCCTCTGGTCCTCAATACTACACCAAAGGGTTAGGTGCTAGTGACATCATCAAGGGGTGGCCAATCCCTTGAGAAACAACCTAGCAATAACCGATTAGGAGAGAGTACGTCACACATCAACATCTTGGTCTACTTGACCAAGATTCACCTGGTTAACTGACCAGGATTGCTCCTACAAGAACTGCTTGGTCCCAGACCAAGAATCTGCCTAGTCCCAGACCAAGAAGTCTTTGTCTCAACCTGCATCATTTGCTTGGACATCATGTCCAAGAAACTGTCTAGTCCCAGACCAGAACACCCTAGAGACATATAGGGGCCCTAGCCATATGTTAGGGACTTTGTCATGGCATCAACCTGCTTGGTCCCAAACCAAGAACGACTACTAGGGGCCCTAGGGTACCTTTTAGGGTCTTACTATGCCCTAGTTAACTGACTAGGGTACCATCCTCCGTGAGAATGGCTCTCGCAGTTGCACTAACTTTAACATAACTGGCTTGTGTGAATTTATTGTGGTCACTAGTTCTAAGATATGATCTCTGTAATTACATTAATGGCATCAATATTAATGGCGACATGCCAAAGGTGCATACAACTCGTGGTACTATCTTTCCAGCAAGAAAATGGTGTAGATAAAGTTAAATTAACTTTGGCTTAAAATCATCCTTCCGATTTTTTGACGGTAAGAGATTCCCTAGTCCTAGACCAGAATACCCTAGAGACATATAGGGGCCCTAACCATATGTTAGGGACTTTGCCATGGCATCAACCTGCATGGTCCCAGACCAAGAACCCCAAGGGACTACTAGGGGTCATAGGGTACCTTTTAGGGTCTTACTATGCCCTAGTTAACTGACGAGGGTACCATCCTCCATGAGAATGGGTCTCGCAGCTGCACTAACTTTAACACAACTTGCTTGTATGAATTTATTGTTGTCACTAGTTCTAAGATATGATCTCTGTAATTACATTAATGGCATCATATTAATGGCAACATGCCAAAGGTGCATACAACTCATGGTACTATCTTTCCAGCAAGAAAATGGTGCAGATAAAGTTAAATTAACTTTGGCTTAAAATCATCCTTCCAATTTTTTGATGGTAAGAGATTCAGTAATGAAAATAATACAGAAAAGAGACCTACACACAAAAGAAACATCATATCTATAGAAATCAAATTTGCCAACTAATATACGGAGCTATGCAAACAAAATGTATTCTTTGTTTCTGTGTGACATCATAGACATCCAACTTCTAAGATATTCAACTCATTAGCATCAATAACAGCTACCAAGAACCTCTACAGGAGTTCATCCAATTACAACAACAAAAATATATTTATGTATATATTTTTATAAACTAATGCAATTACAATAAACTTATAAAGAAAGCGTTTATATATAAACCACATAAAGCCATGAATTTAATCAGATGCAAGCTATGTCAACTATAGTAGTCATTTCAAAGAAACTGCAGCTCCCTAACAACACTTGGTAACTCCAAAAGATTTTCTGCTCTAAGTTATCAGTGACGGTAGTTTTACATAATTAGAAAGATTAATTTACATTAAAAGCAAAAAACATACATGTTTAAACTATTACACTATCATTGTTACTATTACATCTCTTTCCGGACACCACTGCAACTTCATCTACATGCTCAACATTACACTGATTGTATAAGTACATCTATGTGAAGCCTAAATGGTTTGCTCAAGCGGTTGTTGTCAATGTTGTTGGGCATTTGACTAGTTTAATACTGAGCAGTGCCTAGTTCAAATTCTCTTAGGTGAGGTGCAATAGTCGTGCACCATGCTGGATTTTCCTACAAAGTTTTTTAGTTTTTTCCCTGGGATAATAAGAGTAAATCCTACAAAGTTCCTGGGAAAATACGAGTAAAGTCATGCATGTATAAATGAGTTGCTCAAACGGTTGAACGGTTGTTGTCAATGTTGTCTGAGTTGCTCAAACGGTTGATGTCAATGTTGTCTGTTGTTGGGCATTTGACTAGTTTTATAGTGAGCAGTGCCTGGTTCAAATTCTCTTAGGTGAAGTTGTGCACCAAGAGCACCATACTGGATTTTCCTAAGTTTTTTCCCTTGGATAATAAGCGTCAAGCCTACAAAGTTCCTGGGAAAATACGAGTAAAGTCATGTGTGCACAAGATTCAAAACCTCCAGCATCCCATTGAAGGTATTTGAAAAGAAAATCCCCAAGTTACTTGTCACAATCAAATAAACATTATGATTGAAGCTAATGATGCTGAAAAACACAGTTATAGAATTAACAAGGATTCTGCCTTCATAACAAACATCCAAAGGTTTAGTGCACTCTGGTATGATCTCCAACCCCATTTTAACTTTTGAGCATCTTTTCACCAAGAATATTCAGACCCCCAACTTCTTAATGATGTTTAAAATGTTCAAAGGCGGTGATGTGAAAGGCAAAGGTATGCATACCAGGATTCACCATATCTTCATGTCAGGCCTCGGTTGAAAGGCCGAAATTAACCCATAGCCTACCCCTCTAGGCCCCACTGTGCCTTGATCTAAATAATAGTTGGGAAGTGTACTCCATATCTTTTCACTTAAACTATAGGAAACCACCTCCATCACTCCCATGCCTCTGCTAAGTACAAAGCACACAAAGTCCCCCACTCCTATGCACTCAAATGGGCGGTGGAAATAACCCCGCATGAGAGCAACTGATGGTTAATCTTGTATTTGCACCTAGCCAGCAGCTCCGGCGGCAATGACTCAAAAATGAAAGTCCCCTCTCCCATGCTGAAACCCAGAATGCTTGGCCCCCCTGGTTTGGCGGTCAAACAGTAGAAGTAACCCTGGCAGAAAACCATCGCCGTCCCCAACAACCCCAGACCCAGTGGCAGGTGCCCTGCAATCCTCCATGATTTGTGAGAAGAATCATAGACTTCTACTGTATTTTGATCAATCGTTCTGCTCACCGTTACTACTTTGTATGTCGGTGGACTGTCGCCCTCCCCTGCCACAATGCCTGTGAGAAAAGGAGTGCACCATATGGATGTGTTGGGGCGAAGGGTTAAAGTTGTTCTTTTGATAGGATTGCAGACACTAAGGACCTCGAAACCGCTTGAAAGATAACAGATGCTCACCAAAAATAGACCAGCCGCCGATCCTTTGCAATTGATCCGAGCATTCCATGCCCTAGTTTCTGTTACGTATTTCTGTAGGAGAAAGGAAAATGAGATGCAAGAGGTCTCCTTCCAGGTCTGTGTGAAGAAGCAATAAGCTACTATTATAGATTCAAGATCTCGGCCCAAAACCAGCCATGGGTGCCTGTTGGGAGGCGCCTCCGCCCATTTATTAGTAATGAATTTGGTTGATGAAAGGAGGGCATTCCACTGTTTGGAGACGGTCCGAAATTTACAGATACAGTCGAGTGGCAACAATGCCAAAATATCCTCTTTCAAATGTTCTGGCAACTCACAGTAGGCTGAGCAATTGTTGCGCTGCCCCATTTTCAATTCCACAAACCTCAACAAACACAAAGATGATGATCAGGGATTATGGATGTTGATAAAATGATGATCGGTGAATTCTAGGTACGGATGTTTAACCCTGGATCCCTGAGCGATCTTACGTTTTTCTCAAAAAAAAAATTGGTTTTAGACAAAATAATCGTCAAATGCATTTTTTCATTTCTTCCCTCAAAGATCAACAACCTATTCTAACACACTGCCACATGCCAAGAAATTCCACTTGCACTAGGGCACTTGTCACCTATGAACGTAGAGTGGCAGGTTGCAGCATGAAATTCCGCTACCCATGGGCACTTGGGCACTTCACCAAGGGAGGTAGGCTTCCAAGTTTTGGACCTAACTAGAAGGTACTCATAACGCACATTTGAGGCACATTCCATGGTAGAAAGGGCATTTGGGTTAGGCAGCTCCAAGGTACTTCAAACACTAGCTTGGAAAAAGATTGCCAAAAATCATGGAATGTGTAAACATGGATATTTTAGACTCAATAAAAGCTTCGACATTACTTCAAGTTAATATAACGAAGTAAAATACTTAGAAGTTGCCCTCCACAATAGCCCCAAGGGTTAGCTCAATTGGTAAGACGTGCGTACACTCTCTCGGTTCGGGGGAGGTCACGGGTTCAAGCCTTGAATCCTCTGGGGTTAGGCCTTCTGCTAGGATGGCCGACGGTTTACCACCTCTACCATCCACGAATGAGGGGAAGTATTGCTGGGTTTCCCGTGGATCTTTCCATCTGAAAAGTTGTCCTCCACAATGTATTTGACTTAGCATCATACATTGGTCTCATCGATACCTAATCATTGGTTTATACTACTATGAATATTTTGACATAATTTCGTCTCTAGTGTTTCCAAAGTGCACATGAACAAATGTTTATAATGACCAACTCCCATACCCTTTCAATGATGGACTTAACTAACATAGCTAGTTGAAATTCTTTTTTCAAGTAAATGCAGGGTTTTTGACATGAACTCATCGGCCTAGCCCAATTCTTCGCCTTTTGGTGGCCCATGCAGCACTACCCAAATCCTTGCTGAAAGAAACACCATCTCGATAGGTGTTCGAAAGACTACGCCTAACCCACAAAACCTCGTATTTTCCACTTAAGTGCACATCCAACAGCTAACACTTAAACAAATACAAGAACAAGAGACCAATGTGCATGAGGGGGACACCCCAAAGGACGTGCCTGACACCCTACTATCATTATACAATGGTTACAAGAGACTTTTACATACAGCAGTGGAGGATGCTACACCCTGGCAACTCTCTAGGAGCATGCCCAACAAGCAACGCGAAATACAACATAAATCGGCAAGTACTCTACCATTGTTTAGGCTCTACCGCAGTAGTAGTCACAGCCCACATCATGTAATGTCTCCAAATATTTTGGTATGGACCACTTTATTAGACTAGGGAGGCAATGGTCTAAAGTCACTTGGAAAAAAGAAATAAGAATAGTAAAGAGGTGAAATGGGGTCATGACGCACTATGGAAAAACCAAGGTCCAAGGGGAAATTCATGAAGTAAGGAATCAATCTCTCCTAAAAATCAATTTTATTAATGTTTTGAGAGAATTTGGACAAGGAGGGCGCATTAGTGGTGGAATGAGTCCAAATATGTGGTGTAACTCCCATCCAAGGTGGAAGGAATCCTCTCATGAAGGCATCTCAAGGGTTGTAACTCCCTGGGATAAAAATATAAAATCTATGACATCTATGACAAGAATTAGGTCCTATGATAACTTATGACATGTTACAGGTCCTTATGACACCTTATGACATGTTGCATGTCCTAAATTTAGACAAGGAGGGCGCCAGAGGTAACTCCCCACAAATCAAGCTAATCCTCTCAAATTCGAATTTGCAAGGTAGATGAAGTTATTATTTGTCCAAATAACATTAGAGTGGAAGTAAATTGGTCCCAAGGTGTCATTCTCTCATAAAAATAACATTTATTAATATTTTATTAAAAATATTTGTGAGAGAATTCTAAAATGAGAGGGAAATGCTCTATGAAGATTTATAAAAAGGGTGAAGACACAAGGAAGGGGCTATTGGTCATTTAAAATTTGATAGCTTCTCAAGCTTGGGAGATGTGCCCCATGCTATAGAACTGGTTTCGGTGGTGAAAGATTCCACCCTAGCTTGAGAGAGGAGGAGATCACCTATTTTCACTAACTAGAGGATAAATTATTTTCAGATTTCTCTACATAGTTGTATTGTAAGTTTTTATGTTCATCTACAATAGTCATTAGAGGAAATTTCAACTCAAAATGGGCCTCCTAAAATGAATTAATAAAATAATATTTATTAATTTTGGAGGAAGAAAAGAAAAAAACTACTTTTTTGTTTGTATTTTTGACATATCTCCCCGTTTTTTACGCAAATTTCGATCGGGAGAGCTCGTTGGATGTGGAATTAAATTCCGCATCCAACGAGTACCCACTCGGCATACTTTTGACGGACCCCGCTACCCCAAAAAC
>LPNX010196819.1:54868-301681 GCA_001517045.1 Pseudotsuga menziesii
AGTATGCCAAGTGGGTACTCGTTGGATGCGGAATTTAATTCCTCATCCAACGAGCTCTCCCAATCGAAATTTGAGTAAAAACATGGGGAGATATGTCAAAAATACTAACAAAAAAAATAGTTTTTTTTATGATACCTATCCCCAAATTTATATTAAAAAAGTGTTTAAGACCTATACGGTATTTCAAATTTAAAGCAATTTCATTGGCTAACACATGATGACATGGAATTTGAATAAAAGTTAAAATGCCCATTTTGAGTTGAAATTTCCTCTAATGGGGGTCAAAATCTTTAATGTGTGTTCAAGTTCTAGTTAGTAGAAATGTGAATTTGTGGTTCTTATGGAGCGCATTGTGTATGGTGATTTATGCTTCACGAGGGCACACTTGTGGCTGTCCAAACCTCATGAGGGATAATATAATGGCTCTATATCACTCATATTTGATGGATGGCGCATTGTAGGTGGTATATTTGAAGTTTGGGGTTGAAATATTGCTTGTGAAGTGTGCAACAGTGGAAGGAAAACACTCATTTGGAGTAGCAACTCTCCCTCTCTTCTTTGTGGTTTTGTAGCAACCATTTCTACTCCCTTTGTAGAGGTTATTTCTCTGTATTTCGAGATGGTGTAGAAGCCATCAATGTACTCTTTGTAAATGATCCATTGATAATCAAAATCATAGTGTTATTCCCCATATGTTGTTTATTATTCAAGCACAATTTAATCTATATGAGTAAATGGTGGAATATGAGCAAATATTTTAATATATGGTTGTGCAAACTTGATATATGGGTATGAAACATTCATAAGAGTCCTTGTTATCTATTAGCAATCCATTTGGATTGATTCAAGTGTGTTTGGAAGTAATTTGAGTTTATTTGGAAGTTCTATGGTTGTGGGTGTTCTCAATCTTGTATCAGTGTAAAGGTGCATTAAGTCACTTTCTGTTTCGACTATTTATGAGTGTTTTTGGGTTTTGAAACCCATTCCATAGAATTTAGAGCATTGTCTCCAGTAGGAAACACTTTTTATTTCATCCAGAAAGGTTTATGTATGCCCAAGTTATGATCATTTTACCGGTCAGTTAAACTACACATTTATGCTTGCACACCCTTAGTTAGAAATGTATGTTGGCCTTGAGTAAAAACTCCAGCATTTACTCTCCATGAATTAATTAAAAAATCTAGCATTTACCTCATGTATTGTTCCAAATTCAATCATTAGTTTCCTCATGTAAAAATCAACAAGAAAAGGGTTATATCATCTTAAGTTTCCATCTTCTTAACTATCATAACAAATTGTTTGGAAGTGGTAAGTAGGTCATTTTGATGCATTTGGATGTGTAGAGGTCCTGTATACACTTTTTTGGAGAGAATTCGAGTGGGTTAGAGGTCTTTTGAGCTTGTTAGAAAAAACTTCCTTTTCTTGGGTCAAAATCGAGCTAGTCTCCCTAGTTTTGATTTGCATGTCTTCCAAAACTTCCATAAAGGTTCTATGAAGTTTTCAATTGAGATGTATAGTTGGGTTTGGGTGTGTATGAGTGGAATTGGTTCTATCTAAGCAAATTCGAGTGGCTTGGGAGGTGTTTGGATTGAGTGGAATCCACGGTTGTCTCTGTGGTGAAAGTCTCACTAGTCTTCATTGGTTCGAGTTGGTGATTGGGAGGTCATTCATATTTGTTTAATCTGAAATATGAATCATTGTCTTAGTTATATTGGTCCACGAACTCGTCATTAGATGGGTGCTTCACCTAGTACTTTAGGTGCTTCCAAGTTGATACTAAGGGATTTGCATACAAACTTTTTACGGAAGTCTTGAACCAGAATTAATAACCAACTTTCAAACTTTATATCAGATTTGTTTGGGCACACAACATTGGTCCATGAGTACATTAATGGAGCTACACATCTTATATTAGTCCAAAAATGAATGTACATTCCATTGTTGTTGATGTTGACATACCCATCTCTTGCATTTGGTACACCAGAGTGATATATGAAGCAAGCCTTGTATGAACTGTTTGGTGGAAGTTGAAAACCAATAAACCCTTTGTGGAAAAATTTGGCGCTGATATATCTGATTTTTAGATCAGAGATATTATTGTGGTATCAGAGCATGTTACTCAACACTTGTGGGAACTAAAGAGGAATTTTGAAGAAATTTTGAAGACCAAACTTTTAAAAGAAGAAAATTCCACCAATAGCTATATTTGTAGATGGCACAATGTTACCTACTTCACCCATTAAGGAGGAGAAGCTTGAGTGGGAAATGTTAATGAAGGGCCATGAGAAGTCATTGAAAAACTTTGATAAGACACAAAAGGAGTTAGAAAATAGCTTTCAGCAATGTAAAGCCTTGTTACTAGAATTCTCCACATCACAACTTAGGAAAAGGATGTTTGATATGTTTTCAAATAGAGGATCCAAAAGTTCATGTGATGAAACTAGTTCAATGGGTGTTGAATCCATTGTTAATATTCATTCTTCAAATAGAAATGGGGAACAAGAGGAAAAATATAAACCTAGTTACACACAGGAATGTCGCATAGAAGATGGACTAGTATCAATACATGAAAGTGTGACACCAAGGTATGATAACAAATCTGATTTTTGTAGCAGTCATATTTCCTTGCAACAACATGATAGAAAATACATTTCATGTAAATATGAAGGTCTTGTAAAATATTTTAATGTTGGTACTAACAATCCGGTGTTAAAGATAAATCATGGGTTGTGGGTTCATGCCACCCACATTCTGATTTTGTATAACATCCATTAGAAAATGTAAACAAAACACAAACCATGGCAATGAGAGCTTGCGGGATCCACATGATTTGGACGACCTCTTTGGTGACAACATACACAGTGTTGGAAGGATGACATTTCATGACTTAGAGAGCCAACTCTTAGTCATAGAAGAGAGGATGTTGCAAGTATTGACAAGGACATATGGTGCACATAAATTTTTTGAAGACCTTATGTGGATGAATCATATTGAGGAGAGGCATAAAGGATGTGTCATAGGGGGTCACTAGTAACCAATTGTGCATCATTAAGAAGGAATTGGAGAGAATGAAATCAGATTACTTGAAATTGTTTATGGACAAGGAACTTGCTCTCAAGTTTTCTAAATACAAGGCCAGGGAGGTGGAGCATCTCCATATGAAGTTGGGAGCAATATATTCTTCCACCTACTCTTCTGATAACCAGTTGTACATGGTTGATTGCATTCATGAACTGATGGAGGAGCCTCATGTGAGGGTTGAGCATGAAGAGCATACATATTTGCAAGTGCTTAAGGAGAGGATTGACATGGAGAATGTTGACCAAGTACTTGTTTGGCATCAGTAATATCATGAGTCTCCCCTATGGGAGAGAGACTTAGTCATGGATGAGGTAGATGAGAATTCTCTTTATGGACCATCCAGTAGAGGAGTATATGCATCCTTGGATTCGGTGGATAGATGTATGACAGGGATGGGTACATATTGGGGCCAAATCATACCAGTTAGTCTTTAGTCTTGTGAGTAGCGACAAAGGAATTTATGGTTGTTGTATGATGCCTTGATCATACATAGCAAGACATGGGAGTTTCACCTAAGTTAGTTGGATGGGGCTGGTGACATTGATGTGAGCCATAGTTCTGGTGTGCATGTTGCACAATTGGAGATTCATGCTTTATTAGAGAGGCTCACAGAGTTTCGAATCAACATTGGGAGTAATAAACTTCCAATTTGGTGGTGGGATCCTAAAATCCTTCATAGTGATTGATTTTTTTATATGACAATGATGATCAGAGGAGTCCAACATAGATAGTGGGATCTTGGTATTCCTTGGTTCAATAGTTTAGCAGCTAGCACAGGAGGTAGATCTAACAAACTCTTTCAGGATCTTATCCATTTGGAGCAGTGGATTAGTTTCCTAGGTAGGAGACCTTATGATGGATGGATACAATGTTTTCCTACCGGGTTGTTTGGGAGACTACATGAAGCTCTTCGTAGTGACACTATGTAGTGAAAATGTGGATGTAGTTGGGCTATGGATAGGCTAGTAGAGGAGATGGAGCTATCTCTTGAAGGGATGATGGGATTTCATGAACAACCAAGAGTCATGACCAGTTATTTGGACAAACTTCATTTTCATGTATTCAACATAGAGTATGGCGGAAGGAAGGTAGATTTCACTTGGATTCCTATGCAAGCCACTATCCATGGTGGTAGATTCAATTTTCACAAATTTTTCAATTTGGAGATCTAGGAGAGGAGGATGTAGATAGAGTATGACAATGGGATGGTTATGATTAGAGTGGAGTATCGACAACATGGTGGTCCCTTTCTGAGATTAGTTAGGGATCTTGGAGTTATAGTGTTATGTAGATTTCCAGCATCAGGCTTGGAGGTGAGAGTTAGCTTTATATTTCATATGATGATATTTTTAGTAGTTTAGTTTGTTGGGGAGTTGATTGAGTGGTTGTAATGTAGAGTTACTCTTCTTGGTGGAAGTAGTCGGGAAGCTTCCTATGTCAGTACCTTGCATGACCATAGATTGTGCGAAGTATACTTCACCTCATTTTGATTGGTTTCGAACCATGATATTATTTTCATCCTTATTGTGGTTTAGTTTGTGTAATATAGAGTTGATGACTTGGTTTACTTGAGATTACAACCTTATAAACATTCATCGCTAAGGAAGGAGGTAGAAAAAATAATTGTACATAAAATCTTGGGGAAGGACAACATGTGTCACCCCCAAATTTAAATTGCTTAAGGACAAGAAATATTGAGTAGGGAGGATTGTAATGTCCACGGTTATTTCGGTATGGACCACTTTATTAGACTAGGGAGGCAATAGTCTAAAGTCACTTGGAAAAATTAAAGAAGAATAGTAAAGCGGTGAATTCGGGTCATGAGGCCCTATGGGAAAACCAAGGTCCAAGGGGAAATTCATGGATCAAGGAATCATTCTCTCCTAAAAATAAATTTTATTAATGTTTTGAGGAAATTTGGACAAGGAGGGTGCAGTAGTGGTGGAATGAGTCCAAATATGTGATGTAAATCCTATCCAAGGTGGAAGGAATCCTCTCATGAAGGCATCTCAAGGGTTGTAACTCCCTGAGAAAAAAATAGAAAATCTATGACATCTATGACAAGAATCAGGTCCTCTGACAACTTATGACATGTTGCAGGTCCCTATGACAACTTATGACACCTTATGACATGTTGCAGATCCTAAATTTAGACAAGGAGGGCGTTAGAATTTAGAGTGGTCCCACATGAGGATGTAACTCCCCTAAAATCAAGTTAATCCTCTCAATTTCAAATTTGCAAGGTAGATGAAGTTATTATTTGTACAAATAACATTAGTGAGGAAGTAAATGGGTCCCTAAGGTGTCATTCTCTTATAAAAACAACATTTATTAACATTTTATTAAATATTTATGAGAGAATTCTAGAATGAGGGGGAAATGATCCATGAAGATTTATAAAATGGGTGAAGACATGAGGAAGGGGCTTTTGGTCATTTGAATTTTGTAAACATCCTTTCCCAAATAGAGGGATAGGTTATGACTACATAATTGGAAAACGAGTGACCACATAATCATGATTCAGACTCCTCAACTATTGAGGAGGCTTGGTCCCAGATTTGGGAATCAAAAGGTGTTAACGCAAAAAATTGCTCACCTAGCTCTGCATGGTCTAAACCACATACATACACCATTTTCCTACCATATTTCCCTTACTTTTGACCTTCACAACTATGGTTTACCCTCATTTCTCTTCCAAAAAGGGCCAAAAAACCCACAAAAAATCCTTAAAACCCAAAAAGGGCAAAAAAACCCACAAAAGGGCCAAAAAACCCACAAAAGGGCTAAAAACCCTAAATAGGGCTTAAAACCCTAAATAGGGTTCCAAAACCCTAAAAGAGAGAAAAGGCCAAAAAACCTAAAAACATACTATAAAACCAATGTGAAGGTCTCTATCAAAATATTCTTATCCCTTTTCCCCATTATTTTATTCAGTGAGTACGGTGAGACACCTTTTGCTCTCAAATTATTCACACCCCATTTTTGTCATCATCGTGTTGCCCTACCATTCCCACATAGTACGTTGAGATATTCTCCATACCCACCTGGAGACCTAGCCTATGGAGAGGCGGAGCATTTTCGAGACGGGCACAGTGGCCCATTTTCATCAGAAAGAAGGTATAACTTTCATGTATTTGCTTTTATTTAGTTAGTTGTAGAAGTTTAATTGATTTATTGTTACTGATATTGTTTGTTGTTTTAGTTGTTTTTCATGAACTCTACCTTACTGCCCCATTGACGTAAGGCTGGTGCTTTTGCACATAGCAGGGGTGAAAACCCCACTACAGTTTTAGCGACCATACTGGTCGATCCTCTTAGATCCTGGTTTTGTAGGTGTTTATTTAGTTTTTAACCACAACCGTCACTGATCGGGCCCCCTACGTGGCTGATCCGAACTTTCACAGCATCAATGCCTACCCCCCTCGGCCCCTGTCGGCCCTGTTTTCTAATTTTTTCCCCAGTTGATTCAAGTCGCACCTTTTGGGCATGAACCCGCGACCCAGTCACTCGATTTCACCTGTTAAGTGTGACTTAGGTCGCGACCTTAGCCCCATAAAGCGCGACCTACCTTACAGGTCCCAATCGCACTTTTTTTGGCTGAAAGTGCGACCCAGTCACCTCTGTACCCTTGTTTTGAGTGACTCAGCCGCACCTTTTCCCTGGTTAAGTGCGACCTGTCTGTTTTTTGAGCCGGTCGCCTCTGTTTTCTTGTTTTGTGCGACCCAGATCACATCTATTCGTCTAATAGGCACGACTGTTAGTTAACAGTCAGTTGTGCGTACCTGTTTCACACCCCTGTCTATCCTACACTTTGTCCAGATCTGATTTTCCTTTCCAAACCTGCTTTGTTACAACCCCTTGCTTGTTCTTTGTAGAGAAGTCCATTGTTATTTATTTATTTCATAGTTGGAAGGCAGTTTTTATATACAAGTGCACACACACTCACACCCATAATCAAACACGCTCAGTTCATGACCCCGGGCAGATCCTTAAAATCAATCAATTAACATAATAACATTCGGTTTGGGACATAAGTTCCATCCACCATAACTATGGGAAGTACTTGGGATTTGCCCTAAAACTCATTGTGAGGAGTACCACAAGAACCCCGAAGTAGCTGGCCATTAAAAGGACTTACCAAGCGAAAAGGGCAATGACCCCCACCAGATTGACTAGATTCCCACATGTGAGGAAAACCAAAGAGTTGTCATTTTTGGCCAAGCGGTTAGCAGTTTTACCTATGTTGTGGAGTGAGGGGTACTTCCCCAATACGCAAGTTGTCAAATAAACTTGGTGGACGAGTGACTCCTTTTGAACCAATAGGAAGTCAATTTAAACCAGGGTCCATATTCATTACTTGTTACTACTACAACCATCATTTCTCCACCACGTTGTTCCTCTCGACTTAGGGGGATGTCCCCTCAGTTTGGTTCTTTGGACCGTCACCGTCGAAGCCCTCTTTGATAACATGCCTCACCTTCAGAGGGGCACATGGTCTCTGAATCTAATTTGGATTCCTACTAATCCAAGCCTAATTTGTTCACTGCCCCCTCTGGCCCCATGGCTGGCATACATCTTTATCCCTTGCATAGAGGGATAGTTGGCAGTGGGCCTACGTCCTTGCCACCCATCATCACGGGTATCCCTGCCAATGGGCCCATTGTTGCCACACACGCTGCTGTAGGTATGCTACCCACTAGTAGCGGCCCCGCACCAGCTACCACGGGTCCTACCATCCCACTTTTCATGACTGGGGGTAGTGGCCCTTCCATGACAATTTCAACTATCCCTGCTACAAGGATTCAACCTCATATACCCCCAGTCAGACATGGACACTAAGTTATTGCAAACTTCGGTGCCATTGCCAGTCCATCCTAAGCCAACCACGGGTCTAGCCTACCCTTTATGGTTAGCCTGAACCTGCCAGATTTGGTAAGGTTAACAAACAACCCCATCGGTCATCGATCACACTGGCCTCCCATGCCAACAAAACTTCCCTCATACATCCCAAAGTTTGAGCGCAAGGTAGGCAAGGACTCCCAAAAACATATCATGTCCTTCCACTTATGGTGTTCATCAAACAACATTGTGGATGACTTAGTCAGGTTGTTCCAGCGTACACTTACGGTTGTTGCGGCCAAATGGTACATCGAGTTTCCTCATGCCTCTTACCTTGATTTTTCCTCACTGGCCTTCATGTTCCTTCAGTACTTCCAACTTCCCACCCAATATGACGAGGGAGTGGAGATCCTTTTATCCTGTTGTCAAACTACAACCACACACATCATGGATCACATCCATGAGTGGTGATGTAGACGTAGCTTGTGTAAGATCCAATTGGATGATAGGATCTTCCTCGACTAGTTTTTGAAGGCCTTACTCCCACCCATATCCAAGGATGTTTCCTCTGAGCGACCAAAATCCAAGGAGGAGGCCATCTTAAAGGCTTAACAATTTGACTTAATCTACTCCCAGTCCAGTTACCTGTACACCATCATACCCGATGCTCCCCATGTCGGCACCACCTGCCGTGATACATTAGGGGCATCCCACGCTGCATATGGAGTTATCGGCTTTGTCTCACAGCACTCTCAGTACTACATGACACCCCCCATGATGCCACCACACCTAGGTAACACCCATAATGTTGCATAACCAAACTACATTCCTGATTACTCACAGATGATGGCTTAGTCCGGAGCCACCCCCTCCTACGCACCTCTTGCGCCAAATCAGCATGTCCATGGCCGAATTGGTCAGCACAGTCGTATTCGGGCCAAATGATCAGATTTGCAGCTCCCCTAGATCCTCTAGTCTATTATGCACCACCAGTGCAGCACAATCCGACTCCAGCCTCATCCCCTCTGGTTTCCACGGGGCAGGTTTTCACTCAGCAGAACCTTCACAACCAACCCGCCCCCAACAACCAACAAGGGAAGGGAAAGAAAAATCAAGGAAGAAATCGAGGTAATAATCAGCCGCAAGAAGGCGACCGACAGCCTAACCTCCCCACCAACAATTGTTCCAACCCCCTGGCACAAAACCCCCAACATCTTAATCGACCGAGAAAGAACCCACAGTTACAGACCAATCATCTGTGTGCTCTATGCAACACCTACGGTCATTACACGCACCTATTCCCTCACATGGCTCGCATCCAACAACTTCTCCAGAATGAAGCCCAATAGGATGCCAATGCCATGACCCAAGATGAACCCAACCCACCACCACGAGTCCCTCTGCCTATGGTGCTCCAAAACCCTCTACCACACCAAGTATTGGTTGCAACCCAACCCTTGGCCCCACCTGCTCCCATAGCCCTTGTCGCAACCCCACCTGTAGAGACTGGAGTCCATCACCTCATGACAGTGTTGTTCGACGTCAACCTACAGAATCAACGTAACCAATATGGCTCCACCATGGACACCACTGACCCATCAATGACATCTACCCCTAACACTTCCAGTATGCCCCTCTACTTACCTATACCCCCCACTGATGGGGTGACTAGAGTCCCACGGTTTCCTATAAAAAGTATCAGCAACAACACGACTGTTCAAGACGCCCTAAATTATAACATTGTTGACAACTTGGCCCAATCGCCTACATCCATTCCTGCTCTAGAAGTGCTCAAAACTTGCCCGACTCAGCGGAAAGAGTTGTTATTCACATTAGGTGTCGTTGATCCCTCTGATTCCAAGTTGATCACGTTTGATCTGGATCAAGGAGAACCCAGGATTCCATCAACCGTCGCCTTCCAAATTCTGGTCTCTATTCAAAATTTGGTCGTACATCGATGCATCATTGATGAAGGGGCATCCACCTATGTTATGTCGACCTTTGTCTGGCAAAAAATCGGGTCCCCACCCTTCAACCTTCCACTATTGCCCTCTGTGCCTACGATGGTCGCTCGACAAAGGACCAGGGAATTCTAACGAATGTTCCTATTTCATTAGCCGGTAAAATGGTTTTGATGACATCGAAGTTATTAACGTCCAACTTGATTATAAACTCCTTTTTAGACGTAGCTACATGTATGCCATGAGAGTCATGGCTTCCACTGTCTTTCGAACCCTAATGTTTCCTCATGATGGAAATATCATGACTGTCAACCAGTTGAATTACTACGATCTGTAGGGGTCAGCCACACCGGAACACGTCATCCCTACCATTGATACTACCATTGACAGTGTCTCCATCCCTTCCTTTTCTGTTGTGGGCTCAGGATTATTTTCCAACACTCCTATGGCATACACATTCCCATCTTTTCTACCTCCCCCTACGTTGACTAGAACAACATACTTGTGTACTATCACATTCAGTACCATCCTGAACACATCACAACATCAGTCGCAACCCCAACCAATGTCACTCGAGAATTATTGGGACTCGTTCCTGATCTATACAATTCCCTTCTTATTTCCACCATCTGGTATCATGAGCAATCCTGTAATGGATACTCTTAATTTACCTAATTTTACATTGGGAATTCCTGTGTGGTACCTTGAAACACATACCCCACCTTCGATGCCTCATGTTGTGTTGAATCCCATCCAACCAATTGAGATGGAGTCACGCCCTCCTCCTGGCCCATTGAACATGCCTTCCATCCCCAAATCTGCCCCTCCTCTCCCAAAGAAGGTTGGGGGCAAGGAAACCAAAGTAACAACCAAGCCTCATCCAACTCCACCTTGCGTTTTGTGCGATGTCCATGGTCAAGTAATGAAAAATTGTCCAGAGATACCTATCCTTCACACACACATAGTCGCTATGGATACACCCGATGGTACTCCAGTAGTCATCATCCCAACTCCGCCAACAATCAAGAACAAGTCATTGAGGACCAACCACCCATGCGCAATTTGTGATTTGTATGGCCATTATTTGCACTGTTTCCCAGAATTTTTCGAGTATCGGTCAGTCCTTCACGACCTTCGGAAACACTCTCGTGATTCCAAAATCACCATCATCAAGGAAATTCACCCTTCGACTTCCTCCTCAAACACCACCACCATATACATAATTTCCAACTCTGCCAGCCCTTTTGTATCCTCAAACATGGATGATCCTTCTGATCTATCCAATCGTTGTTTCAAAAATGATGAGGAGATCCTTGAAGCTATATCTACTCCTGAATACCCTTGGGATGATATGCACCATCGCTCATTTTTATTCCCAAGGAACCTCTATAATTGTCAGATCAGTATTCAGTCGAAGCCAAGGACTTCATCCATGGTAAGGTTGACTGGTTCAAGAACCCCATTCCAACACCCGATGCCTTTGAATAGGGAAACATGGCCAACATCTCGCCCACTATTAAGTTTAATATATCAACCAACCCTTAGGTAGTTGAGGAAATCACACTCGGAGCATCATGCTCCCTTGAAGAAGTTGCTTCCTACAAAGCACTTTTTCAAGAATTTTGTGATATTTTTGCTTGGTCCTATACCGAGATTCCTAGGCTGGACCTATCTATCATTGTACATCATATCGACACATGGCCTGATGTTCCACTTGTTCGCCAAAATTAAAGACCCATTCACCCATCAAAGGATTCTATGATCAAAGTTGAGATTGAGAAACTATGTACAACAGGTTTCATATACCCCATCACGTATACCACTTATGTTTCTAATCCTATTCCCATTAATAACAAATTGGGTACCATTCGTGTCTGTACTGACTTTCGTGATTATAACTTGGCATGTCCCAAGGAAAATTTCCCCACTCCGTTCATTGACCAGATCATTGACGCCTATGTCAAACATGAAGTATTTTCGTTCATGGATGGTTTTTCTGGGTACAACCAAATTCAGATCTGGAAAGAAGACCAGTACAAGACTGCCTTCATCACCCCTTGGGGCACATTTGCATATCAAGTCATGCCATTCGGCCTTAAAAAGGATGGAGCCACTTTTCAGTGGGCCACGACCTTATCCATATCATCTTGGTCTACTTGGACGACCTCATGGCTCGCTCTCAGAAGTATTCAAAGCATCTAGAGGACTTACAACAAGTCTTCTTATAATGTTGCAAATACAACGTCTGCTTGAACCCTCTCAAGTGCATGTTTTGTGTCCCAGCTGAGCATTTACTTGGGTTCATCGTATCTCAAAAAGGGATTGCGGTTGATCCTTTGAAGGTTCAAGCCATTCTGAATATTCACCCCCCACATACTTTGTGCCAATGGCAGAGTATCCACGACAAGGCCAACTTCCTTCGCTGGAGGTTCTATGCCTAGAGTCAGTCACCATACAAACCTATATGGCATAGTTTTTTTTTTCATTGTTTTTACCACGAGTTGGTGACCCCCTCCAGTAGTTTCTCCACGTCTAGTTGCAGTGAGTCCATTTTAGCACTTCGTCGCATCATTTTCACGTGAGCGGGTGGTTCTAACCCATCCACCCTGCTCCTGCATCGTTGGTACCCCATTGGAGGGTGCGGTCCCATGTCTACACATGCACACAATATGTCGCACATATGATCTAGCTACCACCATGATAGCATACCGTCAGGTCTCTAGACCTATATTGGAGGTCGAGGCATCTCCAGGATCTCCCCAGTATTCCATGCTCACATATGGATCATCCTTTATGAGGATAGGAAGTTGGCACCACTGTGCAAAAATCTCCCAGGTGAAGAGATGACCTGTACTAGATTGACTCCCTCCCTACTTTCTTCAATCCATTTCTCGGAGTCACTTCGATTTGTGTACCACCACGCGAATCACACCTTGTACGTTGAGCTAGCTCTGTACCCATGGAACTCCTTTTGGTCTAGTTTGTCCCTGTGCACCACTACACTAGGGGCAGCATCACTAGCTGCTAGTCATAGTCATCTGGAGTCTGTCTGAGATGTCCTTCGCACCACCAGGTTTAGTTTTATTCCCTCTGTCTTTTGACGAGACCCTTGTCTCATGCTCTCACTATGATTTTTTCGATCCATTTCCTGGAGGTCACCTTGATTTGTGTGCCATCACATGAATCTACCCTTGTATGTATTGGCATGTTCATGAGCCATTCACTCCATCCATGCTGCACAATTGGCCATATTTGACTGCCATCCATCGTCTTGCAAAGGGGCCCCATCAATGTTCTGCATTTATGCCCATTAGCCATGTTCATAACATAACCTTTTTCTATATATCGAACACTTCCCCCTTGCTTGATTGACTATTATGGAGTTTCTGTTAAGCTCTTTTCTGACTCTTAAAAGAATGAAAAGATTGTCGAGCACACTTGCTTCCTTTCACACTCGTTAAAGTATTTGAAAGGGCGTCTATGTAGCCTTGTTTATCTCCTTTTTCGGACTATGTAGACTATCATAAGAAAAGGACCACCTTGGCACATTCAGGCCAGGAACATTTCCCTTCGCATCCTTTTATGCTTTCTCGGGCATTGGGACCAAACTGTATGAAGAATCTCATCATGGGTTGTCTTTAAGCTCTTTTCTAGCCTTCTCATCAAGAAAAGATTGCTGAGCAAAATTGGTTTCATTCATGCTCGTAAAAGTATTTGAATGGTCGTCCAGTCAGTATAGGTTTAACCTTTTCTGGTCTGATTGTACTATCAACGGTAAAGAAGTCTTCCTTCCCCAAATGTTGGGAGAGCTCTCTTGCACACACTTTTATCCTTTTTCAGACTTAGGAGACTATATATGAAAAAGAGACCACACTGGAGTTTTCTTCCTATTTTCATACTCTCTAAAAATGAAAACACCATCGAGCATTTACTTTCTTGGGATCGCTAAAAATCCACGAGATTGTGTCACAATGGTGTCTTTCAACGCCACCCTATATATTACAGTTTGGCATCTTTCCCCCTTTGGGTCGCCTTTGTTCAGATTATTCTACGATGAGTCTTCCTTGGATCCCCTGGATATCACTAGTCTAGTTACTTCCCTCAGTATTTCCCATTTGCAGTTATCTTCCCAGTATTATAGATATGATCCCTATCCCATGAGTCAGTTTCATGTGCTTCCAGGTCAACCCTGCTGTCATACTCTGAACAAAGGAAGTTTGAGTCCCCTGTAATCCCCTTCCCCTGTTCCCCCATTCAATGTGACAGTCCCCAGATTGTCCCACATCTTTGATTATCCCCCTCATGTTTCTCGTCAAGGAAACATTATTGCCTTGATTAGTTGTAGGTCTCCCTCTGTCAACATCAACACACCTATTCCAAAGGATAGACCTAGAGGTCCATGTACCCTAGTTTCATTCACCTTATTGATGAGTTCCTTGGACCGCTTGAGAGGAGTCATTAGTGCCTCTCGGGGTGGTTGTGTCTCACGTGCTCAACTTCAACTACATCATCACACCATTGAGATTTGTACAGGGTATTGGTCCCTACATTATTTTGATTGAAGACCCTGATTGTCACCTGACTCTAGCACATTGGTGGGTATATTATGGGACCCAGACATGTTCATGTCACTTGTGATTTTTGGGTTGCATTGGAAATAGTGTTCATAACCCCCCAATACAGTGCTTCCATGTATCTCCAATATTGATGTGACATATTGTACCACAAAGATTCTGACTCTCCATCATGGAATCCATCCAGTTATGTCCACTTCCAGATTAAACAAAGCATCAGTTGCGAAGATATTGCATTCCATGATAATGCCATGGTTCCTATATTTCAGTTCTTCGGATCAACATTGTATTTAGCCTCTCATTGAGGCCAACATTATGTAACATCAGTTGTATATATATTGATTGATTCCCATATTTTTTATCCTTGATCCCATTTTTTATTCTTTTGACATTGTTATGAGCATGGGTATGTCTGCCTCGTCCATATACATGTCACATATTATATGTATCTCACCCATTGTTGGGAACCATTAATAAAAAACCAAAATCCACTATGGTTCGAACAAGGAAGCACCGCTTCTCTATAGGTCTCTCCAGTCTCTCCACTATTCCCATGATCCTATGATGCATGTCAGCCATACGATGAGCTCCTGCCCACACACCTCGGGGGGAAATTTGTTAATGCAAAAAATTTATCACCCAGCTCTACATGGTCTAAACCACATACATACATCATTTTCCTACCATATTTCCCTTACTTTTGACCTTCACAACTATGGTTTACCCTCATTTCTCTCCCAAAAAGGACCAAAAAACCCACAAAAGGCCTAAAAACCCAAAAAAGGGCCAAAAAACCTACAAAAGGGCTAAAAAACCTAAATAGGGCTTCAAATCCTAAATAGGGTTCCAAAACCCTAAAATAGAGAAAAGGCCAAAAAACCTAAATATGGCTTCAAACCCTAAATAGGGTTCCAAAACCCTAAAAGAGAGAAAAGGCCAAAAAACCTAAAAACATATTATAAAAGCAGTGTGAAGATCTCTATCAAAAGATTCTTATCCCTTTTTCCCCATTATTTTATTTAGTGAGTACGGTGAGACACCTTTTGCTCTCAAAGTATTCACACCCCATTTTTGCCATCATCATGTTGTCCTACCATTCCCACATAGTACGTTGAGATATTCTTTGTACCCACCTGGAGACCTAGCCTATGTAGAGGCGAACCATTTCTGAGATGAGCACGGTGGCCCATTTTCGTCAAAATGAAGGTATAAATTTCATGTATTCGCTTTTATTTAGTTTAGTCGTAGAATTTTATTTGATTTATTGTTACTGATATTGTTTATTGTTTTGATGTTTTTCATGAATTCTACCTTATTGTCCCATTGACATAAGGCTGGTGCTTTTGCACGTAGAAAGGGTGAAAACCCCACTACAAAAGGCATTGTAGTCATTAATGAACTCCATGCAAGTATTTATATTGGATATCAATTTATATTCTCAATATTGGGAGATGTGCCCCTTGCTACAAAAATGGTTTCGGTGGTGAAAGATTCCACCCTATCCGACATGAGAGGAGAAATCACTCAAATTTCTCAATGAAATTTCATGTAAAGGATATATGAGGAGGAATCACCAAGATTTATCAAGTGAGATTCAACTGATGGAGGTTTAGATACTGTTCTATTTTTTGTTTGATTTCATCCACAGGCATTTGGAGTGCAAAGTTGTAGCAACAAAAGTCTATGGTGGTTTCTAGAAATTTGGAGTTGTGTTGAAGGTTCTTGCTTGAGAAGGGCACATCAAGAGTAGTGTATCTTTGTTGGTAAGGGATATGAAGGAATTATGTCTCATATTTTGGATATAGGGCACACCATTGGAGGTTTTTTTGCATATTGGGGTTGAATTTGGGCCTTGGAGGGAGCACTAGGGAAGCAAATCTCACTTTTGGAGGAGCATTCTTCCCTTTCCACATTGTTGGTTTTTGGGTAGTTCTTTATCTTCTTTCGAAATATATATTTCTATGATTTTGTAGCTTATATAGAATCCATTTATGTAACCATTGATACTCTCCATTAATTAATGAAAAACTCGAGTATTTACCTCATGTATTGTTCCAAATTCAATCACTAGTTTCGTCATGTAAAAATATGTAATAAAAGGTTATATCAATTTAATTTTCTTTCTTCTTAACTGTCATAACAAGTTGTTTGGAAGTGGAAATTAGGTCATTTTGATTCATTTGGATGTGCATAGGCACTATATGCACTTTATGGGAGAATTCGAGTGGGTTAGAGGTTGTTTGAGCTTGTTAGGAAAAGTTGCATTTTCTTGGGTCAAATTCAAGCCAATCTCCCTTGTTTTGATTTGCGTGTCTTCCAAAACTTCCATAAAGGTTCTATGAATTTTTCCATTGAGATGTATAGCTAGGTTTAGGTGTGTATGAGTGGAATTGTTTATGTCCAAGCAAATTCAAGTGGTGTGGGAGGTGTTTGGATTGAGTGGAATCCACAGTTGTCTCTATGGTGAAAGTCTAGCTAAGCTTCATTGGTTTGAGTTAGTTATTGGGATGATATTCATATTTGTTTAATCTGAAATATCAATCATTGTCTAATGTTATATTGGGCCATGAAATCGTGATTGGATGGATGCTTCACCTAGTACTTGAAGTTCTTCCAAAATGATACTAAGAGAATTGTATACAAATTATTTTATCGAAGTGTTGGACCTGAATCAATAATCAACTTTCAAATTTTATATTAGATTTGTTTGGGCACATAGCAACAGTACCTAAGTACATTGATGGAGTTGCACATCTTATATAGATTATAAATTGAATGCACATTCCATTTTTGTTGATGTTGACATACCCATATCTTGCATTTGGTACACCATAGTGATATATGAAGCAAGCCTTGTATGAACTGTTTGAAGGAAGTTGAAAACCATTAGACCCTCCGTGGAAAATTTTGGAGCTAATATCTATCATTTTTAGATCAGGGATATTACACATCTACTATTAATCCCTTAATGATTTCACATTACACCATATAATGTGGTCCATTACCCCCTATGTTGTGGTGCATTACATATTATTTATGTTGACTTGTGTATATTAGTGGTTATATTAGTTGTTATTGGACACCTTTGTCTCCTATATATAGGAATGATATATTCTCATTTTAGTCATCATTTGTATCTTGTCTTGTTTTGTGTACACAGTACATTGTGTAAGGAGGTTCCTTCCTCGAAGAGGATTGCTATTTATCTCTATTATTCATTATTAAGGCGTGGATTACTCTCTTATTTTCTATTTCTGCTCTTTTTATGCTATTTTTGGGACTTGGTTGCATAACATTTGGTATTAAAGCTCTTTCCTTGGGACTGGCTTCCGCAAAATGAGTCATCTCGAAATTTTTTCTACAATGTTTTATTATACAAAGAGTCAGAGATAGAGGTTAAAAACCCACTTCTAAAATAGGCAGAACTATCTCCATTCCAAAATTTAGATCCTGATGCATTACATCTTCAGAGATAATTGCGGAGGAATTTGATGTTTTTTACTAGTCCAAAACCTACTATAAAACATGTGTTCTAGGGAAAAAGGTCATATGAGAGGCATCTGAAAACCAAATTGAGTGATACAAGTTGCATATGAAAGAATATGGACCATGGTATCTGTGGTATAATTTTTAGCTACAGAAACTAAAAATTGGACACGTGGCATACCGTACAAGTTTGTTCTTCTAAATAGGCAAAAAATAAGAAAATTTGGTATATTTGCAATAAAAAAATTTCGGCACATCCAAATTAGGTTAGACCTATGGAATTGGAAAGAGGACACATCAAGGTACCACACGCTGAAGTTTTAGACCCCAAAGATTCAAAATTCAAATTTTACCTTAGTTACAAGTCGACCATAAAACAACCTTCTAATGAGGGTTTGAAAAAGGCGCACCATTTTGCATTTGAATAGCTTTGAGTAGAATTATATATTTTTGGTAAAACCTAGGCTGTAATATATATTTATTTTTCAAAATTCCACCAAAAGGAAGTGGAAATAATCACACTCCACTCAAACCCCTAGAGGATTCATCCCTGACATACGAGGAAATGGAAGACATATCTTTTAGAGTGTCCAAGTTGGAATATATGATTAAAGGAAATGTGAAAATGGATGACTTAGTTAAATTGGAAAATAATATGGTTGGTAAAGACGATCTCAAATGGATGGCTAGTAAATAACATCTCAAAAGGATGGCTAGTAAATAGGATCTCAAAAGGATGGCTAGTAAAGAGGATCTCAAGGGGATGGATAGAACAGAAGATATTCAAGACTTGAAGGAATTGATGGAGGATATAAAACATAGATTTATTCCTCATGTATCTACTCAAGAAGAGGATAAGGAGGAAAAAGAGGACTTATTCCAGTCATATCTGGAGAAAATTGAAAAAAAATTGGAGAGTAGGAAGTTGGAGTCCTCAAAATTTGTTGATTCACTACAACATCATGGGTTCAATTCAGGTCCAAGGAACTACTTTATCCCCATTATTGACATGATAAAGTTTGATGGAAAGGATCCAATCACGTGGAATTTTTATATGGAGCAATTCTTTGATCTACACCATGTTCCCACGTTGCATAAGGTAACTATTTCATCCTTATATTTAGAACCTGATCAATTTGTATGGTACCAATGCTTTTGTGACCGTAGAAAGGAATCTATTATATATTGGTCTATATTCACGTAAGAATTGATTGCAAATTATGGGGATATAAATAGAAAAAATTTCTTTAGCCAATTGGTAAGTATCAAGCAAAAAGGTCCAGTTACATAGCACATCGGGCAATTTCAACAACTAAGTCTCAAAGTGAAGAATATTTCAGAAAATAAAATGTTAGATCTCTTTATTGGAACCTTAAAAGACAACATTCAACATTAGGTGTGTCTCTTTGAACCATCATCCCTAGAGAAGGATTTCATGAAAAAAGGAAGGTTGAAAGTAAAAGTATGGCAATGACTACTAGAAATGCCTTCTCTAACACATAAAAAGAAAATAATGTTCCTTATTCTAAACCACCACAAAGGGTGACACCCCAACAACTAGATGAAAGAAGAGAAAAAATATTATGCTTTAACTGTGACAACAAGTATAGTAAGGGACATAAGTGCAACAAGACGAAATTATTCTACATAGATTGTGAAGAAGAGGAACCAAAAGAAGAGGAAGCATATCAAGAAGAGGTGACTTCAGAAGAAATAGAAGAGGCTACTTCATAAGAAATTACTCCTACCATATCTTGTCATGCATTGGTTGGAATTAGCACTCCTCAAACTCTCAAGATCGAAGAATACATAAAAAATAAGAAGGTAACAATGTTGATAGATTTTGGTATTACTCATAATTTCATTCATTGTAAATTAGCCAAAGTTCTTAATTGCTTTGTATGTCTAGCACCAGAGTTTCAAGTAATGATTGCAGATGGAGGAACTATAAACTACTCAGGGAAATTCCATACTATCAATCTTGTTATGGGGGAATATTTATTGAATATTCCAATGATTACTATCCCAATGGGTGGTGTTGATGTTGTCTTAGGTTCCCAATGGTTACAATCATTGGGAACAATGGATTTTAATTTTCAAAAACTTTTCATGAAATTTTCATGGGAAGGAAAAGAATATGAGTCAAATGGTATCACGGGAAAACCAATCAAGGGGATAAGCTCTAATGGTATGACAAAGTTGTTGAAAAAGGGACATCAAGGTGTAGTTTCACAATTATGATCATTAGATGTTCAAACCTCAAAGTTCCCTATCTCCCAAGATCTCGAAAGGGTCAGTAATAAGAATTCCAAGGTATTTGAAGATATCCCCAAAGGTATTCCACCTATTCGAGACTTTGATCATGCTATCCACTTAATTCCAGGTAGTGTTCCTCCTAACATCGTACCTTACTGATATCCCTATATCCAGAAGAGTGAAATTGAGCGTATGTTTGATGAAATGTTAGAGGCTGGCATAATTAGGCCTAGCCAAATTTCTTACTTTGCACCAGTGGTAATGGTATCCAAGCCAGATGGATCATGGTGTATGTGTATTGATTATAGAGAGCTCAACAAGATCACCATTAAAGATAAGTTTCCCATTCCTGTCATTGATGAATTGTTAGACGAATTACATGGAGCAGTTGTCTTCAGAAAGTTGGATCTCCACTCCAGGTATCATCAGATTCAAATGAAGGATGAAGACATCCCCAAAACAACATTCAGAACTCATGAAGGTCACTATGAATTTTTGGTCATGCCATTTGGTCTCGCAAATGTGCCTTCCACATTTCAAGGTTTGATGAATTCTATTTTCAAGCCTTTCCTTAGAAAATTTGTCTTGGTATTCTTTAATGATATACCAATCTATAACCAGTCTAAGGAAGAACATGTTCAACATGTTGATAGGCCACTACAACTACTAAAGGAGCAAGAACTATATGTATAACCTCAAAATGTTTCTTTGGTATAAAGGAGGTAGAGTATTTGGGTCATATTGTATCTCATGAAGGTGTAAGGGTAGACCTTAACAAAATTAAAGCCATGATAGACTCGCCGATTCCCAAAACCCTGAAGAATATTTGAGGATTCTTAGGTCTGACAGGATACTACAACAAGTTTGTTTGTAACTATGGAAGAATAACATGTCCTCTAACAACATTACTAAAGAAAGATGCATTTTCTTGGACTCCAGAGGAAACTCAATCTTTTCAACAACTCAAAGAGGCAACGTGTAAAGCTCTTGTTTTGGTGACACCAGAATTCACAAAAATATTTATTGTGCAATGTGATGCTTCAAGAAATGGAATTGAAGTTGTACTAATGCAAGAAGGACACCCTCTTGCCTTCACAAGTCATCCAATCAAAGGAAATAACTTTAAAAAGCCCATTAATGCGAAGGAAATGTTGGCAATACTACATACCTTGAAGCAATTCTTGTTCAGGAAAACGCACCCTTATAACCTAAGGCATCTAGGGTTACCAACTTACTAAACTAACTTGCAGACAATCATCCATTTTAGAAATTGAAATATAAATAGGAAGAAAACTGAGCACACCTTATTTATGACGGTCGATCCTAGATTTTCTTTTTCTCTTCAACTTGCTTCCACGACTTCCAGGGTATCCCCAATCACTTGCAAAGAACAAGATATTCCTACAACATCTTATATATCATATCAATGGTTAATGAAATAACATATTCATAATAGACAATGAGATAATTCATAAATTAGAATATACATGAGTGCAAAAGACACAATATTGGAAAAGAACTTTCTTTATTAATAAACAAATGAGATGAGATTACAACCCAATGTCTGAGACAAGAACTCCTCTACAAACTGAGAACACTGAGTTTTGCTGCTCCAAGATGTATGAAGGCATACCACCATCATAAATTTGCTCTATCAAATATGATTGAATAGTCTCAACCCCTACCCTCTATTTATACATGTGGAAAGAGAGAGGTTTCAAAGGTTGACATGGTTGAGGAAGTTGGGATAGTTATGATTAAGGGCCCAACTATCCTCGACTAATCGTGTTTATATTTTTTAACTTTAAATTAAAGCATACGCGACTATTGATATAGGCAATTCACATATGATACGTGACTTGCTTTAAGGAAACATGTGGGTGCAATCCCTAAAAATGTATACGCGAGTTGTAATGCACATACTTGTGTATGATACATGGGTTGCTATGCAAATAGTCATTTATTCAACCCTAATGTAGAAACAAAAAATATATTCAGCTTGTAAGGTGATGCTGTATCAAAGGTCGTGCCTATCTATAGTGTTTTGGCTACTTCAATCCAATTTGTCCTTTTGTGTTCCGACACATTGGGTGTCAGTACTCAGATGGAGAAGTGCCATTTTACATGATAATAGATGCCCCCTAATGTGTGAGGTAAGAGCGAAGAAATGACTGAAATACATTACCATCTTTTAATCTTGGAGAACTCAGTTACTGAGGCAGCAGAGGAGATGCCTGAAACAAATACATATCAACGTCATATACAAAATCATATATGAGGATGCCATGTTCAATATAGCGGAACACTAGCTCCTTTACAATATTTGATTACATCATATGATGTGGGTAACAAGACCACGTATATTACAAAGGTGGATTGAAGCCACAATATACAATGACAAGTATTCAAAATCTGGAAGCTATGTAGTTGAACATAACATAATCTTGCGCAACTTAGGTTATAGAGGTGAACCTAAGGTCTTCATCAAAATCCAAAGGAACCAGTACAATCCCTACCATGTGAATAGATGTGTTGAAGTTGAACATGGAAGGAACTCAACAGAATGTCAGAAATGAGTGATGCTAACAAGTGAAGCAAAGGAGTTCACCAATAATGGTAGTGAATCCTAAGGTACCATCGTCAAAACTCTAGGTCTTTGTCTTCAGGAGATGCTGATGAGAAAACGTAATGTGATAAGGGAGGCAATGAATCCTCTAACATATCACAAGAGTGACTAGGAACTAGATACAGGAAGGTAGACACAAGTAATCTCATATAGGATAATGATGGAATCAGGATAATAATTAGATTAAGGTACATATCCTTGAACAATGAGCACGACATAGAGATGACCCAAGGCATCTTTTGACTTGCAGATAGGACAACTAAACTTATCTGTCATGTAGGAGACATGATCAGATTCCCCATGTATAAAGGACAAGTGGAGGAGTAAAAACTTGAAGTGATAGCTGAGCTAAAAGTGTAAATTGAAACATGAGTATCAGAAAGTTCAAAGAGTGCTTTATTCAAGGAGGACCTGCTGCCAGTGTTTATAACCCAAAGACAGTAATTATTCCTTATCTTTCCTGTTAAATTTTAACAAGTCTAGGAAAGTCGACTCAAGTCTCTCTTCATTTTTTACAAGCTTGAAGAGGGGAGAGAATAATGCTTGATAATGTCACTGATTCACGGATTTTACAAGCCCGAACTAGTACATGCTCGTTGGTGTTTTCATGTTTAGAGAGTTTGAAAACTTTGAAAAAGATTCTAGGGGGTGATTTTTCGTATAGTTTAGTCTCTTGAGGCTGGAAAAGTATAAAACAATCCACGGAAGAACTCTCTTAGCTCCCGAAGGACTAAGGTATACATTTTTCGTACTTAGTCGGCAAGGTCTGAAAAAGGGGTAAACTAATACCAGACTGACGCACCTTTAGAAGCGGCAAGTATCTTGATTTTAACGAGTGTGAAGGAAGGAAAGATCACTTGGAAAGATCCATTTGATTACGATAAATGGGGCTTACAATAGTAAACTCGATGCTTTGTTCTTTAGGTTTTGTGAGCATGAAAAAGACATAAAGTATGCTTGAAATCTTTTTCATGTTTGGGTCCAGAGCATGAAAAAGAGAAAACTAAGCTCATACCAGGTGTTCCTTTTTTGTAGGTTTAGTCCCTCAGGTCTGGAAAAGTGATAAACCTATACCTGAGAATACTCTTCTCAATTTCGAAGAAAAGAGAGTGCTCCTTTTTTGTAAATATTCCACATGGTCCGAAAAAGTGATAAACTACCACCAATGTGGATGCCTGTTCACTTATTCTTAATGAGTATGAATGAACAAGTTTACTCGGCAGTCAAGTCTATTTTGAGGAGTCATACTTGGGCCTAAAGAAACTCCATAAGTATGGGGAGCCTTGTAACAAGGATAGCTCGTGAAAGATGCAAAATGAGGCTCATTTTGTCATGAAAAACTACTAAGAAGGCTCCTGCGAACCTAACACAACTGAGGCATGGGTACCAGAAAGACAATAAAGTGTTCTAAACTAGGATACCCATGAAGAGGAGGCCCTATCCATAGAGGAACAATGATGTAGACGAGGTAAAAATGGTTTAACACCATAGTCTATGGTCAAAGAGGTAATCCTAGGGTTAAAATGGATAAGGTATAAATGCAAAAGTACATATTAAGGACCAAATCCTACCCTATATAAGCGGATCATATCTTCTTAAATATCTAGAACCTGTTGTACTTAGTAAAAAGTCATGGTATTAGTCAATTTATAAAAATTAATTTTTAAACTATAGACCATGGGTCCAAAAATTTCAAATTTTTCTATAAATAGTTCAGAAACAAAAATAAAACATACCATTTGACAATATACCCAACTTGGCAAGTTTTTACCTTTGACTTCAACTGCTCACCGAGGATAAACCAATGGACCAAATCGACATCCGTCAGCTGTAGGTTGGTAGAATCTCCCTTCTCCTTCTTTTCATTCGTTCTAATTTTTATTTTTGTGAAAAAATGTATGGTTTTGTGCCATCCCTAAAAGGGTCACGCAGCATACAAGGGTATGCTACTATAACAATCGCGTACACACGTTTCATATGCTACTTGCTCTAAAGTAACCCATGTATGATACACGATGTGCTTAAAGCACAGTCACGTATGCTACGCAACCTAGCAAAACTTGCAAATTGGCCAAAATTAAATGAAACTAATGGATTCTAATGGTTAATAATGGTCAATGGGAAGGTATATAATGGCTTTAGAATGGAGGGAAAGAGAGCACAAAGACATGGACCGAGAAGCTCTACATGATTCCCCAACCTTACAAGCTTTACAACAATCTGGTTTGTTGAAGTTCTACTTCACTTCCAGCATGAGGGCCAATGTCCACTTACTAAAGAAATTTATCAACTACTGGGATCATGACCTTGGTGCCTTTGATCTTCAAGGAGAGATTTTGGAGGTCACAATAGAGGACATGTATTTTATTACAGGGTTGTCCCTCAGAGGCATGCCCATGAACCTCGAGGGTACAAGTAGGGGTGGTGACCCTATGAGTATCCAGGACTATATCGACACTTACTGCCCACTAGGCACACAGAAGAAGGGGACATGTATCCCTATTGTTCACATTATGAGCTTTCCATTATAGGTAGTGGTAAGAACTGTGTTAAGAATTGTCGGATCTTCTACGTTGCATCTAGCTACTCGAACACAAATGCAGATTGTGGTAGAGTGCATGCATGGTATAGTATTTGACTGGTGCTCGAGTATGATCTCGATTATGAGGAAACAACTCTCTGACTGCAAAAGAGGGTGCGGGAATAAATTTGGATACTATATTATTTTAGTTGTGTTCTTCTTTCATACTATTAGCTCCATAGTAGCACCACCACCACCTTCCCCTCGGCAGCCTAGACTTACCAGATGGGGGGATGTGTTTCTCTGTCAGGGTGGCGGAGGATCTGTCTAGAGTGTCTATGATGATGACTTCTATCTGTGGTGGGAGTGACAAGTACCAACTCTTGAGAAGTTCCTGTACACTAGAATGGACTTCCGAGGAGATAACAATCTTGTCCTCCCGCTAGGGGAGGCATGGGGAGAGATACATTTTTTATTTTTATTTGTTTTTATTTTTATTTTTATGAATTTTAATCATAAAGTTATATACATATGTATAAGAGTTTTAATTTGTTTTTAAATGTTTTAAAATGCAGATATTGGACCTGTACGCCCCAATGGGAACCCTAGGAATTTTGTGCGGCCTACACAGGGTGGGGACCAAAGTATACTTAAATTTATTGAGGGGAAGCTGGACAGGCTAACCCAAGGGGTCCCTACCATGCACACAGAGCTGATTCCCATTGTGATGTAGAAGTTTGTAATAGGGATTCCGACTACCTGGATACACCTACTGAGGAGGGTAGCCAGGGTCATTATACATTACAGGGAGGTCGAGGAGGCAACCGCAACCAAGGAGGTTGAGGAGCAGGCTTAGATCTATAGGCATATTTATGGATTGCGATCTTATTTTTGTATATTTATACAGTTATGACATGATCTTCAGATCAAGACTCAATCTATCTATGGACAAATTTTTACACACACACACACACACACACACACACACACACACATATATATCCTGGTTATTACATGTGTTCCAAAGGTATCTGTTATGTTTATTTTACAAAACATGTGTAAAGTGCCAATCTAGAATGTAGTTCACATAAGCATCGGTGATTGTATTTTCATTTCTTGGAATGTGATTGAATGAAATGTATTCAAAATTTATTTAAAGTAATCTAACCTGCAAAAACTAATGTAACAAAGTAGGGTTTCACACCAGATAATCTCCATTGAGTTGAGAAACCATGAGTTGAGAGTTAAGTCTGACTTCCAAACAGGTAATTCCATGTGATTCAGAATCCCATAACAACTCAATAACAACCCTGTACTTGGCCACATTATTAATAGCAGGACCTAAGAAGGCACCTCCAGAGGCAACTGTATGTCCTAAGGCTGAATAGATGACTCATGCGGCTGAAGCCAGGTTATAGGTAAGGAAGCTAGCACCATCCGCAAAACCTACGAACCACTCAGCTGACATCTGTAACAACTAACAGATTAAATTAGAAACACTAACCAACTAACTATTGTACATAAAAATACAAGAAAAAGCACCATGCCTAGGCGTAGTAATTATTCAGGTATAGCCCATTGCTAGGCTCAGGAAACTTATTCCCATCAAAATCAGTTAACTCATACGCTCCTTTTTTCAAGACCTTTGACACAACGTAGGGACCTAACCACATAGACTTGAATTTTCCTGCCTCCAAGGGTTCTTTGTCTTTATCCCAGAGAAAGACAAGTTCCCCTTCAGAGAAAATGGATTAAACACTTTGTCATATTGGTTTTTTACCATATTCTTATGAGCTTCATTTGTTGTCAATGCATATATACGTCCTTCATCTAGATTTTCCAAGTGTACCAAATGTTCTTCTAATTTCATCGTGTCAGGGATTTCATGAATATCTATCTTAAGAGATGGGATTTCACATTCAACCGCAGTGACTACCTCCACCCTGTGAACGAGTTGGAAAGGTGAAAAACCTGTAGCAGTCTTGACATTAGTCCAGTATGCCCAAAGTGCAGGATATAGAATGATGTGCCAATTTGACTGACTTGCGTTAATGGTACACTTCAAAATGGTCTTCAAGGTCTTATTTATTGCCTCTACTTGGCCATTTGCTTGCGGGTAGAAGGAAGATGAGTGATCTTGCTTGAACCCTAGAATAATAGTCATCTCGGTCATCATACTATTATGAAAGTGACTACCATGGTCAGTGAAAATTTCCTTTGGAATACCGAAATGAGTAATGATCTGGTTAAACACAAAGTAAGATGTCGTTTCACAGTCTGCTTTGAAGGTAGGAATTTCCTTTGCCCACTTGGTGAAGTAATCAACAATGACAATGATATATTTGTGCCCCCCAGTCGAAATTGGATTGCATGTCATGTAATCCACCCCCCACATAGTGAAGGGGCCCACCGCAATGACGGGAAACAACGGAGCAAGATGCGACCACATTTTCTTGGTGTAGAGCTGACATGGATGATGATGCTTCACAACCTCCAAACAATATTTAAAGATCATGGGCCAGAAATAACCGGCACGTAAAATCTTCTGGGTCGTTTCTAACCCAGATAAATGACCCCCACTCGCTCCTCTATGGGAATCATTTAGGACATGCTCAGCCTCCTCATGGGTGAGGCAACGACACAAAACAGAACCTACCCCTCTACGATATAAAGTATCACCGATGATCAGGTAGTTTTTCACATTGACATGCAATTTACGTCGCTCTTCCCTCGAGAAGGATGCAAGACACTTCAAAGTTTAGAGATATATAAGGATATCCCCATACCAGGGATTAGAGGTGGAAATCAGAAAGATATACTTATCTGGGAATGAGTCATCTTCAACCACTACATTCTCTTCCGTAGGAAAGTCTGAGATAAGCTCTGCAAAAACTAAGGACTTTTTGGATTTAGCAGACTGAAAATCCAATTCAAACTCTTGGAGAATGACTATCCATTTGTTGAATTTTCCCTCGATTCTGCATTGAGACAAAACATATTGAATTGGATTTACATTCGCCACCATTGTGGATGTCCTCAGTAAAATGTAGTGACACAACCTCTCAATAGCATAAATAGCTACTAATGCTAACTTCTCGACATGGGAGTATCTAAGTTTAGGACCAGCTAATGCACGATTGGGATAATAGACATCATGCTCTTGGACCTTGTTGTCCTCCTGAACCTATACTACCCCAATGGTTGACTCTAATGTAGCCAGATACAATATAAAGTCTTTAGAGTAATCTGGAGGATGTAATAAAGGAGCCGACATCAAAGCCCTTTTCAATGTCTCGAATGCAAGTTGTGTAGTTTCATCCCATACAAATGGAGTGTCCTGCTTGAGAAAGCACATGAAACCCTTAGTTATCTTGGCATAGTTAGTTAACAGAGTTTGGGTGTTCAACACAACTGTCCCTCCCCTTTCCCATGGGTGATGAGCCAGTATTTAAAGGCATGGGATGATAAGAATGGTTGAGGAAATGTTGGATGAGGTGGAAAGAAGTTCTAAAAATGAAGGATCTCGAGCTCCAGGTGGTCCTAAAACATAGGGATGAGGCTCCACAGAGGTAAGCTTCGAGAAGCCTCTCGAAGCTTCCCTTTTTGGCTTTAAAACTCGAGCACCACACCTTTAATGAAGCGAAGAGGTGGTGTTAAGGGGGTAATACCATTTTCATGAAGGAAAAGAGCGGTGGCACCTCCCTTTTCACATGTAAAAGGAGCATTGCTGACTTAGGTAACACTCTTTATCAATGGAAAACGAGCATTACTAGCTCAAAACAAGGAAAAATACAAGGGAATAATTTATTCCTTTCATTTCTCTAGAACAAACTCTGAGGGATTGGAGAAGACAAGGGAATACCTATCTCATAACATGATGGTGACAAGATTTAGGTGTAACAAAAAGTAGAAAGTCATGTTTTAACAAGTTTTCTTATTTGGTTCCACAACTCGCAATGTGGATTGTGGAAAGAGAAAAAGTATATTGTAGCATATTTTTTTCTTTTCAGTTCCACAACCTACAACCTGCAAATTCTTGCAGATTGCGAAAACTCACTAAAAAATCAAACTTGCAACATTGCTCACCCCCAACCCACAAATTATCACGAATTGCAGATTACGGAGCCATAACAATTTTACATGATCATTAATTTCATTTTGCATTCCGTAACCTGCAATGTAGATTGTGGATTGTAGAAATCATGAGATATTAAGTTTTTCGGTTCTTTTCACTTCCGCATTTTGGTTTCTCACCTTGATCTTAGCCATCCATTTCTGCAAGATCTACGACCTAGATCTATTTTTTCGTTGAGTCTTGGACTATTTAATTTGTTTGAATTTATGACTTCTTAACCATTTCACTCGATATTTTCACTGCGTTTGAGATTTTACTGCAGATTTTTCTCATTCGAGCTCACCAATCTTCTGGTCTCCAATATTTTTACGGGTAAGTTTCTTACCCTTCGTGGCCATTTTTTCTGTTATTTTTCAACTGTGGTAGACTTTAACCATGGTTTCCAAATTTTCACTACATTTTACTTCCAAGATGTCCATGAACACCAAGTCTAAGACTGCTTTGCAAGAGTAGAAGAGAAAAGACCTGAATTCTGGTATCTTCACTGACACTAGTGGGCGTGTTTCTAAAATCCCTCACCTAGAATGGTCAAGAATTTACTCAATATTCAATAATGATGATTTATCTACAATACCCCATGACCAGTCGGCATATGCCAAAATTAGGAATTCCCAACTTCATTGCATTGTTGCTCGACCTCCGTTCATGCCATATACTGACCCGGTCAAGTGGGAATTGGACCACACAAACCCTAAGGAGTGTTCCTTCGACGACCATACTCACACCCAAGTGGCATCTTTCCTTCCAGATGTTTTCACCAGAGATTATTCCCTTGGTCCCCATCAACATCTTTTGAGTGCCAAATGCCTTGATGCAACTCTATCCCAATTTAATTTTGAAGAAGTAGTCAAATCCTGGATGGAAAACCTAGCTGAATATGTTCCTAATGCAACCAATTCTTACCCTGTTTCCCTATTTAGGGAACCTTTTCCTTTGCTTTCGACCATGTTTTGTCAGTTATGCGGATTACCTAATTGCTCGGCATTCAAATCTGAATGGGTTCCTGTATCCCGCCATCTATTGCTTACAGGTGAGTATTTTAAATGGGGACAGATTTTATCTATGAATTTGAAAGAGGAAATTGAGAAATATAAAAGAACTTTAGCCTCAAGGAAGCCGACTTTCTTCATGTCGAGTTATGTTATGGATGCATTTTGTGCGACTTTTGATTTTTTGGGCATGGGATGGGACTGGAACAAGACTTCACCATCGGTACATATATACTGCTCAGATATGTGGGAGGACAATTTTGTCCCTCATATTTATGAAATTTGTTCCTACGGTCAATGCACCAGAAGATTTACAAGGCAGATGCTCCAGCTTTATCTAAAAGAGCCAGGGATTTGATTATGCTACATGTAGATTGGTATGCAGGAGAATATTTATCCTACATTCGGATTTGGGGTGGCAATATAGTCCACCTATTTCTAAGGATTGTCTCAGATCAAATGGTTTTGCAAGAAATAGCATATCAGACTATTGTTGATGGGTTTTTTCTGATGCTTCCATCAGCCAAAAGGAAGTCTTGGCCCAAGTTTCCCTTGAGCTTGGGATTTTGTACTCTACAAAATTCCACTCATGCAACTATATTGGGTAGCGAATTTGCCGACATGAACCGAGGGGAAGCACCTAAGAGGATGCATGACCCTAAGTCGTATCTGGCTAGTCACTTTGTGCAGGAGCATGCTAGGATTCATTATTCTCATCAAGATGAACTTGATGATTCAATTTATAGAGTAGCTATTTATTTCCAAGAGGTATTGAGTAGGATTGCTGACCCCAATGTCAAAGATCATATTTTTCAATATCAAAAGGATCTAAAAATATTTGTGCTCCATTTTGGACAAGTAAAAATGACAGTGGAAGAGAACATTCAGAGGAAGAATCTGGAAAAGGAGGCCAAAGAGAAAGGAGATAGCTCTTCTTCTGCTCTTGCTAGTAAATCAAAATATAAGGGTAAGGTTGTTCTTGAAAGTCCTGCAAGAACCTAGCCTTCTCTAATGATAGAAACCCTACACAAAGGGGTAGAGTTTAAGAAAATTCTTGCAAAGATTAGCTCGTAGATACAGGAACAAACATAAGTGTCTAAGTCTCAGCCTAGGAAGCAGAAGACTCAACTAGCTCCTAAACAGGTACAGGTATAGGTACAACAACCACCAGTTGTTCATCCATAGCCAATGCCTCAATATGTTCCCAGGGAAGAAAATCCAGTGCCATAAGTACAACCTACTCCACAAGAACAAAGAACTATGCAGCTTCCTCCAATCCATCAAGTAGAGACTATGCCTCAAGCTAATATTGAGATTCATGAGATACACAGTGACTTGGAGGAGGAAAATAATTCTTCCACCTACCCAATTGATGTTTATACTTCCATGAAATCTTCCATTGCCACCACCCAGTCATGTGGGAGTATTATTGATTCGTCATTTCCCCAATTTTCTTTTCCTGAGATCAATTTATCTCAAATTATTTTGGATGCCACTAGAACTCCTTATGTATTAATAGACGTACCTAGATCTAGCTTCCCCTCTAATTCACCTATTCTTTTGACCTCCTAAGCAGCTCACTCCAACCCAACATTCCCACATTCTGTTTTTCCCCAACTAGACATTCCTTCTATCTCTGTAATTTCTTCCCGTGAAATTTCTACACCTACACCAACTTCTATTCTCTCATCCCTTTCCCCTATTATTCCTACACCCCCTATCACTATTTCACCCATCAGTGTGGAAATTCCCAATCCCCATACATCCCAATATGAGCCTATAGTCACTGTTCAAGAAGGAGCCATCTCAACTACAGAGGAGATGGCAGATTTTGGCAAGGATGCAGTGATTTCTCTTGGGAAGTATTTTTGGAGCAGGAAATAGAAAGTTGTAGTTAAGAATGGAGCCAAGAGGACAAGAGAAGGAACAGTTAAGAAGGTAGCAGCCCTTAACCATATTTTCTAGAAAACGGACTCTTCCGACACCAAACAAGAAACCTTGGATACAACAGTTGCCATGGGAGATTTTGCTGTAGAAAATTTTGATTTAGTGTCTCAACTGAACAAAGTATTTCAGGACAAATAACAAGAGTTGAAAAAGGCCAAAGAAGACCTAATGCAAGTTGAGGAGCACTATAGGTAGTAAATTCAACTTCTTAAGGAGGAGTATGAAGAGAAGTTAAAGAAGCCACAAAGCCAGAACGATCATCTCAAACAACGTCTTCAGAAGGTAGATCTCCTAACTGATCAATAGGCAAACAAAATATCTATATTTGAACAACAACTCAAGGACTTACAGCTTACATCTTCTATTTCTTCTTTCTCTAAATTCATAGAAGAGGAGTTTAAACAGTTAGCATGCAAAGTACATGATCAATTTGATCAAGGCATGGTTAATTTGTATACTGGATTCATTCAGATGCAAGATTTGTACAACTTATTTGAGCATTAGTCAAATGTCAGAACTGACCATCATAAAAGAAGAAATGAAGCCACCAAATCTTATGATTCCATTGGATACTGGCAGTGATATATTAAAGAAAGACCAGAAGACTTGCCCATATTGGATAAGCTTAAACTTAAGAAAATTGAGGTAATAATTGAAACATGGGAAGGCATTTGTGATCTGGTGGAATCCATTATCAAATATGGACAAGCTTCCTACAAAAGGAGATGGTTTTCCTTAGAGACATTGCTTGGGTATCTAGATTTGCCATTCTTAGATCCTATCTAGTAGGCTATACCTCCGAAACTGAATCTGGAGCAGATTGAGAGAGATTTTTCTGAAGTGAAGGAGAGGATTATGGAGATGAATCAACTTACTGTGGAGGAGATCAAGCACTAGATTGAGGCACCTCTTACTTCATTAATGAGGATTTATCTCTTCCTCAAGGAATCGTAGAAGATCAAGAAAAAGGATATCACATCCTTAATATGTAAAGCTCAATTGCATTTAGAAAATGCTCAGTTTGAGGACATCCAAGATTTAATGGATGCTTATGCCAAGTGGCGTTCCACCCTTGGAAAACCATGAAACCGAAATATCTTGTAATCCCACATCTTGGGAAATTTATTTCTTTGTAAATTTTGTAATATTATTTAAAGGGAGGGTATTTCCCAAGTAGTGGGGGGAACTAGTGGGATTAAGCCTAGGAGTACTATATAGGAGAGGTGACTACCAAGCACATACCAGGGAAGCTTTGTGATTTTTGATGTTGTAATGCTTTGCAAGTTCAATAAAATTACATTCTTATTTGTGTTATGTTCTTTGGATATTCATCAAATGTCTTTCATGAATTCCAGTCTTTCTTCCATATCTCTGGCATACTGCTCATTGATTGCTCATCTATTGAATGTGTTGATAATGTATTGATGTTTCCTTACAATTTTAACACATTGAATGTGTATTGAATGAATGTTTTTATTTGATTCACATACTCTTTTCTGCAATCGATGAAAGGTTGTTAATCTCGAATACTATTTTTTCAATTGGTATTACCTAATAGGACATGTTGTACATCTATAACATTTTGGATAAATCTTTGCAATTTTATTGTTTAGGTTTATTTGAAGTTGGTTAAGGAAAGTGCACTTGATTAATATTTTTATACTTTGAGTACTTATTTACTGATATTTATGTTAAATTACAACTTCCCTGTCTAAATCTGTTACACACCTTGTTTAAGTTTTCTTGAACAGTTAGTCTAGAATCCAGTCACTTTAAATCTTTCTGACTTGTCCTAAGAACATATCTTATTGATCTGAAAACCTTTGTGCCAGTGGAGTATTTGTATCCATAGGATTTAGTCATCCCAAACAAATCGGGGATATAATCTTTTTTGTGTGGGATTGATTTGAAGCCATCCTGGTTGGACTATTTCCTTTTGTTAACTTCCTTGTAGAATTTCCAGCAATCTACAATCCCGGGTCGTCAGCACATCACACTTGTTGTTAACTACTGTGTGTCTTACACTACACTCTAAAATGAGCTTGATACCTTAAACCCATATGTATCCATAGGAAAACATAGAATCTTTGGGCACAATTGTTGGTAGCATCCTACACTCATCTGAGTTGTGATGGTGAAACATTGGTATTTTTGGAGAAGTTACATGCCAAGAGAGATGCATTGGTAAATTTGGAGAAGATACAAGCCAAGGGAGATGAAAAACTTGTAAAGTTAAATGTATATTTGTTACAACATCACCTCCTTACAACGTCCCTTAGTTAATACACCTCTCAGTCGAAACCCATGTGGAGATTTCATGTATGGAACTTTCTGCCAAATGTTTAATTTATTGTTTAGCGTGGATGAGTGAGGATCTATGGGCTTCATATCCTATCCCTTCAACGTGAATCTCCAACGTTGTTTCACATAGGGATTTTTTATTTGAGTGGCTATTGTTTGCCATGAGCTAACAGTGGATCCAAAATATGCAGGTCTATAAACACTTTGTTGGAAACACTAGCATTGAAATCTTGTTATTTCATTTTAATTTTTTTTCACATTTTAAATATTAAGATAAAATAGTTGTGATAAATTTTGTACAAATTTGTGAAGATTATCTTGTACTGGAAGCTTTTAATTTAGTATTCAGCTTGACTTCGGGCAGGTCCAAGTGCATTATCTAAATGTGAGCCAATTCAAGCTTGTTGCTCTATGCTATACATTTTTGTCATGATTGAACACTCAGTCTTAAATTGGCACCATTTCACTGACAATCAAGCAAATAATCAACTTAGAGTCATATTCCCATCAAACAAAGTGGGACTCGATCCTCAAAGGAAAACCACACAACCCTAGACTTCTCCCGTTGTAATATCAATGCAACTATTAGTCTATTCAAGTAATAAATCATATAATTGTTTTTACATTTCAAATAGTAAGATAAAATTATGGCAAAAGGACATGCACATATAAGAATAGTCATTACTACAACATTCTTTGTGACTAAAAGATCTAAGTAATCGAGAACTCTATGACAAAACCAAGAAAAGCATAGGTACATGAATACCATTAAAAACTGTATACAATGGGGAGATTTGATTTGGTGAGTAAACATACCTAGTGCTTGTGTGTTCATTCTTTACGTTGTCTTGCATGGTGAAATCCTTGCAATACATGAGCCTCACAATCTTGAGAAGGAACAAATCATGCAATGCGTTTGTAGAGGCTTGACCATAGGCATGGCCCTTTCCATAATTGTTTTTGAAAGGGCACTCCTGTGCCAAAAAAATAGAACCCCCTAAGCATATCAACATCTCCTAACATGTAACTCCCTCGTCGAATTCAAGGATCTTACTTCTATTTTTGGTAAAATCCTAGGATCTTTTCATTCAATTACACTAGAAGTTGTAGGATTATTACCGAATGAGACTGTTATGTGCCTAAGTGCGAAGGAACATTGAGTGCCGGTTGTGTCATGATGAAACCTAAATGTGGAGTCAAGAGTAGAGCATCTTGATAAGACCAACACAACTACTGAGTTATGCTACCGGAAAAGGTTATGCTACCATGTCGCCCACACCACCAACTATATATGATAGAGGGGTTGGGAATGCTGGCCTAAGGAAATCCTTATGGATCCTGAAACACATCCCGATAGTCCTCTAATGGAGTCCGAAGGGATAAAGGGACATGTTGTACTGTAGTATGTAGTTCTATAGGACACAACAAACGTAGATGGAAACATTTCTGATCTACATAGGAAATTATAGTGACCATGGATATAACCAACAAAAACAAACTTACTCCATATTTTTGAAACATATGCATATAATTCCAAGAAGGACAATTGCCATGGATGGCATTGGTCTAAGAAAACCTGAAAAACTAAAAAATCTAAGGGATCTAGCAATGAAACATAAGGAGGCTATGGATTTAAAGAGTATTGAGGTCACACCACCTATAACAAATTTAATGCAAAAGGAGGCTACATGAGGAGTGACCAACAAGTATTTCCACAAGGTCATATTGTGAGGGTCTTCTCTAAGGTCAATCATGACTACGCTTTGGTGCAAATGCAAGGAGTTCATTCCCAGCTTCAATGGCATCAAAGACGATTTCCCCTACATGCACTTCTACTCTCATCATACTGCCCTCATTTTCCTTTATTTTGCAATGGTTGTTTATTAATCTATTCATTCATTTGTAAAATTCTCATTGATTTCTTTCTTACCTCTGGTAAAGTTCAAAAAGACCTTAAAAAAAATTCAATATTTCTCATAAATGGATTTGTTCGAGTCTCATAGGTCTTGAGTTTGATAGTATTTTGTTTTGTTATGGTGCTGGTTTGAATCGGTTGTTGCGAAGGCCTTAGTCGGGTTGAAGTCCGAGTTTTCTTGCAAAACAATGAAATCAAGGAACCAAGTACTTCACAAAGTCCAAGATTACCGACAAAATAATGAAACGAGGAGTTGAGCGCTTGGTATGATCCAAGGCAATTCATACCAACAAATCTTAGTAGTGAAGATCCACTGCGACAAGGGCAAAGTTATGTGGCTTCCTATCTCCGCCAGCATTTGGACACACACTATGCCACCAACAAAGGTCCCTAACACATGTCTAACATGAACAAATTAAGGCATTAGGGTAAAATCAATTTCAGGTATCCATACCTATTCTTCATATTTTTCTTTTAAGAATAATGTGGTTTGCTATTGATATGTATACCTAGACTAATAATTTTATTCATAATTTTCTTTGAAGAATAATGTGGTTTGCCAATGATATTATGCATACAGTTATGAAATATTTCACAAATTGTTTGTGCATATTCTCATTCGCAAAAGTTTGAGAGGAATTTTTAATAGTTTTATAGAAATTCCCATATGTGAAACAAACCATATTAAATTTTCTATTTTTTGAATTTCTTAAATAATTTTTATATTAAATCACACAACTTCAAAACTTAACACGCATTTATGCACGCTAAGGTTTTGTATTCTCTGTTGGCTTTGGCGTTCAGTGAAAATGACGATGCGCCATCGGTGCTTACCGAGCTGTGATTTGCCAGACGAATTGATTGAAGAGATTATGGTATGGCTGCCAATGGAATCGTTGTGTAATTTTCGGTTGGTTTCCAAGCAATGCAATGATCTAATTTCATCCACCAAATTCATTACAACCAAATGGGCAGATGCGCCTCCGAACAGAATGCCATGGCTGGTTCTGATGCCATGGATGGATCTGCCATGGCTGGATCTGCCAAATTCCAGAACGCCTGCCCCTTGGGCTTACTGCTTCTTCACAAGGGCGTGGAGGAAGACCTCCTCCATCTCCATTTCCTTCCTCTCAGAAGAATATGGAGATGAATGTGAAATCCAACGCGTCAACTCCGCCACAGGCATATTCTTGGCTGAAATCGGTCCTCCATTTAACGTTTTAACTGTCTGCAATCCTCTTACAAGAAAGCCCTTACAACTACCCTCCTTCTCATCCATAAGGACTATCAGTGCCAGGGGCATTGTGGGAAACAGTCCAGACACATATACAGTTGTGGCGGTGGGAGAATCGTCTCCGGATAGTGCAGAGACGGTGGAAATATACGATTCTACTAAGAAATCATGGAGGATTGCAGCACAGCTGCCAGAGGGTTGCAGGACAGCTGCCAGAGGATTCAGAGAATATATGACGGTTTTCTGCGAAGGTTTTTTCTACTGTTTTGTGGAAACTCGCGGGGTGTTGGGCATTATGGGTTTCAGCATCACAGAGGGAACTTATATTTATGCCCCCTTGCCAGAGATGACAATCATAAACCTTCTTACCTGCGGGTCGCGTGTTCTACTCTCAGGGCTGTTTTTAGGTGATCTGATCATTTGGGAGTTTGATAAGGTGAAGGTGGACTCCTCCAACCCCTCATCATTATGCTGGAAGTTGATTACAAGGATTCCTCCATTCATGCGCCAGGATCTTCTTGCTCTCATCCCTCTAAGCGGCATAGGAGTGGGAGATTGCATCTATATATTCTACGTTTCTATGGACGGGGTGAAGGTGGCTGCCTATAGTTTAAGCCAAAAGTCATGGAGTTTGCTTTCTAGTTGCAGTCTTCCAGACGGCAACACTGTTGGTGCTATATCTATGGGTTTGGTCAATGTTATGGCCTTTGAACCCAGGCCCAACATGAAGCTATGATGAAGCCTGGTATGCATGCCTTTCTCTTATGTTCATTTATTGTTATTTTATTCTCTTTGAAGACCTCTCTCTTTAGTTCAAGATGCAAAATAGTACAAAATTGAATAACATACATGGTTTTGCAGATGTATTAAGAAGTTGGTGATATGGCGCTGAGTCTGCTGAATGGCTCTTGAAAAGCAGTCTAGATTAAGCAATTACCTACAAGGGATTCAGATTTACACTAAACATTTCAACTCCGAGTTTCCATAAATGACTTTACTGATTCATTGGAATGAGTTTTTCTTGCTGCAATTTATTTGGATGTGGTAGCTATTGTTGTTTTTTTGGAAGCATCCATTGATGCTAGATTTTAATGGGTTGAATATAGAATCAAAGCCCTGCACACAAGCCCCTGCAATTTTTTTGCATTGTTCCGTATATTAGTTGGCAATTACTATTTCAATTAAATCACCCACAGCTTGTCGAACTGTCCATATTGTTTTTGGATTATCGTTGACTTGGATTATAGCATGTCCATATTTATTTATTTGATTTGATTCTTCTATTGTTCCTGGGCATGACGAAATAGGAATATGAAAGAATGCATGTATAAATGATCCACGTGAAATAAAGACATACAACAAGGAACCATCAAACATTTACCATAATTTTTATCATTAACATCCACGAAAACCAAAAGCTAATACAAAGCATAAACAAATTCTTGCACCATGATGGTTGACATGCAATAGGATTCCAATGCTCTCCCCGCTAGTAAATGAAGCTAGTGGTTAGAGATGGGATAAAAATGGATGCTATGCTATCTATATTGCTTTCCAAAGGAATGCCTAACCTCATTTCTTTGCTCAACATGCCTATATAAGCCTTCAAAATCTAATGCGCCTCTCTCAAGTGGCAAACCATCAATGTAAGAGAGAGCATTGTTCTAATGTGATTGTTGTATGAGAGAGTGTGCTCTCTAACTGAAGTATACCATCCATCAAGCATGAATAAAGTGCCCCCGCTTCAAACTAACACTAGTCATTGTTCCTCGAGTTGTACCCGTTTTCTTACTGGGATATCTGAGTCATAGGTGAATCTTATAGAAGGGAGAAAATGATGATCATGAGGGGTTGCAAAGAGAAGGAAGGTTGTGTAAGATGCGTCTTCGTATGCCACATTAGACCATAAATCCAATCCTTGGGTGGTCCATAAATTATAGTGGGTATTCCATTGAAACAACTCATCACAATGGCTCTTACAACTTAGTTCTTTTTATCAGCTTATTTACAATGTGTAACACCCCGGTTTTGACCCCGTTTGCTTTAAATGTATATGATGTATACATTGTAATTAATCATGGCGTGGAGCTATAGGAAAAAGCCCCACCATCGATTTAATGTTATATGTTCGGCGATTAAAATCGATGTCGATGGTATTTTGTGCTAGCCATGCACATTATAATTTGGACATCATGTGAATATGCATTTTAATTAAAATACCCACAACCAGCTATGTCAATGCAACAATAATGAGAAGGGGCATGATTTCCTAAGGATAAGGGGGGGGAATATTCAAACCTTTGGGCCAATGGGGAAAAGCTAGATGTCAGAGGGAGAACCCATCAAATTGTCAACTACCTTTCTTGTCTCATTCACCCAATCATTTATTATTGCTAGAAATTGGTTGGGTTGGTTATTGCATGGGATGGGCAAGGTATGACAGCCCAAATTCGAATTGGAGAAGCCATCAGTTTTTGAGAAACGTGTTTTGACTCCTTGGGCAAGCAAAAACCCAAAAACATAGGCCATTCTACCATGCTTTCATGTTGGCATGTTTTCCTCACCATTTTTCCTTCATTTGAACTCTCTCAGGCATTCAAAACTTCTTGCGTGTGAAACCATTCACGTTTGTTGTTGTTACCTCACTTTGCTTCAGGCTGAGAAATCGTTTTTAGTGATTATCAGTGGCTGAGTTTCCTTCCCCACGTTTTGCTGCATTTTTCTCCATTGTTTCCAAGCTGGAAATCGTTTTTCTGGAAATGCCCAGTGAGTGGGAGAGGAGACCCATGATTTTGGGTGTTATTAAGCCTGTTTTGGCCACGATAGGGTCAAAACGTCTCTAGAAATTGTATTGCTGCTAAAGGGCCATTTTTACATATTCTGGAAATTCGTTTTGTTGCCGAAACCATTTTTCCTCGAACCCAAAAATAGTATTGTGTTGTGGGTGCATATTTTGGCTTTGACTTTAATTGAATTGGGAGTGGAAATGGGGTCTAAGCCTACTTGAAAAACCTAGTGTGTGCAGGAGCCTCACAGATAGAGGTAGAGGGATAGCTTTCTTCTCTGCACCCCTTGAATAGCACTGGAAGGGAGGACATAGCCCGAGGGAGTGTACAGCGGAGAAGGGGATGCTTCCTTGTGTTGGGTGTGTGTGGATGTTTTAGAAGCCAGGATATTTCTGGTGCAGGTGTGCATAGCTCTTGGATTGAGCTCACTAGCTTAGTGGTCAGCCTTTCCAGCTCCTGATAAACCGAAAAGTGTTGGCTTGGATGAGTTGTGTATCGTCGGTTACGCGTGAGCCTGCTAGTTTCCCCTTATTCCTTGTGGGATCATGCCCAGCTCAAGGGCGGTAGTGTTGCTAAGTGATTGATGAGCACACTGGCCTATGGTTGGGTGGAACGTTGCAGCAACGTAGCTAGTTGTGGGATAAGCTTCTGTTAAAGATAAGTATCTTCTTGTGCTTAAACCTTTGCAACTGTGTTGTTTTATAAATGAACATGATGAATGCTTAATTGTATTGGATGAATGTGTTTTCTTCCACTGCTTGATAATCATTTACTTATCTATATATGCTTGTATTTCATTGCATTTTATCTTATGTTCATGGGGCTTAGTTTGCCCAACTTCATAGTGGTTAGTCGCGTCCTCTTTGTTGATTAGAGGGGTGGGGACGTGACACAATTAATGCTAAATAAACTGGAACTGAAAGAAAAATAACTAAAGAAAAATAACACATCCATACAAATAATACACGATATACCTTGGGAAAACCCACCAAGGGGAAAACCTAGATAGAAGTGAGGACTATGCCTTAGTATTTTATATAACATGTGAATTCGAAAGAAAATCCACTCTCTATGGAGTTACCTTAGACATTGTAGCATGTATGACTATTATAGGGTCTCTTACTCCCTTTGTTGTATTTAACATCCACTCCCTTACTATTGCTTAGCTATGGACCAATGCAATAATACCATAAGAAATTCAACACCTTCTTCTCCTAATGGCCCAATATTCAACATAGTTTGATAGTTGTCTAGGGTTAATTTTAGGGTTTTTGTGTGCCTCAATTCTTGATTAGAGTTAGGGTTTTAAACATTTTAGAATCTTCTTGAAATACCACACATGACTAACACTGCATGTGTGAGAACTAAGAACTAATGTTGAATCCAAACAACACCATGGTGGCTAACTAGATAGGTCAACTTGTGAGAGGCACAACTTCTTAGTATGGATTTGGATTGAGGTGATTCTTGCACCATTGGTAAGGTCTCAAAGTGTAGAATAACATAAATGGGTATGCCATAATCGATAAAATTTTGATCCCAAAAAGTATCATTTAAGCCCTCAAATAAGCCTTGAAATATTTTGGACCCCTAATATGCAAAGTGAGACATGCCCTTAAAATGGGCCCTACAAGCCAATTCATCCAATCTTTCCACCCAAAAAACACTAAAATAGATGACAAGTTATATATCGATCCATTTAGGATCAAAATTCACCATTTTGGGAGGCCTTTGGTTCCCAAAATATTTTACTAGAATGAGGTGAAGAAAATTTTCCTCTACCTTCTCCTTGGAGTACTATTTATCCTTGCTTGGAAGTTGTCCTTTCAAACCCACGTGTCAAATTACATATTGTCCTTGCCTAGTTCTTCTGGAAAATCGTGTCTTCCACTAACTCTACATGAACCTCTAGTGCTAATTCCTACAGAAGGTAGGGCTTGCTCAGATTCCTAGTCCAACATGGAAGGTTCATAGAGTTTCAGAGTTTCCAAATTCACTACTGAGTAAATGCACATGTATGAGGGTGAACTGAGTCTGCAGGAATTATCTCCTACCTTTTCCAACACTTCAAGGATCACACTATAATGCCTTGATATTGTTACTAGGACTTTGTAGTATTTCCTTATTCAAGTGCAACCAATCTCTGTCTCCCAACTTGAATGTTTTCTCAATGTTGTGTTGATCATGTCTAGCCTTGTACTTTTTCCGTGGCTTCTTCTATTTTCCTTGTACTTGCAAATGGATTTGCCTAATCTTATCAATGAATTTTTTAGCTATTAATGCTTCATTGATGGCGTTTTCCCTCACTCTCTCTTGTTGTCCATAAACAACATCTTGAAGTGAAGGTGGCTGATATCCAAAACACGTTTCAAAATGAGATTTACAAATAGAAGTGTGACTTCCTCTATTATAAGAGTGTTGTCCATGTATATCATATTGTCATCCCAAGTATTCAGATGCTTTTGATTATAACCCCTCAAAATCTACACCAAATTCTTATTGACCACTTATGTCTTCCCATATATATGTGGATGGAATGTTGTAGATATCTTCAACTTAGTGTCCATCTTCTCCCAAAGTGTAGTCCAAAAGGCACTAAGAAATATTGTATCCTTCTATGCGATGAATCTCCTTGGTATCCCAAAGTGCACCCATACTTTCTCAAAGAACATGTTTGTCACTCAATGTCCTTTGATTATCTTTTTACAAGGCATAGGGATGCACATCTTGTTGAATCTATCAACTACCTCAAATAAATAGCATGTTCCTTTTTGGTGGTTGGAAGACCACCCATAAAATCCATGGAGATGATCTCCCATGTTCTCATAGGAATAGGTAAGGGATGGTATAGACCTTGTTTCCTATTACTGGGATTACTTATACAACAAAGTAAGCATCCTCTAACGAACCGAGCTAGATCATCTTGCATTCTAGACCAATAAAAATACTTTTAATTGTAAGTTTGAAATTGTCTTCCCAACAACAAAATGCCCTATAAATTTGGAGGTGTGAGCCTCTCTCATGAGTTGCAATCTCTCACCTTTAGGAACATAGAGCCTATTGTACCATGATGGTTGACATGTAATAGGATGCCAATTCTCTTACTTCCAGTAAATGACGCTGGTGGTTAGAGATGGGGATGGAAAAGGGTTTGATGTGGTCTATATTTCTCTCCAAAAGAATGCATAACCTCATCTCTTTACTCCAACATGCCTATATAATCCTTCAAAACCTAATGCACCCCTCTCAACAAGCTAACCATGCATGCAAGAGAGAGTATAGTTCTAATGTGATTGTTGTATGAGAGAGTGTGCCCCATAACTAAAGTATATTTTCCATGAAGCATGAATAAATCACCTCCACTTCAAACTGTCACTAGTCCTTGTTGTCCTTAGGCTATACCCCTCAATTATAAGGCTTCATTTTCTTGTTGGGATATCTCAGACATAGGTCAATCTCATAGAAGGGAAAAATTGATGCTCGTGAGAGGTCACAAGGTGAAGTAGGGTTGTGTGAGATGTGCCTTTCTATCCAAATATGGAAAGGGAATGCATTTGGATATTGTTTTTTATAATGGTAATATTAGTACTACCTAGAATTGGGTGATGTTTCCCTTGTCAATAGTAGGGAAATGTGCCCCTCTGTATCTCAGAAATTAGTTGGAGTATCTCTAGCTAGTAATTTTGGATAGGAACACTTAGTTCCTTTTACCGTACTTTAGTAAGATATTGTGCCCTTATGCATTTCATACATCTATTTCATACATAAGTAGGTGTTCCTGGTTCCAAGTTATGCACCTCCCTGTGTTTAATGACAGAACGTGTTTCTGGCTTTGAGTTTTCCTGCCTTGAAAATGATGGTTCAGGACATCTCCTGGTGGTGTGTTGCAGACGTGGCTTGGATCATTCATCCTCTGTCTAGGTCTGCAACATGTCTCTTTCGGGTGATTTTTGTTCATTTTGTGCTCAAAGGAACCTTTCTACATGGGCTCATAGATGGAAAGAAATTTTGTGTTCTTTCTATGCTCAGCCTTCCTCCTCGCACCCCTCTGTCCTGGTAGCACTATTATTCAAGGGGACTTGAAGAAGGGACGCACTGCTTCTAATAGTGTCGGGTCCTTAAGGAGGTTGGTCGTTCTTGCGCTCCCCCTCTCTTAGGAGGAGGATCATTTTGCAACTCGCACGGTGCGACACACTTTTGACCTCATCACCACTCTAGATAAAGTTGGCAATTGGAGTTCACAGAGGCGGTGATGAGGACTTTGGTCTTATTCTCCTCCCGTATGAGCTTTCACTCCAATGGGTTGCCACTAGCAATGGTCAACACGTGCTGTGATTGACGAGACCGCAACCTTATCTGGAGGATTTGGAGGGACACCCATTGGACATGAAATTCCAGACACTGTCTCTGCGGGGGTGCGACCTTCTATTATGACAGTAATTCCCTCACCATCCTTAGGAGGTGCATCTAATGCAATGAAATTACTTTTCATGACCTCGATGACACTGGAAGGATTTTCTAATACAATGAACATCCCGACCATGATGGTTGGAATTCCCCTAGCATGGGAACTTAGGAGCAGTGGGATTTTGGGCCAGGGTTTACCAACCGAGAAAACACCCCGACAAACTGACTTCACAAACACAGAAACCATCTCAGGCCCCCCTCAAGGTTTTTAGGATTTACAATGGACTAACACTCGACCTTATGAACTTTCATTCTACGTTCATTGAGACTCTACCTCCTAATGGCTTTGAAAATGGTGCTTTATATAGAGCTAGAAAGCTAAGCATGACGATGACCCCTTCAACACCTTCGTACACTTCACCATCAAGTATCTTGGTGACAGCATGAGTGGTCACGTGGTTTTTGGATCTGACATTTATGTGGAGATTCTAGTCACGTCATCCTTTATGCTACGATTCTATTCTACTGGCCATGGAAATGACCCTTGGCGTCGATCCCCATTATTTTCCCATTCGGCTCCCGACATATGGAAGAGACATTTGTATTTGTCTACCCTCACCTGATCACGGTATTAGAGTATTATTTTCTTGTATTCGTCTCCCTGCTTCATGTGGAAACCCTACCAGCCCTCTGCAATTCAATCTTTTGGGATATTTTCTGGATTTATGCATGTTTGATGTAGTGAGATTTGGATTCAGGAGGGTTACCTTCATCATGGAGACATCTTCTCCATCGCAGGAATGATTCGATGGTGTCGGGGCATCTGATTAACTATCACTTCGGCCCTTTGCATATCTGTGTTGGGATATCGCATTGACAGGTTCTGTTTAGAATGAGCAGACCGTACATGGAGCCATACATTTCATCTCTGATTTTCCTTTCCACGAAATATTGACAAACACCACCATTTTAGACCTTTCAATCCAAAACCTCCACGCTCCCAGTCGTACACGTGTGATGGAAGCACCATTTTTCATGAATCCCCAAGATGGTTCGTCTCGTGCATGTCCCACTAGCAGAGAAAATTTCCACCGTAGATATTTCCTTAGAAAGATCTGCACCGTTGAATGCTACCTCACTTTTTAACCCATTTCGTGGATCGGGGGACCAAAAATTTTGCGAGCACTTTGATCCAGCGAAATCAATCTCGCCCATTGATACACCTTCTGTTGATCCTGGCCCTTGGAACCTGTGGCCATTTTAGTTTCATTTCGGGAAAACCCAACTACGATTTGGATCGCGCCTGTGGTATTCACGAAAATCTTTCTGTACGTCGATCTGGTCTGTCTTTAGATCGCTGTCGTAGAAGTGCTATCCCTTTTAACACAATTTCTCAGCCACCCTACGACTAGGATTCAATTATGAAAGTTTCTAATCCTTTATTTCACTTACCTGATCCTTTTTTACCATTTCTTGAGTCTATATACACCTAGCCGATGCACCATAACCTTATGGTAATCACATAAGTACCAATTTGGGTGTGAAGAGTCTAGTAAACGCACCCACTTCAGAGTGTATGGCCTCCTAAAATTTTCCTAACACCTTCTTGAACATTGCTTGCCTCTATGTGCATTTATGTAGACCACCTACAACCATATATTACACAACCTATGTCCTACCTATAGAAAATTCATCCATCCATTTCCAATTCTCACACCCTTGCTTTTTCACTAGTCAATTTTGACTAGCTCCCATTATTTCAACCATATCTTCTTCTTTGGAGATCCAAATGACATTCTAAAAGATGTTGTAAAAATATGAGACTCTGTAGAATCCATCCCCAGTATTTTTGAAAAAAATATATGTCATGTCCCTTCCTTAATGACATTAAAATTGTTTACATTGTTAGTTCCTAAGGGTTTAAAAACGAATTAAAGAAATTATGCCCATGGAATTTTGATTAATTTACTATGGAGGCATGTACTAGATTAAATTCCTAATTTTGGTTATGTGTATGCACTTAATTATTATGGGGAATAATTAATTTGGGAAATGAGTTGTACATGTGCAAGGTGACAAGGAGGGCGCATGAGGCCAAGTGGGCCATGAGTTGTCAACCAAAAAAGGTAACCTAGCGCAAATCAAGAAAATGCTAAAAAGGAACTCAAGCCAAAAAGATATAAACTATAGGAAAAACAATCTATAATAAAAAGATAGCAACTATCAAAAGAAAGGAAAAGAAAGGAATTTTGAAAAGCAGGAAAGTGTTGAAAAAGTTGTTATACATAAAGCATGAAACGTTTGGTCAAGGAGGGTGGAGTTTCCAATTTGGTTGAAGGATGCAAAGCAAGGAAACTTTTTCTAAAGCTCATACTTGCTAATCTTTTCAAGGAAGGCACACTCATGGGATAGGGTTAGGGTTTGCAAGTGGGTAACTTGATCAACATGTTGGATAACTTGCTCAACAAGTCACTCAGTCTATAAAATAATGATTCAAACTCCTTTGAAAAACTTTTGATTATTATTGTTTTGATGTTGGCTAAAGCATAGCTTCTTGTCTAAGTGATGTGCCTCATCTACCTTGGGTGATGTGCCCCAATATTTCATAGTATCTTCTATCTTCCCTCCTATTCTTCAGTGAAACCATATAGAGCCAAGGAAAATCCATTGAGTACCAATATAAATTTCAGATATCATCCATTCATTCTTTGAAATTGAGCTCCAATGAAGGAGACTTCACCTACGCTCTCAGGAATGTGAGATTGGTGCTAGGTGTTGGTTTCAAGCCTCCAATATTCATTATTGGGCACCATTGAGGGAGATTAGCTCCTTAAAACTCTTTCTAAGATTCTCATATTCTTCTCATCATTCTGATATCTTATATACAGTAATATTTCTTCTCAATAAGTTCGTAATGCCAATTTTTTAGTGAGAGAGGCATTCCAATGCTCATTTAATGAGCCTTTTGTAAGTTTTTATGCACTGATAGTGATGTAATGGAAATTATAATGATATATGAGTTTGATAATACTTAATATAGTATTATAAAACTCTGATAATAATTAGTTTCAAAACTGATAAATTACAGAATCAAATTTCATCTTTATTTGCTTACCTACGCTCTTTAACTAGTCAAATTTGATTAGTTTTACAGTTTCTGATGCCATGAATGTTTTGTGTGTCAAAATTTCATTATGTAAGTTGATGTAGGTCATAAAATCACCCAAAAAACTAATACAACTCACATAAACTAATTTAATTGAGTCAGTGCAGTGTTTGAGAGGCCTCCTCTGTGCATGCAATCTCTAGGCCAAATTCTACTAGTTTTTCCCAAATACCCCCAAACTCTTCCAAACTGTTACAGAACTGTTTTGAAAAAATTAATTTTATAATCGTAAAATAGATACTTATAACTTCCATAATCCTTCCTTATCCTTGGTTTCTTGGAATTGACTATGAAGATCTCAGTTTGCACCGGTTGAGACATCCAAAAGCCTGGTATTAAACTTCCGCCTAGTTGTAAAATTTTATTCCATTTTTTGATAATATCAGGAGTAAAAGTTAATATTTAATATATGATTTATATTAGGGATATTACAGTGGTATGAGAGAACTTTCCTTCACTCTTGGGAAAAGTAATCTCTCAAGTTGAAGAAAATTCCAACCATGTCCTACTCTGATGATGACTATGATGAGTAGTATGAAGAGTCCTACAGAGAATATGAAGAAGAAGTCCCCTATGTTGTTGAAGGCCTACCAAGAGATGATGTTGATGACTTCTGTCTTCCAGCTTATGATGAAGTCATATGGTAGAAATATACAAGTTTTGTTGGTCAAATGTTCGGTGGAAAGAACTTTAAGGAATCCTTCCAGTATTTCATGGAATACTATTCTTTAAAAAAAGAGATAAGGGGGTTCATATCTTTCCGAGATTACCGCTACCTAGAGATACATAAGTTATTCAAACATCCATAATGCAAGTCAAGAATAGAAATGATTGCACATATGGTGGATGAATTGTGCAAGAAAGTGGGGACTATATGGTTTCAACTTGGAACCAAAAGAGATAAAGGATAAGAGACACATAAGGAAGAGCACAATCCATCACAAGAAGATTTCCAAATAGATGAAGAGCCTGAAGGAGAGCCTACACTTAGTTATGTGGAAGAGGAAACACAAAGGTATAATAAAAATTCTTATTTATGCACTAATCACTTATGAAAATATGATTTATATAAATATCTAGGATCTAAGAGAATCATCACTACTCAATCATTTCACAAATTATGTAGAAAACAATGTAAAAGAGAAAAATTAACACATAGATATGGTTCCAATAATTGAAGTTTCTATTACTTTCCAACATGTAAATATGTCTAGAACATAATTATAATACAATAGGAGAAAATCGTTATCCTTTGGAGGCAAATTGGATGCATACATGAGGCAGGCTTAAATTTGATCTCAAACCCCCCTAGGTGGACCAATGAGCTCCCAAACCACCTCAAACGGTCACGAATGGACATATTAATGTGGGTGAAGCATGCTAGTAAATATATAAGGGTAGGATAGGAGTGATGGAGTGCATGGGTGAGTGGGAGTAGATTTAGACATCATTTAATGGTCCAAAAGATTAAAAAACAGTCAAATACAATGCATGGGAGCCTTTGGTCAAACTAGTTCCCTGTTTTAAGGAGTGGGAGCTCCCTAAGGACTCAAATTTCCTTAATTATGGTGCATGAGTCTCATGAATGATCAAATGTGGGTGCTTGGGTGCATTAATGAGTCCAAAACCCCCAAATACATTAGTAGACCAAGATAACCAAGGTTTGGACCATGCACCATAAGTGGAAATCAAATGAAGATGTGTCCAAGGTGGTATGTGACCATGGAAATAGGTGGTATGATTCTATAACACCCCCCCTTAATCCCGACTTAGTGTAACCACATCAAAATTTGAGGCCTTGGAAACTAAGGCTCAAGTCACCTTAATGGAATCTCCATCCCAATTAGAATTAGTAAATCCAACTAGTTTTAGTGGAGAACTAGCAGCATAGTGTATCCCGAAGTGTTTGGTTCCTTAAAAATAATACAAGATACTATTAGCATCCTTACAATGGATCTCATGAGGCTCCTTCATATACCTTGCAACAACACCTAATGCATAAGCAAATTAGGTCGAGAGTGCGTGACATACAACAAGCTCCCAATTAGCTTCCTATACAATGAGTTGTCAACTAATGGAGATGAGCCAAAATCACCTAGTTTCAATCTTGAAAGGAAGGGACACTTGGTTTCCTTACATTTAACCATTTTGAACTTCAATAACAGTTCTACAACATACTTTGATTGGTTCAGCTTTGTACCCACATCAAATTGCTCAATCTCCAAGCTAAGAAATTGATTCAACAATCCAAGGTCAGCCATTAAAAACATATTGTGCAATGAAGACTTAATTGAATTTATATAAAAAATGAAACTTCAAGTGATCAAAATATCATCAACATAAAGTATTATGATCTGCAAGGAGTCATATAAATTCTGAAAATATACATTAGGATGATACTTTCATCTTTCAAAGCCTTGTGATAGAAGAAAACTATCCATCTTGGCATACCAAACCCTGGGGGGTTGCTTGAGTCCATAGAGAGACATATTCATCCTGCAAACAAGTGAAGGATCATGAATGACACCTTTATTATGCTGCATATAAATATCCTCATGAAGGTCACCATGAATAAAAACACTCATCACATCCATATGGTGCACCTCCCATCGCTCAAATGCAACAATGGCCAAAAACTAGCCTGATAGAGTCCATCTTTGCAACCAGTGGAAATGCCTCTCTATAGTCAGATCCTTGGACTTGAGAGAAGCATTTGGAAATGAAACTAGCATTACACTTTGTTGATGTAATTGTAACTTCAGAATGTATTCACCTATGTATCTTATGTCTTGTACCCTGATGTTTATTCCGGGATGTGTCTGTAATGTAATTGAGTCATGGCATGCCTCGATGTTCCAATCAGAAGGATCTATAATGTAAACAAGTCATGTCAAGTCATTGTGGGTAACCCTCCTATTGTCTAAGGGTTAAAGTGTTGATGTAATTGTAACTTCGGAATGTATTCACATGTATTTCTTATCTATTGTAACCCGATGTTCATTCCGGGATGTATTATAATGTACTTGAGTCATGTCATACCCCGATGTTTATTCCGGGAAGTTTCTATAATGTGAAAGTCATGTCAAGTCATTGTGGGTAACCCTTTTATTGGTCAAGGGTTAAATTCCCCACAGTTGTGGGGCCCTAGGGTTATTAGACTATCCTGGTGAAGTCGACCCTAGGTGAGTCATTGTAAGTTGAGGCAATAGTCCCCACCATTGTGTTAAGGATAAACCTCCTTGTTGGTTGGAGGAGGAAAAGTACCCACAAGTTGTGGGGTACTAGGGATATTAGACACTCCTAGAGATGTTGACTTTAGTAAGTAATTGTTAAGTGAGGCCGACATGTTGGAGTGGGTTCCAAGTGAATGGAAGAATATCAATAGAGAGTGAGTCTCTCTATTTATCACACTCACACTCACTCATTGGGGCGCATGAGTGAGAGAGGAGAAGCTCTCTCGGTGTGAGAGAGAAAGACAGAAGCTGTGGAGATCATATTTATGTTTTAAGGTTTTTCTACTACCATTGGTGCTGATTCTATCTCTAAATAAGTTTCAGGGTTTTCTCCTTTATTGTTTCCCCGAGGAAAATTCTTTGTGTCTCTTGTCTCTTGTGTTTTATTGCTGTGCATGTTATTCTCTCAGTTAAAGATCCTAAGATCATAATGCTAGCTTGAATGATAAAATTCTAACATGGTATCAGAGCTAACCTGAGAAGAAGACATTGTGCAGCTGTAGAAGCTATGGATTCTTACTTTTTGGGTCTCTCTCCACAATCCATCACCAAAAGTATGCTAGGCTAACTCTCCATTGAAGGGCGCATCTTTCTATCGAAGCGGAATTCGATTCCGAGCATTTTCAGTTTTCGGTGTGGAAATTAGGGCTTCTTGCAAAAGAGGAATTTTTGAGTGAGGCCAGCATAGGATTTATCTCCTCATCAAAATTGAAGTTTAGAGACCTGGATAAAGATTTTTGGTTGGGTGAAACTTTGGGAAAGTCAAACCCTAGTTTGACCCCAAGCTGGAAAAACCCTAAAATACTAAAACTGCTAATTTTTGGTACATTCACTATATCTCAGGATTGGAGAAGGATCAGGAGCTGAAAATTATAGAGGCCGAATATAACATCCTGATTTACAATGTATCTAAACACCAGCCTCAGATTCACTATATTCTTGGAGATATGATCCCTCCAATTTAGGGTTCTAGCCTCTTCCAAAATTCATCCCTAAATAGGACACCTGGGGCGAATTGCTATAGCTTGGGATACAGAGGTCCAAATGGAATTCCTCAAGATTTTCCAGAAATGACAGAGAATTTAATTTATTTGGTCAAAATTTCAGACCCAGAAGATGAAACAGTGACACGTGGTAGTTCGTACAACTTCGCTGTTCTGAACAGTCTTGCAAAAGGTCACCTTGGGAAAAGGATCATAAATAAAAATTGGTGAAACAAATTCTGCTGAAACCTATGGTGTTGAATCAGGGACATATGAGGTTACCTTAGTGAGAAATTTAAGACATATAGAAGCATTAATTTTGGATATATCACAGAAATGGTGACAGGCATTTCTGCAGAAGAAATTGGAAAACTAGGGCTTCCTGTTCTGGGAGCTTCCCTCCACTGTTTTCAGAAAAGGTGTACATTGGAAAGCTCCATTTGAAGAGATATATCTTTCTATCCAATCATATCTAAAAGATTCCAAGTTTTTGAAAATTAGGTTTTCTCTGACAAACCCTAGATCAGCTGTCTCCGGAAGCAGGACGGACACCTCAAATCGGTAAGATCTAATCTTTTGCTATTTTCATTTGAGGTTCTCAATTAAGATGTCTCATCATACCAAGCTTAATGAAAATATTGAGGGAGCTGATAACTTCCAAGCATGGAAGTATATGGTCTATCTGAAGAAAATGGATTGGACACCTACATGAGTAGAGAGGTTCTAGTTCCAGAGGGAGATGAGGCTAGAAGCGTTACACAAGAAGAACCTGGTCAAGGCCAAGAAGATCATTGTTGATTCAGTCACAAATCAACTTGTACTACAAGTGTATTCTCTAAAGACACCTAAAGCTATGTTTGATTCCCTAACCAAATTGTTTGAAGGGAAGAACATAAACTGGAATATGATTATGAGAAACCAACTGAAGAATGTGAAGATTCAGAATGCAGAAACAATCCAGTCTTACTTCACAAGAGTTTCTCAGATCAAAGAACAAATTGAAGCAGTAAAAGAAGAAGTGAAGAATGCAGAAGTAGTGATAGCCACCTTGAATGGCCTCCCAGGATCATGGGATTCATTCATGTGAATGATGTGTGCCCGAAGGAAGTGATTAATTTCAGTAGACTCTGGGAAGAAGAAGAAGCTCGACTCATAAGAAGAGAAGAGAAGATGGGAGCAATTGAAGATCAAGCTCTCAACATTGAAAGAAGATCCCTCAAGCGATGAGGAATATGAAGAATTGAACTCTTGAAGAACCTCTTATCCATCTTAGCATTTGGATAAGAAACAATGCTATTATGAATGTGAAAGACGATGAAGCTGAAGGCTCAAGAAGGAGTCTACCCACGAAACAAATAAAGATAAGTATTCAATTGTCATTTCATGATATTGTTTTGTTATGCATTTATTATATTCAGTTGATGTATTATGCATGATAGAATGTTTACATTAATGATAGTATACTACTAATATGCATGTGATGGGTAAGTAGCTCATGGTGCTATACAACTCTCCATTGCTACTTATCTAGAATGAAACCTCTTTGCTGACATATTGGATTAGTGCACAATCTCAATGTTGTCCTGGTAGAGATGGAAGGCATCTAGAAAAGTTTCAGTGAGATATGGATGAATGTTGTATTGGCTAAAGTAGTTTGCATGATCATATATTTATGCATAAGAAATTGCCAGTATGAATATTCCTTATGAAATGTTTCTAACCATACAAATGCATTTGACTTGTAGGAAAGATCGCATACATAATCGCCTACAAACAAAGAAGAATGAGACTTGTTCCGAAGAACAAGTAACGACAGTTCAAGATGAAAAATAATATGATGAATGCAGTGACATCAATGATGCAGAAACTTCCAAGAAGAAAGGGAAGACCAGTTCAAGAAGAATGATGTCTAGGATGCAGTATCAATACATGAAGGGAAGTTCATAGTTCCATCATGCAATAGATGGAAACATTGTAGGATACAAGGCAAGATTCAAAGAGACATTTGCAGCCAGTGGGAGTTGAGACACATGACATGCAAAATCATGTGTGCAAATGAAAGAAGACCTTGTACGAGATCAGAAGACACCCATGGGATAACATATACATGATGAGCTTGATGAAGATCTGAACCTTTGCTACAAGGTTTATAGAGGATGGCAAGCTCACAGATGGGTGCGAGATGAACTTTTGAAAAAGTTCAAGATAGAGAATCTTGGTATCCAGTGACCCTAGATGGATACATAGAATATTGGTAGTAGTGGAAGCTACTTGTCACTCCGGTACAGAATGTTTCAATGCATAGAGTATGGAAGACAAAGGGAGTATGATGCTCCGCTTTAGAGGGAGTGACTGTAGAAGATCCTGAGGTTCGACATGGTACGACAGGATGGATAGATTACTGATGACTCTAGGATTTATTGAGAATAAAGAGGATTCCAACCTTTGCTTCAAGGTTAAAGGTGAAATACCAGTGATGCTCCTATTATGTACCGATGCACTATTTTCTAGGCATGGAGGTGTGGTAGAGTGCAGAGGGAATCTCCCTTAGACAAGGAAAGTATGCAGTAGAGATATTGAAGAGGTTTGGGATGATGGACTGCAAGGCTATGACCACACCTATGGCATCAAACTTGAAGCTATTGAGTGATGCTTCATTAGAGACGGTTGATGCTACAATGTATCGTTAGATGATTGGGTTCTTGATGTACCTGATGAACATGAGACCAGATATTTTCTTTGCTGTGAACACCTTGAGCCAGTTCTTGACAGATCCAAGACATGTTCACTTGATTGCTGCAAAGCATATTCTGAGGTACCTAAGGGGTGCAATTGATTACGGGCTCAAGTATGATGTGAATCAGAAGATTAACCTGGAGGGTCACTGTTGATTCAGATTGGGTAGGCAGTGCCATCGATAGGAAGAGCACTTTAGGGTGTTTCTTCAATATGGGATCAGGTGTGATCTCTTGGTTTAGCAGGAAGCAATCCTGTGTGGCATTGAGTACAGCTAAAGCAGAGTATGTCGCAGCTTATTCAGCTAGTTGTGAGGCAGTATGGCTGAGGAAGCTACTGTCTGATTTATTTGATCTCTAGCTGGAAGCTACTTGTATACATTGTGACAACCAGAGTTGCATGAAGTTGTCAGAGAATCCAGTGTTCCATGATAAGTCGAAGCATATCGAGATCAAGTGTCACTATATCAGGGATATGGTGCAGAGGGGAACAGTGAAGCTCTAGTATGTTGCGATGGAGGAACATATAGCTGATGTGTTGACAAAGCCATTGGCTAGGGTGAAGTTTGAGTACTTCAGGGAGAAGCTTGGCGTTCTCCAGATCGACGTTTCCTCCAAGGGAAGATGATGAGACCCATAGCCATTCTGATATGGTGAGAGGATTGGTTCCTTCCATGGTCAGATGTAAGGGTTGAGCCATTCTGTCATGGTGAGAGGATTGGTTCCTTCCATGTCAGATATGAGTACTGAATCCATGAGCCATTCGGATGAGTAGGTCAAATGCAAGGGCTGAGCCATTCTGTCATGGTGAGAGGATTGGTTCCTTCCATGTAAGATATGAGTGCTGAGCCATTTTGATATGATTGTAGGATTGTTTCCTACATGATCATATATAAGGGATATTGCCATTCTTGGAATGGAGTTGCCTGGTGAGGTACCGGGAATACTTGGTCTAGGACTGAGGGCCTTTCTGATATGACTGTAGGATGTGTTCCTACATGATCATATGTGAGCGCATGGCCATTCTAATGTGATTGAGGGATGTGTTCCCACTTGATCATATATAAGGGTTGTTGCCATTCTTTGAATGGAGCTACATGGTGAGGTACCAGGAACCCTCAACCTAGGGTTGAGAGCCTTTCCATCATGGTTGCAGGACGTGTTACCGAATGGGTGGATGTAAGTGCAGATCCCTTCCATCATGGTTGTAGGATGTGTTCCTGCATGGGTGGATGTAAGTGTAGAGCCCTTCCATCATGGTTGTAGGATGTGTTCCCGAATGGGTGGATGTAAGTGCAGAGCCCTTCCATCATGGTTGTAGGATGTGTTCCCGCATGGGTGGATGTAAGTCCAGAGCCCTTCCATCATGGTTGTAGGATGTGTTCCCGCATGGGTGGATGTAAGTACAGATCCCTTCCATCATGGTTGCAGGATGTGTTCCTACATGGGTGGATGTAAATGTAGAGCCCTTCCATCATGGTTGCAGGATGTGTTCCCGCATGGGTGGATTTAAGTGCAAAGCTCTTTCATCATGGTTGCAGGATGTGTGTCCGCATGGGTGGAAGAGCAGAGACTTTTTAGCATGGTTGTAGGATGTGTTCCCGCATGGCTAAATGTGAGTGCTGGGCCTTTCTGATGTGATTATATGATTGGTTCCTACATGATCAGATGTGAGTGCTGGGCATGCCTTTCTGACAATTAGGTCATATGTAAGTGATGGGTAGGCCATCCTAACTTGGTGTCAGATATAAGCGTTGAAGAAGACCTACATGGAGGCTAGGCCTACAACCAACATGAAAAAAGGGCTGGCTCTATAGAACTTCCTGTGATTGGAGGAATCATGAGATAGCACCCGTGATGATCCAGATCAAGTGATGATCCAGATCCAATGATGATGACCAGTGATGATCCAGATCTAGTGACGATCCAGATCAAGTGATGATCCAGATCTAGTGATGATGATCTAGATCTAGTGATGATCTAGATCCAGTGATGATGATCCAGATCAAGTGATGATATAAATCCAGTGATGATGATCCAGATCGAGTGATGAACCAGATCCAGATGAAGATGACTTGAAGATGACGAGGACTAGATCTGGATGACCCAGATGATACAGATAAGAAGACTTGGGCTGATAAATTGTGTCGAGATAATACCTTCCTAGTTAAGAGGGAGTGTTGATGTAATTGTAACTTCAGAATGTATTCACTTGTATTTCTTATCTATTGTAACCCGATGTTCATTCCGGGATGTATTTCAATGTACTTGAGTCATGTCATACCCCAATGTTTATTCCAGGAAGTTTCTATAATGTGAAAGTCATGTCAAGTCATTATGGGTAACCCTCTTATTGGTCAAGGGTTAAAGTCCCCACAGTTGTGGGGTCCTAGGGTTATTAGACTATCCTATTGAAGTTGACCCTAGGTGATTCATTGTAAGTCGAGGAAATAATCCCCACCATTGTGTTAAGGATAAACCTCCTTGCTGGTCGGAGGAGGCAAAGTCCCCACAAGTTGTGGGGAACTAGGGTTATTAGACACTCCTAGAGATGTCGACTCTAGTAAGTAATTGTTAAGTGAGGCTGACATGTTGGAGTGGGTTCCAAGTGAACGAAAGAATATAAATAGAGAGTGAGTCTCTCTATTTATCACACTCACACTCACTCATTGGGGTGCATGAGTGAGAGAGGAGAAGCTCTCTCAGTGTGAGAGAGAAAGACAAAAGCTGTGGAGATCATCTTTATGTTTTCAGGTTTTGCTACTGCCATTGGTGCTGATTTTATCTTTGAGGAAGTTGCGGGGTTTTCTCCTTTATGGTTTCCCCGATGATAATTCTTTGTGTCTCTTGTCTCTTGTGTTTTATTGCTGTGCATGTTATTCTCTCAGTTAAAGATCCTAAGATCATAATGCTAGCTTGAATGATAAAATTCTAACATAAAGTCCCCGCAGTTCCGGGGCGCTAGGGTTATTAGACTCACCTAATGAAGTTGGCCCTAGTTGGGTTTAGTCAAGTCAAGAATTGGTATAAATAGAGAGTGAGCCTCTCTATATAACACACTCACACACATTCAGTTGTAGCGCATAGCTGAGGAAGAATAAGACACTGGGGCTAGGAAGAAAGAGGTTGCTACTGTCGAGAGATCATCTTACTGTTTTGGGGTTTTACTTTTGGTGTTGATTATATCTCTGAGGAAGTTGCGGGTTTTTCTCCATTTATGGTTTCCCCAAGGAAAAACACTGTGTTCATTGGTTCTTGTGTTTGATTTTTGTGCTTGTTATTCTCTTAGTTAAAGATCCTAATAATGCTAGCTTAATGTTAAGAATCTAACATGGTATCAGAGCTAACCTAAGAAGAAGACACTGTGCAGCTGCGAGAACTAGGGCTTCCTACTTTGTGGATCTTCCTCCATAGATTTTCAAAAAAATAAGGTTGGATTAAATCTCCTCCTTAGGGTGCATCTTTCTGTTGAAGCAGAATCCAATTATAAGGTTTTTTAGTTTTGGACCCAACACTGCTGCTAGAAATTAGGGCTTTCCACAGAAGTGGAATTTTTCAGTGAGCCTAGGCCTGGATTGATCTCCTCCCCAAAATCGAATTTAGGGATCAAGATCAAAGCATTTGGTTGGAAAAAACTACAGAAAAGAAAAACCCTAATCTGCTCCTGAACCACCATTGTAGGATTTCAGCTCCAAATCTAGATCCAACATCTTGACCTAGTAAGATATAAATATTTTGTATTTCCATTTGAGGTTCTCAGTTAAGATGTCTCATCATACCAAGCTTGATTAAAAGCTTGAGGGAAAAAAAAAACTTCCAATCCTGGAAGTATAGTATCTCCCTGGTCCGGGAAGAAAATGAGTTGGTCTCCTATATTAGTGAGGAGGTTCCAGTTCCAGAGGGAGATGAGGCTAAGGCCTCACACAAGAAAAAGTTGGTTATGGGAAAGAGGATTATTGCTGATTCAATCTAGGATCATCTCATACCACAGGTGTCCTCCCTAAAGACACCTAAAGCTATGGTTGATGCCCTAACCAATTTGTTTGAAGGAAAGAACATAAACCGGAAGATGACCTTGAGGAACTAGTTGAAGAATGTGAAGATCCAAAATGTAGAGACCATCTAGTCTTACTTCACAAGGGTCTCCCAGAACAAAGAACAACTTGGAGCAGGAGATGAAGAAGTGGAGAATGCAGATATTGAAATGATCACCTTGAATGGTCTCCCTAGGTCATGGGACTCCTTTATTTAAGGGATCTGTGTCAGAAAGAAGTTAGTCAAGTTCAGCAGACTATGGGAAGAATGCTCTCAAGAAGAAGCACGGATAGCAGCTCGAGAAGAAAAGATGGGAAGTGAAGATCAAGCTCTCACATTACAATGCAAGAAATCCAGATCTAGCCACCATAGAAGTAAGTACTCTCATCAAAAGAATAAATCTAGAAAGCCTAGAGATTTGTCTAAGTACATTTTCTATACATGTGATGAAAGAGGACATTTTGCTAGAGACTATCCTAAGATTAAAATTAGCAATCACAGGAAGAAGGGAAACAAGAGAAGACATCATGCTCATGCTGTAGAGGATGATGAACCTTCCACAAAGAGAAACAAACAAGTCAGTGATGATTCTTCAAGTGATGAAGAATATGTTCTAATCTCCACTCTCACGGGAACTATCACACATGGTAGCAATGATTGGCTTATAGACAGTGGTGCTTCCAAGAACATGACAGGATTCAAGGAATCCTTTATGAAGCTATCTGAAGATGAATCACCCCACAAGGTGAAACTCAGCGATGACTACCAATATCCAATAAAAGGTAGTGGTGAATCCTCATACAAGCTAGACTCTGGAAAGTCTATGACAATCAAGGAAGTATTGTTTGCACTAGGACTAAAGAAGAATCTCCTCTCCATATCTACACTAGGTGCAAAAGGAATGAGGGTTGCATTTATAGATGGTCAAGTCATCATGTGGCCAAAAGGAAATACCATTAATGATGCAGTAGTGATTGGGGAACAATAAGGAGGCTTATACAAATTGAAGGGACATGCAGAACACGCTTTGGTTCATGAATCAATAGAACCAAATGAGCTTTGGCATAGAAGGCTTGCACATGTGCATTATAGAGCACTACCATTTGCAAGCAAAGCTGTTGAAGGTCTCCCAGAAATGAAAAAAAAATGAAGGTGTATGCAAAGGATGTGTGAAAGGGAAGAACACAAAGAAGACATTTCCAAGTAGTGAAAGCAAGGAAAAAGGAATCTTGGAAATCATCCACTCCGATGTATGCAGTCCAATGTCATCCAGTTCACTAAGCGGGTATGCATACTATGTTTCCTTTATTGATGATTTTTCTAGAAAGACATGGATATACTTTATGAAGAACAAGGATGAAGTATTCAGTAAGTTCAAGGAATTTAAAGCCTTGATCGAGAACCACACTGAAAAGAAGATCAAGACCTTTTGATCAGATAATGGTGGAGAATTCACTTCGAATGAATTCAAAGAGCTATGTAAAGACTCAGGGATTAAGAGGGAGTTGTCCACTCCTTATAATCCACAACAGAATGGGATTGTAGAAAGGAAGAATAGAACTATCATGGAAGCTCCAAGAGCAATGCTTCATGATCAAGATCTTCCTATGCATCTTTGGGTAGAAGATGCCAGAACATTGGTGTATGTACAGAACTGTACTCCACACAGAGTACTCGAGAACAAGACTCCTAAATAAGTCTTCTCCAGCAAGAAACCAGAAGTATGTACTCCACACAGAGTACTCGAGAACAAGACTCCTAAATAAGTCTTCTCCAGCTAGAAACCAGAAGTAATCCATATCAAAATATTCGGCTATCCAGTGTACATTCACATTCCAAAAGAGAAGAGGACAAAATTAGATCCTTCAGGAAAGAAGGGTATATTTGTGGGATACTCTGAAAGCTCGAAGGCTTACAGAATATACTTCCTAGGGTTCAAGAATATTGACATTAGTAGAGATGTAACATTTGATGAAGATTCAGCCTACATCAAATCCAGGAAGAAACCAACTGAAGAATCTGAAGAAACAAGAGAACCTAGAATTCATGATACAATCATGAACGAAGAAATTCAAGAAGAAGATAAAAAACTAGAAGAACCTCAAGAACCTGTAGATCCACCTCTGGAGAAGAATCCTCATAAGAGGAAACCTGCTTAGGTACGTGAAATTATCCAAGGTGCAGAAAGATATGGAGCTTCAGAAGAAACATCTAGAGGAAGAAAGAGAACTAGATCATGTTCTAGTTACGTAGCCTTACTATGTGACATTATTGATAAAGAACCTTCCAACTATGAAGAAGTGGCAGAACGAAAAGAGTGGAAGGATGCTATGATTGAAGAGTATCAATCAATCATGAAGAATGATGTTTGGGATGTTGTCCCAGGACCAAAAGGTAAGTCCATTGTAACTTCCAAATGGATCTACAAGATCAAGCATGCTACAAATGGCATCATCGAGAAACATAAAGCAAGATTCGTGGCTCGTGGTTTCTCCCAGAAAGAAGGAATAGATTATGAAGAAACCTTTGCACCTGTAGCTAGATACACTTCCATCAGATCAGTACTTTCTCTAGCTGCAGTGATGAAATGGAAGACACACTAGATGGATTTCAAGATTGCTTTCTTGAATGGTGTAGTGGAAGAGGAAGTGTATGTGGAGCAACCACTCGGTTTTGAGACACATGACATAGAGTCTCATGTATGTAGATTGAAGAAATCCCTTTATGGTTTGAAATAGGAACCCAGGACATGGTAGGGTAGAATTGATGGTTTCCTATCCAGTTTGGGCTTTACCAAGAGTAAAGCAGATTCCAACCTTTACTACAAGGTTGAAGATGGCAATCCAGTGATACTCCTACTATATGTGGATGATCTATTTGTAACAAGTATGGATGGGTTGATTGCTGATACGAAGAGGAAACTTGCTATCGAGTTCGAAATGAAGGACTTGGGTATGATGCACTATTTGTTAGGCATGGAGGTGTGGTAGAATGCAGATGGAATATTCCTTGGACAAGGGAAGTATGCAGTAGAGATTCTGAAGAGATTCGGGATGATGGAATGTAAGTAAATAACCACACCTATGGCATCGAACCTGAAGCTATTGAGTGATGATTCATCAGAAGCGGTTGATGCTATGATGTATCGTCAGATGATTGGGTCCTTGATGTACTTGATGAACACAAGATCAAATATTTGCTTTGTTATGAACACCTTGAGCCAGTTCTTGACAGATCCGAGACATGTTCACTTGATTGTTACAAAGCATATTATGAGGTACCTGAAGGGTACAGTTGACTATAGGCTCAAGTACGAGGCAAATTATAAGATTAACTTGGAGGGTTATGTTGATTCAGATTGGATAGGTAGTGCCATCGATAGGAAGAGCACTTTAGGATGCTGCTTCAGTATGGGATCAGGTGTGATCTCTTGGTTTAGCAGGAAGCAATCCTGTGTGGCATTGAGTACAACTGAAGCAGAGTATGTTGCAGCTTGTTCAGCTAGTTGTGAGGAAGTATGGCTGAGGAAGTTATCGTCTGATTTATTTGATCTCCATATGGATGCTACTTGTATATATTGCAATTTGGTGTTTTCAAACATGGTCGGATGTAAGTGCAGAGCCCTTTTGATGTGGTGTGTTCACACATGGTTGGATATAAGTGCTGAGCCATTCTGGCCAGATGTGTTTACACATGGTCATATGTGAGTGTTAGGCCTTTCTGACAAGATGAGGTCAGATGTGAGTGCTGGGCCTTTCTGAAAAGATGAGGTCAAATGTGAGTATTGGGTGTCCCTTTCTGACAAGATGAGGTCAGATGTAAGATATGGGTGGGACATTCTGACTTAGGGTCAGATATAAGTGCTGATGAAGACCTACATGAAGGGTCGGCCTACAACCAGCATGAAAAAGGGCTGGCTCTGTAGAACTTCCTGTGATAAGAAGAATCGAGAGATAGCACCGATGATGATGATGATCCAAACTTGATGATGATCCAGATCAAGTGATGATCCAGAATTGATGATGATCTAGATTTGATGATGATATAGTGATGATTCAGCAATGATGATCCAGTGGTCGTGATGATGCAGATCCCATGATGAAGAAGACTTGAAGAAGAAGATGACTTGAAGATGAAGGTGACTTAAAGATGAAGAAGACTTGAAGACAATGATGACTTGAAGACAAAGAATACTTGAAGACAAAGAATACTTGAAGATGAAGACAACTTGAAGATGAAGATGACGAGATGATCTAGTCGATACAAAGAAGAAGACCAGTGCTGAAAATTGTGTCGAAAGAATACCTTCCTAGTTAAGAGGGAGTGTTGATGTAATTGTAACTTCAGAATGTATTCACCTATGTATCTTATGTCTTGTACCCCAATGTTTATTCCGGGATGTGTCTATAATTTAATTGAGTCATGCCATGCCTCGATGTTCCGATCGAGAGGATCTATAATGTAAACAAGTCATGTCAAGTCATTGTGGGTAACCCTCCTATTGTCTAAGGGTTAAAGTACCCGTAGTTCTGGGGCACTAGGGTTAATTAGACTCACGTAGTGAAGTCGGCCCTAGTTGGGTTTAGTCAAGTCGAGAATTAGTATAAATAGAGAGTGAGCCTCTCTATTTATAACACACTCACACACACTTATTTGGAGTGCATAGCTGAGGAAGAAGAAGACACTGGGGTTAGGAAGAAAGAGGTTGCTGCTGTCAGGAGATCATCTTACTGTTTTGGGGTTTTACTTTTGGTGCTGATTCTATCTCTGAGGAAGTTGTGGGGTTTTCTCCATTTATGGTTTCCCCAAGGAAAAACACTGTGTTCATTCGTTCTTGTGTTTGATTGCTGTGCTTGTTATTCTCTCAGTTAAAGATCCTAACAATGCTAGCTTAGTGTTAAAAATCTAACACAATTGATAACAAAACCATCAACATCCATTTTGGTCCTATAAACCCACTTACATTGCACTAGTTTCCTCTTGGAAGGTAGAGAAACAAACTCCCAAGTTTCATTGTCTTTCAAAGACTTGAACATGGTTGTTTTCCATCTTGGATAATGTGATGCTTCCTCATATTACTGAGGATCAAATGAAACCATCACAAAGAACCTCTCTGGAATATTCGAATCACAACTAGAGAAATCATTGTGAAATTGAGATATTGTAACACCCCAATTTTGACCCCATGGTATTAAAATTGCATATGATGTAAATATTGTATTAAATCATGGTGTGGAACTCAGGGCAAAGGCCCCACCATGGGTTTTGTGTTTGATGTTTCGGTGATTAAAATCGATGCCGATGGTTTATGTGCTAGCCAGGCACAATGTGTTTTGAGACATCATGTAAAATGAAAATTAATAAAAATAATACCACGACTAGCTATGCGCCGCAACGTTAAAGAGATGGGGGCATGATTTCACAAGGAATACGGGGTGGGGGGGGGGATTATTCAACATTGATCCAATGGGAAAAATCAAAATATCTAAGGTAAAGACCCATACAGTGTTCAACTACCCTTTTTGTCTTTTGTTTCCAGTCATCTCTAAGTTGGTGAAGAAAGTTATTTCCTTGGGATGGGAAAGGTATGGAGGTCAAATTCGAATTTGGGAAGTAACCCATCTTTGGAAAGTGTGTTTTTGACTTGTGGGGAAATTAAATTCTTGGGGATGCATGCCCAAGCCATTATGCACCCATGCCTTTCATTTCCTCACCCATTCGCTTCACGTGGAGTCTCTCTCATGCAGTAGGAAGGAGGAGGAAGTTCTCTCCCTCACATTTGGAGGTCGTTTCTCCATTTCAACATGCCCAAAAAAAATTGGTTTGGGGTATTGTTGAGTGAATGTGCAGCAAGGATGGATGATTTCAGGGTTTCTAAGGGATTCTTTTGTTCCTCCTCATACAGCAGGAGCTTGCTTTGAAATTACCTCCACGTTTTTTGGTTATTTTTCTATTTTTACATACCCAGATTTTCATTTGTAGAGTTGTGCAGCGAATGGGAAATAGAGACCCACGATTTGGGCATGGATGGGGGTCATTTTAGCCTCTATAATTCCCATAAACATTTGGGAGGTCATATTTTACTCATAGGGTGCTTTTCCCCAATTTACCAGTTTGTTCTTGGTTGCAAACCCATTTTTGGGTTGCTATGTGTTTTCCCTCATATGGGCAGTCGTTTTCTTCAATTTCCCCGGGCTGGGAATTTGTTTTTGTAAAGATCAATGAGTGGGTTCCCTTCCCCATGATTTGGATGCATTTCCCCACTATTCTCCAAGCTGAAAATCATTTTTTTGTTGCCCAATGATTTGGAGGAGAGACCACATTCTCTTGGGTGTTGATGAATTCATTTTTGGCCACGTTAGGGCTAAAACGTCCCTGAAAATCAAAATTATTATCAGAGGGTTGTTTTAACCTTGTTTTCTTTCCCCAGAACGTTCTATTCATATCCAACTATTGTGTATGACCGTGTTTGATTAAATGGGTTGACTGTGTATTTGATGCAAGCATTGCTTGGCTGGAAAAGTCCAAGGAACCCATGTATTGTTGGCTAGTTTCCTTAGTAGTCTGTGAAACCCAACCATGTGTTGGATTGATTGTGGATGTTTTGTTTTTTGGGCTATGTGTGAGCCTGTTATTTCCCTAGTGCCTTGTGGAATCATTCCCATCTCGAGGGTGGCAGTGATGTTGAGAGAATGATGAGCACACTAGACTATGGTTGGGTGGAACATTGCAGCAACGTAGCTAGTGCGGGCCAACTTCATTTCCAGATAAGTATTCTTGTGTATTTAATATATTCAATAAATTGTTTATGAATTAGAATGAACATGATGAATGCATGAATGAAATAAATACGTTTGCTTCCGCTATAGATTGCATGATGCATCTGTGCATGTTTTTATATTAATGCATTTCTTTTTTATGCTTATGATCATGGGTCTAGATTTCTCAGTTTGACAGCAGTAGAATTTTGGTCGCATTCTCTCCATTGTTGGTATGAGGGGTGGTGACATGGCAGATATAGTCTTCCTAGAGTCTAGTGGATCTCCAACAAGATCACCAACTACTTGTATGGTTTTCTCGGCCCATTTTTTATTTATGGGAGATTCATGATTTGCATGCATGTCATCAAATTCATATTCCATATTAGAATCATAAAAACCATAGAATAAATCATCACTTATGTCATCATTGAGTGGAGGGTGTGAGCAATACCCCTTGACTAGTTCAATCTCTTACATGGGATCTTCTTTGAACTGAACACTTCTATCATTGAACGTTTTTTGAGATGATGGATCAAAGAGATTGTATCCCTTTAAATATTCAACATATCCAATCATTATGGACTCATTTATTTGAGGTTGCAAGGCCTTTCTCTTCTCGGGAGGAATTCTAGTCCAAGCCTTTGAGCCAAAAACCCCGAGATGAGAAACATTGGGCTTGTGACCACTCCAAGCCTCAAATGGAGTTTTATCTTCCAATGCTTTGTGTGGAACTATGTTTTGAAAATATGCAACACAATTTATGGATTCATCCCATATATTAGGATATAAATGCTTAGCCTCCATTATGCATGTGGCCATCTCCTTCAATGCTCTATTCTTGTGCTCTGCAACACGATTTTGTTGTGGTGTGTAAGGAACATAATGTTGCATTTGAATGCCATTATTCTCACACAAATGTTGTATTTTATCGTTAACATATTCCTTTCCATTATTATTCCTTAAGATCTTGATCTTATTCCCACTTAAGTTCTCAACCAAAGCCTTGAATACTTTGAAGATATCAAACACTTCAGATTTTTGCTTGAGAAAATACATTGAACAATATCTTGAGAAAGCATATATGAATGTTAAGGCATACCTTGAGTTTCCATAGGAGGGTGTGGGAAGAGGTCCTATCAGATATGAATGGATCAAATCAAGCACTTGGACAACCCTTCTTTCCTTTCCCTTGTCATACTTGCGCTATGCATACTTCCCAACAATGCATCCCTTGCATGTTCCTTTCAAAAACTTGATGCTTGCAAACCCTTCAACCATGTTTTTTTTCTCAATGCTTAAAGATATATGTAGTTAAGGTGTGCCAACCTCTTACACCATATCTTATTGGTCTCATTGGCATGTGACAAGAGTGCATTCCTTGAGGAGTAAGGAAGAAAGTGTGAAAACTTGTACATCCTTGACTCATGATATGTAACTCCCACTCCAACAACTTGGCCTATAGAAATTTCTGATATTTCCACATGTCCTTGAGTAAATGTTACTCTCTTGGATGAACCTTTATGTGTCATTTGATATACAAAGAGTAGGTTTTCTGCAATATAAGGAACATACAACACATTGTTGAAGTACCCATTGTCAAGGCTGATCTTGCTAATCCCTTTGGATGGGATCTCAAAGTCATCACCCATGAGGATGGATGGATCACTGTATGGATGTAGGGATGAGAAGGAGTCTTCTGGTGAAGGCATGTTCCTTGAGGAACCGAAATCTATGATGAAGGAGGAAGAGATAGAATATCCATCAACCAGTGCATGGAATCTATCCTTGTTCTTTGAGTTCGAACCTCCCTCTTTCTTCCTTGCACCTTTTGGAAAATGGATGTTGTTATTCTCAAGGAGTTGCACCATCATGTCAATGGTTTTATTAATGCATGCACTCTTTGGAAGCCAACCTTTGTGAAAATAAATGCATTTGGTCTTCTCTTTCTTCTTTCCTTTGGTCTTGCTAGGTTTCGAACCCCCATCAATGGATTTGGGATTCTCCTGCTTCTTCTTCTCTTGCTGCTTCAAATACTTGGATTTCTTATTACATTTGGATTCATTCAAAACATCTGCAGCAAGGGATTGATACTTGGTGGATTTCATAGTACCCATTTGAACCAACTTGTTTTGTTCTCGAGTCTAAGACTCCATGAAGTCTTCAAGTGTAGGAATTCTCCAATTTCGAACTGTCAGCTTTATTGAATGGAATGTGGAGACAAACAATGAATATTCAAGACCTAGATTCGAAAGAATGGAAAATATCAATTGCTCTTCCTTCTTTTTTGATGCCACACTGTTTCAGCTGAAGTACCATGGATTTGAACTTGGTGAAGAAGTCTTGGATTGTCTCAAATTGATTCGGGATCAATGTCATCAACTCATTTTCGAGTTGGTGTCCTCTCATCTCATTAGTATTCCCAAATAATTGCTTGATATTGAGTCAAAATTCATTGGGTGTAGTAACACTATCTACATGAAATAAAAATATCCCTCGAAATAGTGAGACAAAGCATCTTGAATGCTTCATCCAATCTGTTGAAATACTTGGATTTTCCACAACAGAGTTGGGCTTGTTCTTTGTTCCCATGGTTACTCTGTAGAGTCCTTTTGACATCCAATAAATCACCATTTTGGATTTCCATTCAAAATAATTGAATGGGGTAAGCAATACATGAGTTTGATCCATTTCTTCTTGCGCACTGAGTGAGAAAGACACTAAAACTACTTGTAATGCAAACACTCAAATTTTTCTAGAGGAGGCTCTAGATAGCAACTCAAACTCTCTGAATTCAAATTGTAGCTCCAAAGAGCTCTGATACCGATTCACAACAAGATATAGGAGCTAAGAGAATCCTCACTACTTAAGAATTTCAAAATTTTTGCAGAAAACAATGTAAAAGAGAAAAATTAACACATAGATATGGTGCCAATAACTAAAGTTTCTATAACTTCCCAACATGTAAGTATGTATGGAACAAAATTATAATACAATAGGATAAAATTTTTACTCTTTGGAGGTAAATTGGATGGATACATGTGGCAGGATTAGATTAGACCTCAAACCCCCCTAGGTGGACCAATGAGCTCCCAAACCACCTCAAACAGTCACGAATGGCCACGTCAACATGGGTGAAGCATGTTAAGACATAACCGAGGGTAGGATAGGCGTGATAGAGTGCACGGGTTAGTGGGAGTGTGATCTAGATTTATGCATGAACGAAATGAAATAACATACACATAATAATAATCAAAGACATTTTGCAAAGATAACAGAGATACAGTAAACATATATTCTATTAAATGGCATAAATAGAACAAACTGTAATACAATTGCTAGAATGGTGGTAGCTATTTCTGAGAAGAGATGTGGCTGCTACGCTCATCTATGCCAAGATGAATACAAAATGAGGCCAAAGGGGCCTATTTATACTAAGAATGAAGTGAGAACCCAAAAAGTCCAAAACATAACCCTAGAAGATGAATTGTCATAAAGTTTGCGGCCCCATAGTGGTAAGTTGAACAGTCAACTTCCCGGGGTCATAACTTTTGCATACAATCTCTGATTTGGGCATTCGATAGCCCGTTGGAAAGGTGTATCTAAGATTTACAACTTTTGGTTGGACAAACACATGATGATGGCAATAATTTTGCCCCGAATCTCCAAAAAATTTCATTTAGGGCCTCAAAACGGCCCCGAAATTTTAGGACTCAAAAAATTGTAGAAAAATAACTAGGAAACTGCCACAATGGACAATTGTTTTCAGCCAGTGGAATAGGTGGTTTTCCACTGATCTCCATCTGGATCAATCCCCCCTCCTTAGGGAGAAATGGTCTCCATTGCATCGAATCCCATATCATATCTCCAACTGTGTGTTGAGTTGATCTCCTGGTGCGACATTTGCTGAAGTGAAGAGGTTGCTTTTCTTTGGCATCCCGAGAGGGTTGTAATTGTTGTGTGGATGATTTGTTTTTGGATGAGCACCTTGAATGTGTGGCCTTACATCGTAGAGGTACTCGGATAGATAAGGAAATAATGGCTCTATTTTCTTCTTGTGTCTGATGAGCAAAGACACCCTGTGCAGAGGGTGTGGAGGTCTCTGTGATCTTATGTTCTCCTTCAGATGCAATTGTGAGGAGGAATAATTTCTTGGTGTGGGAGCTTATCTTCCTACCCTGTGAGACTGTGGCAGGTTGAGCTGTCTCTGGGATCCGGTAGAGTTGTCCTCCCAAAGTGACAATGACACTGCAAGGCCGTGACTCATATACAGCATGACGCTCCCACATATATGGTTGTCCTAAAAGAACATCACAGACTTCCAGTGGGGCCACATCACACAGTACATCGTCTTTAAAAGGCTTGATTCCATATGGTAGGATGCATTATTGAGTAATGCAGATACCTCATCCTTGGCTTATCCAACCGATGCTATAAGGTTGCGGGTGTGGTGTTGTCGAAAGCTCCAATCTCTTGATGAATTCTGCTGAGATCAGGTTCTTTTGGCTGCCGTTGTCAACAACAAAATGTAAAGGCATCCCCTTCACCCACATTTGCGAGTGGAATAGGTGCTCCTCTTCCTCTGACTCTTCAGGATCCTCTAGTTGAATCTGTGCGGTAGCAACAGTGGCAGTGGGGTCTGCATCAATGATATGCCTCCCATTGTATGTGGCTGTGGCATTAGGTTCATAATCAGAATTAGGATCTGATTCTAAATATTTGATCTCGGCCACTAATGACTGCTTTGAGCGACATTCATTAGTGTTGTGCCAAGGGCTTTTATGAAATTCGCACCACTTACCGGTGTCCTTCTTTGTCTTTCCATCTCCCTTCTTTGCTTGTGGCGAGGACTGGTTGTCCTTTCCTTTTCCTATGTTTTGCAGGCTAGGGTTTCCCTTTCCTTGCTTCTGTGGTGGGTGCGCAGGTCCAGAGTCTCGCTTGTTCTTTTATCAAAATTTCTCCTCGATTTTGATAGCATGCCGATAGGCGGATCCAAGTGAAGAGATGTCGAGGAAGTCCATCTCAGTTCGGATGTAATGATGTAGACCACTGCAATATTTCAGAATCAGGTGTCACTCGGAGTCCTTGATACTCAGCTTTGTACGCAAGGTATGAAATTTGTTGGTGTACTTCGACACTGTCTAGTCCCTTTCTTGACGCAGAATGGTCCATTTTGTGTACTGGTCATCATAGTTTCCCACAGGGTAATACTGTTCTCTGATGGCATCTATGAAAGAGGCCCAAGTGGGATTTGTTTCAAACATTCCAGACTCATCTGATGAGTTTTGCTCACAATAAGTACCCCACCAATTTTGGACATGGGGGACTGCCTGAGTGCAAAGGTGATATTTTCTCTGTCAGAGAAATTGTGGACAGAGAAATACCCTTCTATAACATTCAGCCAATTATCCAGGGTATCTTCATTAATATTTCCTTCAAATAAAGGAATATCAAAGTTAAATTGTACCTTAAAGGGAGTTGCATCCCCGAACCGACTGCTTGTTGAATATGCACTTGCCATTGCCAACATTCGCCAAAGTATTTGGGCGAAACTATCCATCATCTCGTTCCTCTGTCGCTTGAGGGCTTCCTCGAGCAGCGACTTGATAGGATCTCCTGCTCCGTCGTCTCTCTTTTCTTCCTCCATGGGAGGTCATTTGGGACGGCAAGAATGATCAAGTGAAACTAGTTTGAGACCAAACTCTCTATACTTGGACCTCGTCAGGGACATGCGCCGAGAAACAATCAAAGAGCAGATTACTCTAATACCACTGATCTGGATTTATGCGTGAACAAAATGAAAGAACATACACATAATAATAATCAAAGACATTTTTCAAAGATAACAGAGATACAGTAAACACATATTCTATTAAATGGCAGAAATAGAACAAACTGTAATACAATTGCTAGAATGGTGGTAGCTATCTCTGAGAAGAGATGTGGCTGCTACGCTCATCTGTGCCAAGATGAATAAAAAATGAGGCCAAAGGGGCCTATTTATAATAAGAATGAGGTGAGAACCCCAAAATTCCAAAACGTAACCCTAGAAGATGAACCGTCATAAAGTTTGCGGCCCCACGGTGGTAAGTTGAATAGTCAACTTCCCAGGGTCATAACTTTTGCATACGATCTCTGATTTGGGCGTTTGATAGGCTATTGGAAAGGTCTATCTAAGATTTACAACTTTTGGTTGGCCAAATGCATGCAGACGACAACCATTTGGCCCCGAATCTCCAAAAAACGTCGTTTAGGGCCTCAAAACGGCCCCGAAAGTTTAGGACTTGAAAAATTGCAGAAAAATAACTAGGAAACTACCACAATGGACAATTGTTTTGAGCCAGTGGAATAGGTGGGTGTCCACCGATCTCCATCTAGATCAATCCTACCTCCTTAGGAAGTAATGGTCTACATTGCATCGAATCCCATATCATATCTCCAACTGTGTGTTGAGTTGATCTCCCGGTGCGACATTTGCTGAAGTGAAGAGGCTGCTTTTCTTTGGCATCCCGAGAGGGTTGTAATTGTTGTGTGGATGATTTGTTTTTGGATGAGCACCTTGAATGTGTGGCCTTACATCGTAGAGGTACTCGGATAGATGAGGAAACAATGGCTCTGCTTTCTTCTTGTGTCTGATGAGTAGAGACACCTTGTGCAGAGGGCGTGGAGGTCTTTGTGATCTTATGTTCTCCTTCAGACGCAATTGTGAGGAGGAATAATTTCCTGGTGTGGGGGCTTATATTCCTACCCTGTGAGACTGTGGTAGGTGCAACTGTCTCTGGGATCCGGTAGAGTTGTCCTCCCAAAGTGACAATGACACTGCGAGGCCGTGACTCATATACAACATGACGCTTCCACATATATGGTTGTTCTAAAAGAACATCACATACTTCCAGTGGGGCCACATCACACAATACCTCATCTTTGAAAGGCTTGATGCCATATGGTAGGAGACATTGTTGAGTAATGCAGATACCTTGTCCTTGTCTTAGCAAACCGATGCTATATGGTTGCGGGTGTGGTGTTGTTAGAAGCTCCAATCTCTTGATGAATTCTGCTGAGATCAGGTTCTTTTGGCTTTCGTTGTCAACAACAAAATGTAGAGGCATCCCCTTCACCCACATCTGCGAGTGGAATAGGCGCTCCTCTACCTCTAACTGTTCAGGATCCTCTAGTTGAATTTGTGTGGTAGCAACAGTGGCAGTGGGGTTTGCATCAATGATCTGCCTCCCATTGTATGCGGCTGTGGAATTGGGTTCAAAATCAGAATCAGGATCTGATTCTGAATATTTGATCTTGGCCACTAATGATTTCTTTGAGCGACATTCATCAGTGTTTTGCCAAGGGATTTTATGAAATTCACACCACTTACCGGTGTCCTTATTTGTCTTTCCATCTCCCTTCTTTGCTTGTGGCAGGAACTAGTTGTCCTTTCCTTGTCCTGTGTTTTGCGGGCCAGGGTTTCCCTTGCCTTGCTTCTGCGGTGGGTGCACAGGTCTAGAGTCTCGCTTGTTTTTTTGTCAAAATTTCTCCTCAATTTTGACAGCATACCGATAGGTGGATCCAAGTGAAGAGATGTTGAGGAATTCCATCTCAGTTCGGATGTACCGATGTAGACCACTGTGATATTTCAGAATTAGGTGTCGCTCGAAGTCCTTGATACTCATCTTTGTACGGAAGGTATGAAATTTGTTGGTGTACTCTGACACCGTCTAGTCCCTTTCTTGACGCAGAATGGTCCATTTTGTGTACTGGTCATCATAGTTTCCCACAAGGTAATACTGTTCCCTGATGGCATCTATTAAAAAGGCCCAAGAGGGATTTGTTTCAAACATTCCAGACTCGTCTAATGAGTTTTTCTCACAATAAGTACCCCACCAATTTTGGACATGGGGGACTGCCTTATGGAGCGCAAAGGTGATCTTTTCTTTGTCAAAAAAATTGTGGATAGAGAAATACCCTTCTAGAACATTCAGCCAATTATCCAAGGTATCTGCATCAATATTGCCTTCAAATAAAGGAATATCAAAATTAACTTGTACCTTAAAGGGAGTTGCATCCTCGAACCGACTGCTTGTTGAAGATGCACTTGCTGTTGCTGGCATTCGCCGAAGTATTTGGGCGAAACTATCCATCATCTAGTTCCTCTGTTGCTCGAGGGCTTCCTCGAGCAGCGACTTGATAGCATCTCCTGCTCTGCTGTCTCTCTTTTCTTCTACCATGGGAGGTCATTTGGGATAGCGGGAATGATCGAGTGAAACTAATTCGAGACCAAACTCTCTATACTCGGACCTCATCGGGGACATGCGCCGAGAAACAATCAAAGAGCAGATTGCTCTGATACCACTGATCCGGATTTATGCATGAAAAAAATGAAAGAACATACACATAATAATAATCAAAGACATTTTGCAAAGATAATAGAGATATATTAAACACATATTCTATTAAATGGCAGAAATAGAACAAACTGTAATACAATTGCTAGAATGGTGGTAGCTATCTTTGAGAAGAGATGTGGCTGCTACGCTCATCTGTGCCAAGCTGAATACAAAATGAGGCCAAAGGGGCCTATTTATAATAAGAATGAGGTGAGAACCCCAAAATTCCAAAACGTAACCCTAGAAGATGAACCATAATAAATTTTGCGGCCCCACGGTGGTATGTTGAACAGTCAACTTCCCGGGGTCATAACGTTTGCATACGATCTCCGATTTGGGCGTTCGATAGCCTGTTGGAAAGGTCTATCTAATATTTACAAATTTTGGTTGGCCAAATGCATGCCAATGGCAACCATTTGGCCCCGAATCTCCACAAAACGTCGTTTAGGGCCTCAAAACGGCCCCGGAAGTTTAGGACTCGAAAAATTGCAGAAAAATAACTAGGAAACTGCCACAATGGACAATTGTTTTGAGCCAGTGGAATAGGTGGGTGTCCACCGATCTCCATCTGGATTAGAGTGGCTCTAGGAAGCATTTAATGGTACAAAAGAGAAACAAACACTCAAATACAATGCATGGGAACCTCTGGTCAAACTAGTTCCTTGTTTTAAGGAGTGGGAGCACTCCAAGGAATGAAATTTAATTAATGAGGGTGCATGAGTCTCTTGAATGATCAAATTTGGGCACTTGGGTGCATTAATGAGTCCAAAAATCCCAAATACCTTAGTATACCAACATAACTAAGTTTTGGACCATACAACATAAGTGCAAATCAAATGAAGTTGTGTCTTAGGTGGTATGTGACCATGGTACAAGGTGGTATGATGCTCTAACATCACTTTATATTGCATCTCATTGAAATAGATTCCAATCCATGCAATGAAACTGATTTAGACAAGGCTGAATCCACAATTGAAGGTCTACTTTTGGAGGAGCATAAGGCACTCCAAAGTTACTTTGAAAAGGTTGGAAATCCAATCATTAATGATGAGGATTATGGAAACGAAGTAGAGGTAGAGATTCATGAGGTGGAGTGAAAGTCACTTCAAGGTGACTGCAATGGAAAATAAAGTGAATATGAATGCACATCCAACTTATTTGTGGGTGATTTCCAGATCACTGCTAAGGATGTTGGTTCATGTGAGGATGGTGAGACATATTTTGTATCATATCCAAAAGAATATTATAAATAATATTTACAGTCACCTCTTGAGCCTCATAATGAACAAGAAGACAAGGACACGACATTTGGGTGTGAACCCGAGAATTTGGTGGAAGAGAATGCCACCTTAGTGTCCTTACATGAAGATGATGAATATGGAATTCCAATGTATGATGGAATTTATGGTCTGTGAAAATATCACATTTCATTGTGACCTTCAGAGATTCCCTCCACTTCATATCATGGAAGTGATTTTGTAGAAGATTCAAAAGCTGACCAGATGTTGAGAATGAGATTTGTGTTGTGGCTATATTCCACAAGAAAGATGGTATTATGTGCCAGCTATTGGAAAGAGAAACCTTGGTGGAGGATATTCTTTGTGAGACACATAATTTTAGTGGATCACTAAAGGAGGATAGAGAGAATCTTACGGTATCCATGAATAAATTTCTTTACATCAATGCCTTGGTGACAAGATGTTGTTCGAAAGCTTCTGTAGGAGAGTTGAAGGAGAAGCATGTTTGGAAGAATTCATAGCACTTAAATAAGGAGTGGTCAATATGAAGGATAGCTACATGAACTTACTATTATATAGCTATCGTCTCCTTATGATGGCTGAAATGTACCATAATGCACTCAAGAAGGAATAAGAAGAATAAAAAAGGCTCATTAGTAAGTTGGAGATCACCAGTAATTCATTGAAGAGCACACAAAGAGGCCTTCAAGCGTCAAAGTTGCAGACCTATCAACTTCAAAATCATTTGAAGGTGCCACACCTTTCATTTTGCATGGAAGGAAATGTTTTGGGTATAATGGAGGAATCTCATGTGGAGGATGAACATGAGAAAAGTTCATTTTTGCAAGTGGTGGTGAAGGAAGATACCATAGAATATATTGATCATACACTTGTTTCATTGTAGAAGTACCCTCAAGAGGATATACCATTCATATATGCAAGAAAACACACTTATTTTCCAAGGATTGGATAAGTGAGTACATAGTGGGATTTGAGACCCAAGGTTGCACAAGTCTAGCTTGTAAATGTAAATAATTTTTCTTGAGGAATGCTTTGGAAGAAGGACCCCATGATCATCCTATGGAAAGGATATTTTACATCAGAGGATGTGGCTGATTATATTCCATATGGATCAGAAAACAAAAATTCTTATTCATCGATTGAATGGGTGTATAGATGCCTCATTGAAATGGATACTTTGGGAGGAAATATTTTTCTTTGTTTATGTAGTGAATTTTTTGTTATACCTGAAATTTCCTTGACATGGGTGGATCAACAAAGAAATATTATGCAGCCACCATAAATATCCTATTGTCATGACTCCATGGATTGGGTTTACCACTACATGGCATATTTTGAATCATCCAATAAGAAAAGTCCAACTTGCATTCATGGCAAGTTGAAGTCATTTGTGCATGCAAGAAGAAAATTGGCACAAAGTGAGATCCAAGCACTTATTGAGATTGAGAAGAAGGATGAAGAGTTATTAGCTATGGGAAGGATGGTTGGGTACATGCAACTTGAATCAGCAAGCAACCTGTTTTTTCCATATCCTGTCTACATTTTGAATAAGGAACCAATTGTTTTAACCAAATTTTCTCTAGGTTTATCGTCCATTTAGGATTCCTTTGTATAATTTTTAAAGACTATTTCATGAAGCCTTTGATAAGGTATTTTTACCATCATTTCACCTATTTCATTTAGTTTTAAACAGAATTTCAATGGTCACATCTAATGAATAATTATTTGGCATATATAATCTTTTTATTATGCATATTTCTCAATGACTTGATCCTGCACTTGATCCGACACTCAATCTAGCACTCGCGTCATTAATCCAGGAACCTGATTTCAATATTCATTTTTGAGAAATATATGATGAATATAGTGAAACCATTTGAAACCGACTTCATAAACAGCCCCATTTACCCCTAATTGCGAGCAATTTTCAGAATTTCTAAATGAATTTGGAGAAATCCTTTCCAAAACAGACACGATTGTCCCATATTTTGTGTTGGTCGTTTTCTAAGTTGTTGAACGAATTTCTGATTCATTTGGGGATCGATCTAATCCATCATTCTATATATTTTGTTGTATAATGGTCCTCTTCAGGCTGAGGGAAGATATAGACATATAGAAATGCTATAAACATTGACTCAGATAATAAAATATGCTTATGTACTTTCATTTAAGTTTTTAATTCCTGGTTGAGTAGCATTTGGAGGGAGGCCCACCTTCAATCGATGTAGGTATATTTTCTGTGAATATCTTCATTTACTCGCATTACTGTAAGAAATTTCTTATATATTTTTTGTTCATACTATTTTTTCTTATTTGCACAGTTGTATCAATGATTTCAAACATAGGAATAGGGTAGAAAAGATTCAAAAGGCTTATGTTAGCTAATGATTTGTAAAGTGCTGTGAGATATTTAGGATTTCATGAGATTTATTTTATTGTGCTATGTTTGCATTAATAGTGTGAAAATGGGGTTTTACCTTGTAGATTTAAATCCTTTCATAGATTTAGTCTGTCAATCTTGAGTTTTAGATCTGCAAGTAGGATAAAAAGAACAATCATAAGGCTATTCTAGGTTTGAGTTCTTTTCGTTTGAGTAAATAGGTCTTGTTGTAGAGACTATTGCTTACATTAGTGAATTGTGGCTAGAGTCTGTAATTTAATGATTTTAAAGTTTAAGCATTGTCAGTGTAGGGATTTCTTGTGCTTAGTCTGATGAAAGCTTAAATTCTGTTGGAAGACTTTGGTAAGTTGAGAAATTTACAGTGTGTTAAAATTTGAAGCTATATATTTTTTCTTGAGTTAGCATTTCCTTGTTTATGCTTTGTTTTCATTGAAGAAATAGTTTTTCAGTACAAAGCATTTCCATTTCATCTTAAATCGAACAGTAAAGAGATTTAATTTAGAGTAGTTCATGTAATGATTTTATGATTTAAAAATAGTTTGTATGGGTGTGTTAAGTTCTTAGTATTAGTTTAGTAGAATAATCGACTGGTTAATGATTTGATTTTTAGTTTTAAAATTTCGGAGTGATTGTGTGGATCTATGAGATAATTTTGTTGGAAATCATTTTATCATTAACATAGCCAATGAGATAGTGTTATTGTGATATTTGGAAATATTTATAGTCTATTTTGTTTAAATTTGAAAGTAGTAGTAATAATCGTTAGATCTGAAATAAATTTTTTTGATAGTCATATAGCTTGTTATAGGACTTAGAACTCAGTTGTGATTTAGGTTGCTTCATTGCATGAGTGAGTTGTGATTGTTGAATTTGAAATACTGGAATAAATTTAGAATCTCTTCATTATGAATATAAGATTGGAATTTTTTTTGTTATCTAGTATTTGATATTTGAGGTAACTGTAAGTAGATGAAGTGTTAATTGTAGAGTTGTTTTCGGTTTATAAACATATGACTTCCTCTTGATAGATTCAAATAAGTTAGAACTTGGATTGATGCATGAATGATTGACTAAATTAGGTTTTACTATCTCTTTTTTCTTAGTGAATGAATGAATAAATTAGTTTTTTGATTTCCTTTTGGCATTAATAGAAGTTGATTCTCAGTAAATTAGATCAGGTTAGAATCATCTCATAGCTCTTTGAAATTATCATAGGAATTTAACCATAGATTATATTACCCTACACATACAGTGTAACTACTCGAAGTTTACCTACCTTGGTTGATAATTAAATTTTAATTTCCCTTTTCAGAGATTTGGGAAAGAGTGCTTTTTGGATAATATTTGAGCTTAACTAGTCACGAATCTAGAGGGTTCCAAGTTTCCCCCAGTGATCCCAAATTTGAAATGAAAGTATAGGGTGAGTATTAAAACATCCCAATTTTTTTTGTGGACACTTTTTATCTAAATTTAGACCTATGCAACCTTATTTTGGGATGATGACAGAAATGCCAAAATTACTAGGAAATTGTGATGAAATTCCCCATAGGGTGTAGGCCTAACGGGATTTCCAAATCATGTACAAGCCTCCAAAATTTGTAAGAAGAGTATGGGGACTAATATAATACCTCATGGAATGTCATTATACATATTTATTAGTTTTGAAAACTGGTTATAGAGTTCCACCTTTGTTTGATAACTTTCAGTGAAATTGCTTATGGGGAAATTGCATAACTAGCTCGATTTTGACATATGAAAGATAGAGTTAAAGGATAATATCAGGATGTGACATATAGATACCATATAAAGCATAAAAATTTATTCCCCAATAGTATTAAACATGATATAAATCCCCTCCTACAAGTCTTGTATATAACTCCTTCAGTATGGGAGTCAAATACAAGAAAACTAGTGAATTATTAGCATGGAATTAGTATACAACTCATTCATTAACCTCTAATGAACCGAGATACATATGCTTGCATTCTCTACAAATAAACATACCTTTAATTGTAAATTGGAAACTAGCTTTCGAACACCAAAATGCAATACAAATTTGGAGGTGTCAGCTGCTCTCATGAGTTGTAATCTCTCACCTTTAGGAACATAGAGTTTTCCCAACTTGTGGGGAAACCCATTGTGGATATTATAGTCAACTTTACTATTACCTTATTCTACATGGAATTGTCCTTGTATATTTTGAAATACCTCCTTGAAGTCCTCATATTCTATGTATTAATCCTTGTATGCATCAAGGGTAAAATGCATTACTAACCATTCATATAGACATTTCCTAGTTTTAAAGGAGGTCTTATAGGTGTATTCTTCTTTGACACGTACCTGGTGGTATCTTAATTTTATATCCAACTTAGTGAAGTACTTGTCATGTTGCAACTAGCCTAGTAAATCATTGATCTTGGGCAAATGGATGTAATTCTTGAGGGTGATCTTATTCATACCTATGTAGTCAATACACATCCTCCAAGCCCCATCCTTCTTGGATAATATGGAAATAGGTGACCGAAAAGGTGAGGTCCTTAATATAGTATTTGTTACAACTACTTCTTAACTTCTTTTTCCTTCAAAACAGGTTGTTTATACAATCTGAAGTTGAACAATGGAGAATCTGGAAATAGTTGTATCTCACGCTCAACTTCCCATTTAGGAGGTAGTCCTATACACTCCTAGAACACTTCTGTGTATGTATATAAGAGATTATACAACTAGTGTTTCTTATCTTTGGTACATCCCTCTAGATATTTCTTTACTTTTACCAATTCACCTTCTTGTTGATTATGTCTTAAGAAAAGAAACAAAAACTTTATACTTGAAAAATCAACTTTTTTTCTTAGTTGCCACTTACCAAAGAGATTCTCAATTTACCTTTGTGTGTGTTGATGATGAAATATTTTCCATCCTTGATTAAGAAACATTGGTTTTATTTCCTTATGAATATCACATCCCTCTCATATAGGTAGGAATTTCCAAATACTACACCAGAAACAACAAGGGGTATTATGTTTACCTCCACTCCATCAATATAACCCGTCGTTATGGAAAATTTAATGTTGCAACGTTTTGTGACCCTAAGTTCTACATCCTTATTTACCCATCCCAATGGACAATGATTAGGATTATCATAAATATCCAACCCAAAATTGTTGATCAGATCTATTTCTATGAGATTTTCTTGTGAACTAGAATTGAATAAAGCGTCTACCTTGGTCTTGTTTATCTGGATATTGATATGGAAGAGTTTTGTCACCTCCTTCTCTTCCTTGTGATGAAGGATACATAGATTCACCTCCTTCTCCAATGAAGTGCAAACAATATTCTCATTTTCATATGATATTCTCTCTACTTATTTTCTTGAATCCATGGCTAGAAGGTTCTTCTTCTTAGTACCCTTCTTGTGGTTCTTTGGTTTCATCTCTAGATTTAGCTTCCAACACTTGTCATCAATATGAAAATTGATGTTACAATGGTTTCAATGGTTTTTCAAATCCTTGCATTGATGTGTCGTGGTTGTATTCTTCTTATATTTTCCTTTCCACTTCTTCTTCACCTCCTTGGAAGTTTCTTAGTACTCTTTTTGTTTGAAACCACTAAGCTGCCCTTTCTCATGGAATATATTCTCTAGGTATTGTGCTTGCACACAGGCCTTATCAATTGTATTGGGATTGAATATAATCACTTTATTTTATAAATGACTTTGAATAGCCCATAGATACTTCGAGACTGCGTCTAGATTCTTGGGTGAGAAACCCAACATATTATCCATGTTCTTGAATTTGGTGATGTACTCTTGCACACTCTTCCATTTCCTTTTCTTGAACTAATGAAAATGGATCCATTGGTCCTCTACATTTACAATAGGTTATAATTGGGAATTAATGAGGGATCTGAAATAATCCCACTTAGTTACTGGAATATCACCCTCCAACGTAAGTGCCTCTGTGTGACTTTCCTACCAGGTTAATGCATATTCCTCTAATTTGAGACAAGCAAATTAGTTTTTCTTCTCCTCATATATTTAATGGATACTAAAATAGACATATAATTGATCCAATCGGTGATTCAAATTTAAAGCATCAATCTCACCTTGGTATGGCTTTATATTGTCTTTTGCTTCCATCTTAAATAAATATTAGGAAGGGGTAATGGCACTAGAACTTGGATTGTCCTTCTTGGGATATTTCCCTAGATCCTTTCCTGGGTTTCCTTTATCTCACGATTTTCCCTTTGATCTGATATTTGAGTTAGAGCCTTCAAAATTACCAAAAGGTCCAGACTTTCTATCTAGACCCACCATGTGGATTGACATTTTGTGTGAGATATCGATGACTTGTATTTATATGTAATATCCCAAATCCTGATATTTTCTATTTCTATGCAGTTTTACTGAAATAGTCAGGCATGCAAACTGCCATGCAAAATTTCCCTATTTTATAGCTGAAATTAGGGTTAGGGTTTACAGGATAGAATGAACACTTACCACTGATAAGCCGACTAAATGTGCTCCAGAGAGAATACGCATGCAAGATGAGCTAAGCTCGTGAAGAAATAACCTTGTTTCTGCTGCAATGACCCCGAATGGCTGAATCAAATAAGTGTGACGTTTTTGCTAAAGGGATGGTCAGTTTCAGCTAGAAATAAGTCAGAAGGAAGGTATGCCAGTTTTGGAGAGGATGGACAGAGCATGAAAGGGTTTTGACCTCCTAGATTCCCTATCTAATTGATCCCCCAGTTTGCTTCTCACACCCCCACAACCCTGTAAACTGCTTCTAGTTTCCCTGGATGGAAAATATGATAGCTGGTAATCACCATTGCAGTAGAGTGATCCGATCAGTGAGGATGTAGGCTGCATGTGTAATAAATATAGTGATCTAGAGTCCTAGTGAATGACTAGGGTTTTCCCAGCTAAATGCCCCCAGTTGTATGGATGAATCTGCAATAACCTTCAGACTTATACTGGAATACTGAATAATGATGAATGCAAGAGATACGGTGACAAAACTCAATGGTTTATCCTGAAGGAGACTAGGGAAGATGTCTCACTTCTAAAATCCTGTTAGTTGAAGACGCTGTCTCCAACCCCAACTGCTGTGGCCACATGGTGTGCTGCTTCTCAAGAGCTCCAAAATAATAATAATCCAAAAGTGAAGTCTCCATTCACTTTTTCTTTCTTTTATAAATTTCAACTATGAAAAACCTAACTTTGACCTAATTAGGTCACTTTAACTTCTAATTTGTAGTTGAATTGCATGCATGGACATGGAGACTTAAATGGGTGCATGCATCATTAAATAATGCATAGATGTCATGCATGCCGGTAGACTTTGGCTCTGGTGGCCCTTTTTGACCTAATGGTGATATCATATTGGTGCCCTATATTTTCTATAGATGGCATCAGTTCTCAGTTGATTCCCTAACTATCAGTAGCCGCTTGAATCCATAGGAATCACATGGGTTAGCAGTTTTGGTCCTCAATGCCTAACTATTACAGTCCTCCCCGCTTGAGATTACTTGTCCTCCAGCAACTACAAACTGGGATGCTACAATACTTGTTCACCTTCCCATGTGGCATCCTCTAGAGGTATTTCTTTCCATTGAACCAAGTATTCCCTAATTACTCGGTTCCTAAGTTTCCTTTCTCTAGTCTGTATGATCCATTTAGGAATCAGTATCAATATTCCTTCATCATCTAAAGGAGGTAATTCTATTGATGGAGAAATGTGTTTCCCAATGGTATTTTTCAGGTTGGACACATGGAATACATTGTGAATTTTACTTTCCTGTGGTAGTTCTAGTTCATATGCCACCTCTCCCACCTTCCTGATTATTCTATAGGGTCCATAGAAGCGAGGTTTTAACTTTTCCACTCGTTTCTTCTTAATTGAAGAATGTCTATAAGGTTGGAGCCTTAAGTATACCAAATATCCTACCTCAAAGCTTCGCTCAACCCCGTGTCTATCTGCATACAACTTCTACTGATTCTGGGCTGTCTATAAGTTTTCCTTCAAGATTTGAAAAATATCCTGATTGTCCTGTATCCAATCCTTTTCCTTAGGAGCCCTACTATCTCTGAATGCTAAATATGCATAGTCCAAGGCCTCGTAGCCATATAATGCCTTAAAATGTGTCATCCTAATAGACATGTGATAGGTAGTATTATAGTAGTACTCCCCTAAGTGTAGCCATTTAATCCAGGTTCATTGCTGCCCTGTTACGTAGTTCCTCAGATATCCTTCAATCCACTTGTTGACAATTTTAGTTTTTCCATTTCTCTGGGGATGATAACTCATGCTGGTAGCCAGTTCGGTCCCAACTAATATGAATAGCTCCTACCAGAAGGCACCTATAAATCTACTGTCCCGATAACTGACAATGGTCTTAGGTAACCCATGTAACTTGAAGACCTCCCTAAAGAACAAATCAACTACTTGAGCTCCAGAGTAATTAGATGATATAGAAAATAAATGTGTGAACTTGGTCAGTCTATTAACTATGAAATATAAACAATCCCACCCTTGCACCTTGGGAAATCCTGTAACAAAGTCCATGGAGACACTTTCCCACTTCTGGTTTGGAATTGGTAGTGGCTGAAGCAACCCCGCTGGATGGATGTTCTCGATCTTGTTTTGCTGACATATGCTACATTCCCATACATGTTGCATAACCTCCCCTTTGAGGCCCTTGTTGGAATATATTAAACCCACTCACAACTTAGGATAAAATAATCAATCATTATTTGATTAATTATTCACCCACTAGCTTAATTAGTTGGCATCCACTTGCACCTTAAAGTCAATACATGCCATCTATATCCTAGGAATTATTTATTTCCAATTCTGGGTTGATATTGACCACCTTTTGACCATCCAGAATTAGTATACAGGACTTTACAGCAGATTCTGCTTTTTTCTGCTTTTCCTGCTTTTCTATGGATAAGATAAAAGCTAGTCAACTAGGAAACTGGGAGCTTTTGTTTCCAACCCATCCTCCATTAGTTTTTCTCCATTTTCTAGGATTAGCATGTTTTTTCCATCTCCTTGACAACTCACTCATGCTTTTTCCAACTCATGAGATCGTTGATAGATTTGGGAAGTGCTTTAGCCACCTATGGGGTTTTGCTATATATTGGTAAGTCATCCTTTTTGAGCTTTATGAATTGTTTCCATACAATTCGATTTTCCTATGAGAGATGTACTATTTATGTACTCTATTATTCATCATTATTCAATGGAAGGATACACAACAATATTCATCTCTTCATTCATGTGATTCAGTCTCTTTTCTTCTCTCTATTTTTCCTGTGTATGCTTGTGAGAATTCTTAGTAGCAATATCTATTTCCTGTGCTTCTTCTTAGCATCATTTCTCATAGCATTGATCTATTGTTTCTACATCCATTCCATGAGAACCTCTCTCGGATATATTTGTAGGTCTTCAAGAAACCCTGATGTCCTGATAATGGAGAGTCATGTGCTGCCTGTATGATCTTTTTCCTCAAAGTTGATTCTGGGACGAGGTATATCCTATTCTTGTAATAGATGATGTCATCGACAATCCTATACCTATCATCTTGAATATTTCCATCCAATAATTTGCAAGCGAATTTATTTTTGGAGTATTCTACTAAGAGAAGTGCCCTCCAATCTGTGGATATACTCATGAGAGATAGTGAGGCGGGTCACCTGGATAATGCATCAACTACTATATTATTCTTACCTTTTACATACTCGATCTCAAAATCATAGGCTTGTACTTTACTGTCCCATTTCTATTGGCGCTCATTCAGTTCCTTCTGCTTCAATAAATACTTGAGGCTGTTATGATCTGTCTTGATTTTGAACTTACTGCCCACCAGGTACTGTCTGAACTTTGTGAGAGCATGTAATATGGCTAGCATTTCTTTGTCATATATGGAGTAGTGGCGCTTGTAGTTCTTTAGTTTTCGGCTCTCAAATGTAATAGGGTGATGATTTTGCATCAATACTGTTCCTAGCCCTTCACATGAGGCATCACATTGTACTACAAATGGTTGTGAGAAGTCTGGTAATGCGAAAACTGGGCAAGAACTCATATTGAATTTCATCTCCTTGAAAGTTTTATGTGCTAGTTCTGTCCAAGTGAATGCTGTCTTCTTTGTGAGATCTATGAGGGGTACGGAAAACTAGGAGAATCCCTTAACATACCTTCGGTAATAAGTGCAAAGACCTAATAATCCTCTCAATTCTGTGACTGTTTTTGGCATGGGCCAATATATGATAGCTCGGATTTTCTCCATGTCAACCTGTACTCCATTTTCACTGATTATGTGCCCTAGATACAAAATTTCCTTCATGCCAAATTCACACTTGGACATTTTTGCATAAAGAGAGTGTTCTTCTAGAATTCTCAGTACTTTGTCTAGGTCTTTCAGATGCTTCTCCCATGTTTTGCTGTAAATCAGGATGTCATCAAAGAATACTATCAAAAACTTCTGTAGCTAAACTCTGAAGGTATGGTTCATGCATGACTAAAAAAGTGGCTAGAGCATTGGTAAGTCCAAAAGGCATGATCAAAAAATCATAGTGACCATAGTGACAACGGAAAGCTATTTTGGAGATGTCTTGGTCCCTTACTTGGATCTGATGGTACCCCGAGCGAAGATCAATATTGGAAAAGTATTTGGCACCCTATAGTTCGTCCATGAGTTCATCAATCCTAGGGATGGGATACCTATTTTTAATGGTGTTTTTGTTGAGTGTTCGATAGTCAATGCACATTCGCAGTGTACCATCCTTCTTCTTGACCAAGACCATTGAAGAGGTGAAGGGGCTAGAACTGGGTCGAATGTATCCAAGCTCCAGTAATTCTTTGATCATTTTCTCAATCTCATCCTTGTATATTTTGGGATGCTGTTAAGGAGTGGTGTTGACTTCCTCTGTCCCCTCCTATAGCTCAATGATGTGTTCAAAGCCCCGGTTTGCCACTCTACCTGATGGAAGGTCCCGAAATACCTTTTCGTGCTTCTGTAACAAGGCCTGAATATCGCTTGGGTTTTTTGTGCTAGTTTCTGGAGGTTTCCTAAAGGTGACAAAACATTTTGCAGCCCATTCTATGTCATCTTGCTTGAGTACTACCTCCATTCTCTATGAAGAGACCGGTTTTGGGGGATAAGTGTTCATGCCCCTCAAAACTACTCATTTGCCGTATGGCCCCAGGAATTCCATTTCCATTTCCCAGTAGTCTATAGTATATTTCCCTATTGAATAAAGCCACTGAACACCCAATACTACATGAGTATCTGATACATCTACCACATAAAATCAATCGATCATCTGATAGTTACCTAATGTGAGATTCAATTTTCGAATCCAGTAGTTGCACTCCATGCTAGAATTTTTGGCTACTGCTACAGTAAATCCTTCAAACTTGTCGGTCTAAATACCCCTCTTGGCTACCCAAGCAGAGTCAATGGAATTGTGGGTTGCTCCCCCATCAATCAATACTCCTAACCTGTGACGCTATACTACTCCCTTGACCCTGAGAGTATGGAATCTTGGTACTCCAGATAATGTAGCAATGACTCCCTTTGGTGTATCACCCTGGAGTGATTCTTCCTCAGCTTCTCGTAGTTCTTCTGTGCCCCCCTACTCATAGTCCTCCTCATCACTTTCCGAATACACTTTGATGTAGTGAGCCTTCGCCTTCCCTGCACACCTGTGTCCTAGCACCCATGGTTTCTGACAAGTGAAACATAATTTCTTCTACCCTAAGTCTTTTCTAGTGTCCTCGTCTAACCATGTTTTCTTGGGAAAATCCTACTAGAAAGGTTTCCTATCCTTGTCCCTAACAGGAAAGATGGTTTTCAGAGGGAACCTATTCTTTGGAACTCAATCCTGGATATCTCTGGATATGCTAATGGAATCCTATAGAATGGGGGGTTTGTAGGCTTTCATCCATCCCTGTAGTGGCTCTGGTAGGGCCTCAATGAATAAAATTGTCAACCTGCTCTCTGACACATTTGTTACCATGAATTCTATCCTTTGGAATTCTGAGATGAAGGATTCTACACTACTTGTCTGTTTGAGTTGAGCCAACTCCCTGAAACGCATCTATGGATCCTTCCTATCAAACCTCTCCATGAGCTTCTGAGTGAATTCATCGTAGGAGTGTATGGTGTTGTGACCCAATGTCACTAATCCATGGTACCACCACTCGTGAGCCTCTACATCTAGGTGGAGTGTGGCCAATTTAATGGCATATGTCTCTGTCATGGGATTGAGTTGGAAATAGGTATCCAACTTTTGAAGCCATATCTGTGCGGATCCTCTTTGAGTCCCGCCAAGTTTTGAATGGTCAAATTGCCTAAGGTTTTCTGCAATTCATAGTTGTGATTGAATCCCTTGTTGAAATTTTGGGGCCTGTTCCTACTCTTCATGTTGAAAAAATATGAAAAATACATAGCTGCATGAAACACATCCCCTAAGTCCCTGTATTCTTGCAAATAATCCTCAAAGGGTTCACTAGGCTCTACTTGCATGACTGGACCTCCTACTGCATCTGCCAAGAAATGAGGCATAGTAGGCCTATTGGAAGGTTTTCTATATATGTGTGGTTTATTCTGTATATTGATATACACAACCTTCCCCCTGCTACTTGTAGACCCTCTATCTACTGGTGAAGGAGGGGTACTATTGTTAACTAGTTTTGGTTTCACCGATAATCTATTAATTGCATTGAGTACATATTTTTTCCCTTTGGCTAAGTATTGCAATGTAGATACTAATTTGTGAAAATCCATCCTATATTCATCTTCCCCCATTCCTTTTCCCCTGTCAGAGTGTATACTTGTTGGTTCCATGTCTGACCTGATATCTTCCAGTTGGATATCCTCAAAATCCTCCATGTACCTACTCCTTCTTTTCCTATAGGTTACAAAAGGGTCCTCTTCTATATTCATCTACTTTTCATTTCTCAAGCCCACAACTGGCCAAGAATATTGCTCTTATACCACTGTAATATCCCAAATCCTGATATTTTCTATTTTTATGCAATTTTACTGAAATAGCCGGGCATGCAAAATTTCCCTGTTTTATAGCTGAAATTAGGGTTAGGGTTTGCAGGATAGACTGAAAAATTACCATTGATAAGCCGGCTGAATGTGCTCCAGAGAGAATACACATGCAAGATGAGCTGAGCTGGTGAAGAAATAACCTTGTTTACACTGCAATATCCCCATATGGCTGAATCAAACAAGTGTGACATTTTTTCTGAAAGGATGGTCAGTTTCAGCTAGAAATAAGTTGAAAGGAAGGTATGCCAGCACTGGAGAGGATGGCTGTAGCATGCAAGGGTTTTGACCTCCTAGACGCCCTAGCGAATTGATCCCCCAATCTGTTGCTCACGACCCCACAACCCTATAAACTGCTGCTAGTTTCCCCAGATGGACAATCTAATAGCTGATAATCACCCAATGCAGTAGAGTGATCCTATCAGTGAGGATGCATGCCACACGCAAAAGAAATATAGTGATCCAGAGTCCAGGTGAATGACTAGGTTTTTCCCAGCTAAATGCTCCCATCTGTACGGATGAATCTGCAATAACCTTCAGACTTATATTGGAATACAGAATATTGATGATTGCAATAGATATGGTGAAAAACCTGGATGGTTTATCCTAAAGGAGACTAGGACAGATGTCTCACTGTCAAAATCCCATTAGCTGAAGACACCGTCTCCAACCCCAACTGTTGTGGTCGCACGCTGTGCTACTTCGCAAGAGCTCCAAAATAATAATAATCCAAAAGTGAAGTCTCCATTCACTTTATATTTCTCTTATAACTTCCAACTGTGAAAACCCTAACTTTGACCTAATTAGGTCACTTTAACTTCTAATTTGCAGTTGACTTGCATGCATGCGCATGAAAACTTAAATTGGTGCATCCATCATTAAATAATTCTTAGATGACATGCATGTCGGTGGCCTTTAGCTCCGGTGGCCCTCTTTAACATAATGGTGATATCATATTGATGCCCTTGATTTTTTTTAGATGGCATCAGTCTTCAGTTGATTCCCTAACTTTCAGTAATCGCTCGAACCCACAGGAATCACATAGGTTAACGGTTTTGGTCCTCAATGCCTAATCAGATGAGGACATTACATTATATCTTTATAAGTTGAAGATCATACTATCCCTTCGATTCTTCAACATATTTTTCCACCATGGCTAGGGTTTGAAAGACTCTTTATTTGTTATGATAGTAGATCATGTAATTTCCTACAAAACCACAATGAAAATTGCTCTGATACCAATATGATCCGTAAATAGTCATGGATATTCAATTGGAACAATTTTTCACAATGGATCTTACAACTTAGTTTTTACACTAAATGTTAAATAAAATAGAACTGAAATAAAAATAACAAGAGAAAAATAACACATACACACAAATAACATAAGATATACCCTTAAAAAATCCACAAAGGGGAAAACCCAAACTAGAAGTGAGGAATATTCCTTTCTCTCTTATATATAATGTAAATACAAAGGAAAATGTACTCTCTATTGAATTACCTTGGAAATTGTGGGTTGTATGGCTACTACAGGGTCTCTTATTCCCTTTGTTGTGCTTAACATCCACTCCCTTACTATTGCTCATTTATGGAACAATGTAATAATATCATAATAAATGGAACCCATTCTCATAATGAGGTAGTAGTAAACATAGTTTTATAACCATCTAGGGCCAATTTTAGGCTTTTTACATGCCTCGATTCGTTATTAGGGTTAGGATTTCAGACCTTTTAGAATGTTCTTGAAAGTACACATGTGAATAGCTTTGCACGTGTGAGAAATGAGAGATGGCATGGAATCTACTAAACACCATGGTGGTCAATTGGATAGGTCAACTTGTGGGAAACATAACTTCCTCATACAAACTTTTACTGAGACTATTCTTGAATCAATATAAAATTCAATAGCACCAAGAGTTATGGTACAAGCGATAAGATTTTAAGCCCAAAAAACTTCATTTAAGACCTCAAATAGGCCTTAAAGGTTTTGAGTCCCAAATTTTGCAAAGTGGAACCTGCCCCTAAAACAAGCCTTACAAGCCAATTCATTTAATATTTTCACTAAGAAGGAACCAAAACAAATGAAAAATTATATATTCACCCATTACAGATCACTGGGTCAAGGGAGGGTACCTGGTTTTTGAGAGAGATATTTCCTATTCTATCACACTAAAATGGCTTGAGTTTAGATGGGATTTAATGGACAAGGTTTACAACTAGGATGTGCGGTGTATGAAGTTTATCTTGACTTTTGGATCGTAGCTTTAAAATCATTATTTTATGTGTGGTGGGACATAAGTATAGTGGAAGAAAAACAAATTTGATGGAAGAGTACTCTATGGGAACCTTAACCATATATTTACTCCTTTGAAAGAGTGTGTGATATCGTAGTGTTAGAGTATTAATCCAACTTAGTACCATGGTCATACACCTAGGATACTTTTTCATGTAGGCTATGTTGATCAACCTTGGTCTATTGTGTTTTCTAGACTCATTTACTAACAGTTGATGTTAGAATAATCAACCCATAGTTACCTACCTTAGACATTAATTAAATAATTTTTGTCTTATTACCTAGTCTCCTAGATTCCAATCTATGCTAGTTGCCTTCTACATGTCCTAGAAGTCAACATATGCCAAAACTGAGTCATGGAGCACTTGGGAAACTTCCTGGAAACCTATTTTAGCATGTCTTCTTTATTCCAGATCCTCCAAAGTGCATATCTTCTTTTTCTGAAAAGCTGCCTGTCTTATTGAGAATTAAGGAAAAATGAAAAGATATACTAGGTGTAGTTGACTTGTTTTTTGCCCACATCATCCTCCCTTATTTTTTCCTAATAAAATCATGTATGAGTTTTATTTCCATCCTTCATTATCTTTCCTACTTGACTTAGACAATTTGTGAGCATCTTGGTGGATTTGGAAACTGCTTTATGCACCTATGGGGGATTTGACTAGATTTAGTAAGCCTACTTTTTGACCTTTTCGAATGAAATCCTTATGCATTTGAATATCTCATGTAATTATCTATTGTAACAGCCTATTACTTCACAAGGTTGGCTATTGTACACTTATTCAATATAGATTAGTGTTATGCTCCAATTTTAGTCTCCTTTGATGTTAATTTTGCATGTTTGATTAGCAATTTTGTGAGTATAATTGTTCTATCTCTTGGGTTCAGTTTCCACATGGTATCAGAGCCTTTGTATATCGATTTATCTCCTTCCATATTGCTATTGTAGGTTCGACATCTTGACTGGGAGCATATTCTGCTGACTGAAGGGCACAATTTATGAGCTATGGACCAATCTCAGAAGATCATCTTGACTCCATTCAATTTATTTTAGTGGAAAGATAAGATGGAGATATTTTTGAGAGTGAAATGTGTCTATAGGGTTACTATGGAAACTAAGGTAGAGCCCAATGTATCTGCAAATAAAATCAAATGGCACAACAGGAGGGATGAGGCCTATGGTATTTTGTGTCTAAGCATTTTAGGAGACCTCCTCTTCCATCTTGATGGATTGACATCACCTAATGAAGTGTGGGAGAATCTTGTAGATATTTTTGGTAAGATAGATGAGATTAGAGGACATCAAATCAAGAATGAGCTGATCTCCTTGAGTCCCAGTAGCTTCGAATCCTTGCAACTCTATTTTTCCATGTTTAAAGCCCTTGTTTTGTAGCTAAAACAGTGTGGGATTGAAAAGAAGGAAGAGAAAATAGTTTTGGAAATACTCTCGAAGCTTGGCTCTAAATATTCAGTGTTTTTTTTTACCTTCCATGCCACCAAGTTGACAGCTCTAGCCTGGAAAATGCCTAAGCTTATAGAGTTCATGGAATCCCTCACACAGGAACAAGATAAGTTGGTGATGATGGGCACCATCAAAACTTCCAAAGACCAAGCTTTGGTTGCTGGAGATTCAAGGGTGGATTCAAAAAGAAATAAAAAAGCTAAAAATCCACCTGAACAAAAGAGAGACAAGAACAAGTCTCAAGAGGATCCCTAAGGTTCCAAGAAGAACTTTCAGAAGAAGAAGAACAAAGGAGAAATGAACAAGTGTGCATATTGCAGTAAGGGCTATCATCCTGAGAGCTCTTGTATGAAGAAGAAAATTGACAGGTTGACCCAACTCCTGGAGACGAATAACATATCCCTTCCTAATTTCTCAAAGAAGAAGGAAGGAGGATCAAATTTAGAGGATAGAGAGAGATTACATGCCTTGGTTGCTGGCACATCAAGCTCACCTAGCTTCATCATAGAATCTGGAGCTTCTAGACATATGGTTTCAACAAAAGAGGCATTCTCCTCTCTTGACATGTCGAAAGGTCCACCAATAGTTTTGGGAGATGACTCTCTCACTGACAGTTTGGGGAAAGGAAGGATTGATCTTGACCATGGTAAGTTCAATAATATGTTGTATGTTCCATGTCTTTCCTCTAATCTCTTGTCAATGTATCAGAAGACTCACACTGGGTCTCCAAAGAAGGTCATCTTCTCCCTTGATGATGTTGAAATCACTGCGATTTAGAATGGTAAAGTCATAGGAAAAGGTGTTGTTGATCACACTTCGAAGGTATACATGTTTTCCCATTTTTTACCCTACTCAAATCCTTCTGCTCTTCTGATTCATGCTAATGAGGAAACCAAGATTTGGCATGAAATATTGGCCATATTAACTACAAGTATCTTTATAATTTGAGTGAAAAAGATATGGTCATAGGGTTACCAAAGATCAAGTTTTCCAAGGGAGTATGTCAAGGTTGTATCCTAGGAAAACACCTAGAGCACAAATTTGAGAGAGCTAGTCATGAGACAACCTCTGCACCTCTTGAGTTGATCCATAGTGACATTGCTGGTCCATTTCCTCATATGTCCATGATTCAAGCCAAATATGCACTGACCTTCATAGATGACTTTTCTAGGTATTGTTGGGTTTACTTCCTAAAGCATAAGTCTGAAGTTTTCGACCTCTTCAAAGTATTTAAAGCCTTCGTTGAAAACCAGTCTAGGAGGAAACTCAAGATCCTCAGATCTGACAATGGTGGTGACTATGTCAAGTATGAGTTCCTTTAGTATTGTAAAGATGTAGGTATTCAGATGTAGCATTCGATCCCTTACACACCACAACAAAATGGTGTTGCTGAGAGAAAGAACAGGTCATTGAAGGAGATGGCAACCTGCATGATGGAGGCTAAGACTTTGCCACCAAATTTTTTGGCTGAGGCTATAAAATGTGCATCCTACATCCAGAATAGGGTGCCTCATAAGCATATTTATGTTATGACTCCTTTCGAAGTTTGGAGTGGGCACAAGCCAGATGTGACCCATTTCAGGATTTTTGGCTCAAAGGCTTGGGCTAGAATTCCAACTGAAAATAGGAAGGATTTGTAGCCCCAAAGCCAAGAGTGCCTATTTTTTGGGTATTCTAAAGATTCAAAAGGGTACAAGCTGATCAACTTGATCACTAACAAAGGTTTCATTGAAATAAGTGTTCAGTTCCAAGAAGAGCCTTTAGTAGCAGTTGAAGTTGGAGAGTCTTCTTCACCACTAGATCCATTGATTGTAAGTAGAGAGACTAATGACTTTGATGATTCTGATATGTCCAATAATTATGATTTGATTGTATATCCTAAAATTCCTACAAGACCAAAATGGGCATCAAATACCATTCATGCAGCTGGGGAACTAGCTGGAAATCCTAGTGACACTAGGAGGACTAGATCTCAATTTGAGAGTACCCTTTGTATAAAAGATCCTTTATTTTATGAGAAGTGATATCTGATGGTTGAATCAGATCCAAATGAATTTGAAGATGTAGAACATGATCCAATATGGCAAACAGCCATGAAAGAAGAATTCAGCTCGCTCCAGAAGAACAACACTTGGGAACTGGTTGATCTTCCCCCAGTGAGGAAGCTAGTTCAATGTAAGTGGGTTTTCAAGACTAAGTTTGCTGCTGATGGTTCACCTTTGAAATATAAGGAAATATTGGTAGCCAAGGGCTACTCACAAGTACATGGTATTGACTACAATGAAACCTTTGCACTAGTGGAAAAGATGGACTCCATAAGGCTAGCTTTAGCCATTGTAGCTTCCAAATAGTGGGAGGTACATCACATGGATGTGAAGTGTGATTTCCTAAATTGAGATCTCACTGAAGAGATTTACATGCAGCAACCTGAAGGGTTTTTTTCTAATCCATATTTAGTGTGCAGGTTAAAGAAATCATTGTATGGGCTCAAGCAATCCCCCAGGGCTTGGTATGCCAAGATTGATGGCTTTCTGCTGTCATTGAGTTTTGTTCGATGCAAGTCTGATCCTAATGTATATTTGAAGCTGATTCATGGTTATTTGATGATTATTGTCTTGTATGTGGATGAAATTCTGATTATTGGAAGTAAAAAGAAAGAGATCTCCTCCTTGAAGGATGCAATGAACCATGCATTTTCTATGATAGATTTGGGATTGTTGAGCCAATTTTTGGGTCTTGAAATTGCTCAATCCCAACATGGAATAAAATTACATTAGTACAAGTATGCCTTAGATTTTCTGAAAAAGTTCAACATGAAAGATTGCAAGCCAAGCAAGACTCTCTTCCTTTCAGGAGTTAAGCTTGAAGAAGCAGGTTCTTCTCATATGGTAAATAATACACTGTATAGGCAGTTGATTGGGTGTTTGCTTTATCTTACACACACTTGAACTGATATATATTATGCAGCTAGTGTGGCTTCAAGATACATGGATCATCCTCATGAGATCCATTGGAGGACAGCCAAAAGGATCCATATGCACTACAACAGACAGCTTGTGCATGATGGTACCATTCATCTACTCTTTTGTGCATCTTCAAAACAAGTAGCATACATCTTCACCAATTTTTTTTGTGAGAAGACATTCAGAAATATCAAATCACTGCTGGGGATTGATGATCATGATTTGAAGCATTATTGATGACAATATTTCCAAATTTTGTTTTCCTGTCCATGTTTAAGGGAGGATTTTCCCACTAGGTTTTTGCCTCTTTCCTTGGTTGTATGGACAAACATTATGTAAAGGGTGACTAAGCCTTGTTTATAGGCCCTATATTCTTCTGATATTTACTCATAAATTCAACCTTAAGGGGGGATGTTAGAATAATCAACCCATAGTTACCTACCTTAGACATTAATTAAATAATTTTTGTCTTATTACCTAGTCTCCTAAATTCCACTCTATGCTAGTTGCCTTCTACATGTCCTAGAAGTCAACAAATGCCAAAAATGAGTCATGGAGTACTTGGGAAACTTCCTAGAAACCCATTTTAGCATGTATTATTTATTCTAGATCCTCCAAAACGCATATCTTCTTTTACTGAAAAGATGCCTGTTTTATTTAGAATTAAGGAAAAAGGAAAAGTTAGACTAGGTGTAGTCGACTTGTTTTTTCCCCACATCATCCTCCCTCATTTTATCCTAATAAAAGAATGTATGAGTTGTATTTCCATCCTTCATAACATTTCCTACTTGAATTATCCAATTCATGACCATATTGGTGGATTTGGAAACTGCTTTATGCACCTATGGGGGATTTGACTAGATTTAGTAAGCCTACTTTTTGACCTTTTTGAATGGCATCCTTATGAATTTTAATCTCTCATGCAATTATATATTGAAGCATCCTATTAATTCACAATTTTGTCTATTTTACAATTATTCAATACATATTAGTGTTATGCTCCAATTTCAGTCTCCTTTGATGTTAATTTTGCAAGTTTGATTAGCAATTTTGTGAGTGTAATTGTTCTATCTCTTAGGTTCAATTTCCATAGTTGAGGCACTCCACTTTGATCATTCTGATATTATATATGATCTCATTTATGACATTTATTCTTGGTCCACTCCCCATCCCTTAAATCAGGGAACTTGTTTTACCATGGGCTCTAGCGCATGTATTTGATGGTTTTTGGCTCTCCTTGGGCATTTGTTGCTTCCTAGAGACACTCCCACTCACCCATGTGCTCACCCACACCTATATTTCCATAATTTATGATACAACATGCTCTATCCATGTTTACACTAACATTCGTGACTGTTTGGGATGGTTTGGGAGCTGATTGGTCCACCTAGGGGGGTTTTGGGGTCAAATCCTAGTCTGACACATGTATGAATCCAGATGGACTCTATAGGTTAAATTGTTTCTCCAAAATGTATTATAGATATGTACCACACATATTCACAAGTTTTACACTAATATAAACATAAGTTATTGGCACCATCTATGTGTGTTATTTTGCACTCTTTTACTGTTTTCATGCATATTTTGTGAATATTCCATTATATCCTAGATATTGTTTTTAATAATATTATCACATGGTATCAGAGCTCCTTGGAACCGAAAATAAAATCCGGAGTGTTTGAGTTGTTGTTTAGGGAATTTTCCAGAAACAATTGAGTGTTTGCATTGTAGGTTGAACCAGTATATCTGTCACTTAGTGCACAAGAAGGAATGGAGAAGACTCATGTGTTTATTACCCCATTCAAATATTTTGAATGGAAGGTTTAAATGGTGATATGTATGATGTTTAAATGCATGTACATAGTCACCATGGGGACTGAGACCAAGCCAAACTCTGAAATGGAGAAATCAACGTACTTCAACAGAATTGATGAGGTATTTGAGATGCTTTTTCTCAGTATTTTGAGATACCTTCTCTTCCATGTAAACAGTATTGTCACACCCAATTAATTTTGGCTCAATATTGAATCATTTTTTGGGAATAATGATGAGATGAGAGGCCACCAGCTCGAAAATGAGTTTATCTCATTGAGCCCAACTCACTTTGAGACGATCCAGGAATTCTTCACTAAGTTCAAATAGTTGGTGCTTCAGATGAAAAAATGTGGAATAGAGAAGAAATAAGATAATTTTATCTTGTATATCCTTTTGAATCTAGGTCCCGAGTATTTTATGTTTGTCTAGAAATTCCACTCTAGCAAGCTCAGAACTCAAAATTAGAGGATGCCTCCACTGTAAGACTCCATGGAGTCTTTGACTCAGGAACAAGACAAGTTAGTGCAAAATGGTACCATAAAATCCACCAAGGATCAATCCCTTTGTACAGGTGGGTCAAATCAATCCAAAGGCAAGAAGAAATCCAAGGATTCAAAGCAGCAAAGAGTGAAGGAGAAGAAGCATTCAGATACATGAAGCTAAAGTTCAACTGATGAGGATTCGAAAGCCAAGAGTATGAAGAGTAAGAGAGAGAATAAAAAATGTTATTATTGAATAGGTTCACATAATGAAAAATATTTCTTCAGAAATAATATGGACATCATGACCAAGCTCCTTGAAGAGAACAATATTGATGTTCCAAATTTTGCAAGAAGAGGGGAGCGCAAGCCCTCCTTGGAGCAAGAAGATGGCAAGTGCTTGTATTATTTGGGTGCAATGGAGAAACACATTTATAATATATTTGTTTCATATGTATTTGTTTCTTATTTACATGATGATATATCATAATCTGAAACCTCGATCCCCTCCTTGGAAGAAACCCCAAACAGTTCACCAAAGTTTCCTCCAAAAACTAGTCATTTTTCAGTAGTTTTCGACTTGTCTTCTGAAAGCTCTTCCCCACTCCATTTAGACCCCTCATATTCTTATTATAAAGGTGATATGAATTATTATATCCATTTTATGACATTCATATACTCATTTCCCCAACCATTTGACTCCCAAAAGACCCAACAACCCTAAAGTTTGCTAGTTGAAAAATCTCAAAATTGTCGTGTTTCCAATACTATGTCACTTGTGTATGTTTCTATTATGTCTTGCATATAATTCATTGGTTGGGAATCCATGTCATTGGCCTTCATGGGAATTCTATTCCACATGTCTGGACTTGATCTCACCACCTATGGTTCATATTTCAAATCTCAAGACCATCCAAGATCGCTCAGCTATCAGTGTGATCTAGTTGCCCACTATTTTCCCATTATGGAACCATTCTCTCATGGAGACACTATACCTCTAATATTTTATTATTTATATGAAATATATTATGATATTTCAGAGACTCATGAGATTTTTTATAGAGTTATGAAGGTGCTTCATGAAATTGGGAAGAATATTCATGGTTTAATTCATGATATGGAAGCTACACATGAGGCTGATTTTGTTGAGTCTTTTGATGCTCTTTGGGAAAGAGTTTGCATAGATATATTTTCCATTATTGATTATGCTTCCATATCAGATTATGGTTGTATAAAAAATAATTTTTAGATTCTCCTCGATCAGAAAATGATATCCTTCAAGGGGCCTCTCCACATGTTTGTTCTATACAACACATTGATGCATTGATGCATGATCTTGGCATCCACAACATCTTCACCAAGTCCATCACCAAGAAGTTGTTATTTAACCTCATTCAAGTGAATAAGAGGACCTTTTGAATACATTTCAATTATCTCTGTGTCATGTCCATTTTAGAGGGGATGTTTTTTTCCATGAGGTTTTCCTCCTTACCTCGGTTATTGGGACTATAATTTTTTTTGCATGAGGTGGCTTGAGCCTTAGTTTCCAAGGCCTCCATAATAATTTGGTTTAAGATGTAATAAGTTAGGATTAAGGTGGGAGAGGGTGTTAAAGTATTAATACAACTTAGCACCATGTTCAAACACCTAGGATAGTTTTTCATATAGGTTATGTTGATCAACCTTGGTCTATTGTGTGTTTTCGACTCATTTACTAAAAATTGAGGCGCTCCACTTTGATCATTTTGATAGTTAAGGTGCTTCATTTTAATCATTCTGAAAGTACATATAACCTCATTAATGATAGTTAGTCTTGGAGTGATCCCCATTCCTTAAATCATGGAACTTGTTTGACCATGGGCGCTAGTGCATGTATTTGGTGGTTTTTGGCTCTCCTTGAAAATTTATTGCTTCCTAGAGCCACTCCCACTCACCCATGTGATCACCCACACCTAGCCTACCCTTATTTATGATCCATCATGCTCCATCCATGTTCACACTAGCATTCATATCGGACAACATAGATTAGCATATGGAATCTTAACATGGTATCAGAGCTAACCTAAATAGGACAACTTTCACAAGGTAAAAAATCCCTCTCCCCTCATCGACAATAAATTAGGGTTTCAATAAAATTTTGAAGAATTGATTACATGGAAATTTGTACCCTCCTAGAGTGCACCTTCTGAGCCTGAGATGAAAGTTTCTGAAGGAGTATATCTCTGGGAAAGTCAAACGCTAGTTTGACTTTTGGACCAGAAAACTGCTAGAAGCTGCAGTGTTGAATCTCGCAAGTCAATTTTGAAAGGTGAAGACTTGAGATATCCAAAAACCAAACACACCAGTCAACTTGAATCAGTCAAGCATATCTCTTGGTAAGATCAATTTCTCATTTTCCAAAATTTCAATTTTTTGTGATCTCCTGGAAGCTTCAAATTTTTGGACTTGGGATTGCCCTTTGAGGAATTTCGGTTATGCTTCATGCCAACGATGAACCTCAGACCCAGAATTTTATCAAATTTTTTTTAACTCTACTGAAGAATTCAGATAGGGCTATTGTTGCCACAAAAACTCAGTCAACACAAGAGATAAAAGTTCGGGTCTTGTCACAAACTATGCAGAGATGACCCCAAAGAAGTTGGTGTAAGAGGCTCACTTCTTGAATGATGGGAATGAATAAGGGAAGAAATAAGATCACCAATCAGACAAGAAGAAATTCAGGTTGTACAAGGACTGATGTAACTTTCAAATGCAGCAATGACCTGTTTCATCAGTCAATCACCCAAGGAATTTGCAATTGCAAGGAGTAGCAACAACCATCAAACAAATTCAGACTTTTGAATTTCAAACTTGTACTGTGAAACCTTGAATTTCCACTTTTCCCAAAGCTTGGGCTTGGATGTAGGAAACCTTAACTCTTAAATGTCTGTGCAAAAACCATCCTCAAACTCTGAAAGAAATGGGTGTAAGATTGTATGTTCTTCCCAAAAATGGACTATTCTTCCCTTGGGAAACTCAGGCTGTCACAAAATAATTTGTGAAAGAAGAATTTGGGTTTGCAATGCTCTTTGTGTATCCTCACACCAACAAATTAACTCAGTCCTTGCACTACCAAAACGTGAAAACATTCACTGATTTAAAACCAAAAAAAAATCTCTCTGTAAAAAACCGGGTCTGCTGTTCTGGTGCTTTCCACAGTCAACGGAAATCCTCAGACAAATCAGTGAAGGTAAACCTCAGTCTAACACCAGCGAGATACCTTAGTCACTTGCTAATTTGTTGGTTAAGTTTATTAAGAAATTGTGTAAATATATATGATTTTGCTAAGGTATTTTCTTAGCTATCCGACTTAGAGAAAGGTTAGGTATTTTAAAAAACTTGTTTTAAATATTACAACTTAATTATATTTTAGTTCTTTTATTAATTAAAAATATTTTATTTATTTAAATGTCATGTTTAAAGGGCTGACTATTTATTGAATATATTTCTTTTGATAAAGATAAAAAGGGCCAGTTTGGAGGAAATTTATTAGGTTTAATAAATTAAATTTTTTATTAAGTATTTAATGGGGTCAACCTTATGGGAGGGTAATCATGACACTTGTAGCCTCCTTCCAATTGAAGCTGGAAAATTGAATTCTATATAATAAGGGAGTTGTTCCTTCCTTCCAGTTATTTCTAGAAAACTATTTTTAAAATGGCTTTCGTGGTTTTACCCCCATAACTTGGGTTTCCACATTAAAAACTATTTTGTACTGTGCATCTTGTTATATTTATACAAATTGATGATGTACCATGATTGGTGATCAGCAACCTACTTTTGATTAAAGTTTTAAATAGTACAAATACTGATTCACCCCCCTCTCAGTATTTCAACAATTGGTATCAGAGCAGGTTCCTTCAGAATAGACTAACCACTGGAAGGTAATCGTGGGGAAATTTGCTAAACAAAGCAAATCCGGAACACCCTTGTTTGATGGGAGCAACTATGCATTCTAGAGTATAAGAATGAGAGCCTTCATAGAAGCTCAAGGAATCAAAATATGGCAGAGTATCAAGAATGGGTATAAAGTACCAAAGACCGTGCCAACTGATGCAGGTGAGCTGGTTCAATACAACAACAACTCAAGGGCCAGAAATAATCTTCTAAGTGCTACAGACGAATCTATATTCAACAAAGTGATGAACTATCCCTCTGCAAAGGAAATGTGGGACAAACTCTAAACCACATATGAAGGAGACAGCAAAGTCAAAGAAGCCAAACTTTAGACTTACAGGGGACAATTCGAACAACTAAGAATGAATGAAGACAAAGACATAGCAGCCTATATTCTTCAGGTTGATCAGCTCATGAATACCGTCATAGGTTTGGAAGAAGAGGTTGAGGATACTATAGTTTTTCGAAAAATGATAAGAACTCTTCCCAAAAGGTTCAATCCCAAGATCTCCGCTTTAAAAGAAAGAACAGATCTAGATATTATGACAGTGGATCAACTGCATGGGACTTTAGTAGCTTATGAAATGAGAATTGAAGATGAAGATACATCAAGAAAGGAAGCAACATTCAGGGTCTCCTCCAAACAAGCTAGGAAGAACAAATTAACGAAAGACAAACCGAGAAGTGATGAATTTGATGAAGAAGAAATAGCCAACTTTGTTCGGAAATTAAAGAGAGGCACTGGAAAATACAATGGTAAGTTACCTCTTAAATGTTTTTCATGTGGAAAGATAGGTCATTTTGCTTCTAAATGTCCATATGAAAAGAACTCAAATGGTGAAGAGGATGACAGTTTTAAACCCTACAAGAAGTACAATAATTACAAGAATAAGAAGAAAAGAAAGTTTGCAAAGAAGAAAAGTCCCTACACAAAAAGAGACAATAGCTCATCTAGTGGTGACTCCTATAGTGACAGTGATTCTGATGATGACAATGAACCAGACAAGGTACTCTTTATGGAAATAAGCTTATATAAGGATCACGATAGTAAGGAAGAATCCAAATATGAAGGAGAAGTAGATCTTGAGGCAGAACTTGTAAGTGCCTTGAAAGAGATGAAGAAAGTCAGGAAGAAAAATAGATTGCTTAAGGAAGCGGGACAATGGTTTGAACAAACCATTGTTGACTTGAAGACCAAACTAGAAGAAGCCAAAAGAGTTGAAGACTCTCTTACTGAAAAACTAATGACAAATATAAGAGAAAAGGAGAATCGTGAGGCTGAGATAGTATCTTTGAAGAACAAGTTGCAGACGAAAGATATCACAAAGGGTTATGAAAATAGCTCCAAGGTTCTAGAACAAATCATCAGCAATCAAAAGTCATTCTTCGAAAAAATTGGTATATGATACAAGCAGAATACAAATGAAGCCTCAAGCTCAATGTTGACAGATAACAAAAAGAAACCAAAAAGGTATGCAGAAGTTGTCAAGGACTACATGAATGAAGAAGAGATTGAACGTCAACTAGAACAACTTGTATCAAAAGAAGGGGTAGAAGAAAGATCAGATCTCAGAAAAGCACCTCCTCCATATATTCCCAGGTATGGGTACTTCTTTTATGGTCATTGCTTTACATGTGGAAGATTTGGACACAAAGCTGTAAATTGTTTTCAAAGAAGAAACTTTGACACAAGGAATAACCTTGCAAGCCTTAGATGACCACAGTACAACAACAGATTTGATCCCTTGAGGTCAGAAATAGAATGTTACAAGTGTAACAACTTTGGACATATAGCCAGAAATTGCAGAATGAGGATACCAACAGTAAGAAGTGAGGACATGCCCAACAAGGTACGGATTAAACACAATAACAACAACTACGAATGTGGTATTACTCTTCAAGCTCAAAATCATGACTCTGGAAAATGGTATGTTGATAGCGGTTGCTCCAAGCATATGACAAGTGACAAAGATGCTTTCGTCAATATTGAAAAGGATAAAGGATCTGTATTGTTTGGAAATAACAATTCATCAAAAGTATTGAGAAAGGGTACATTAAAGGTTGGAAATAAAAACTCCTTGGCTGAAAATGTTTTGCTTGTAGATAACATGAAACATAATCTGCTAAGCATCAGTCAGATGTGTGATCAAGGACATGAACTCATCTTCAACTCAAAAGGATGTAAAATAAGAAATCAAGGATCAAGGAAGTTAGTAGATACAACCACTAGGACTCCAAACAACATATACGTGTTAGATGAGATTGAGTCCGAAAAATGTCACTTGGGAAAAGAAGATGAAAGTTGGCTTTGGCACAGAAGAATGGGGCATATACATTTTGACAATTTGGTCAAAATCTACAAAAACCAAGCAGTTCGAAATATGCCGAAAGTCACAAAACCTGCTAACTCTGTATGTCAATAGTGTTAACATGGAAAACAAATAAGAGTACATTTTAAGACGAAAGAGCACTCTTCTACAAAACCTTTGGAGCTTGTTCACACTGCCCTATGTGGACCAACTAAAAGCAAAGGATTGAATGGTGAAAAATAATTCATGCTACTCATTGATGACTATACCAGGATGACATGGGAATCTCTTCTCAACAGGAAATCAGAAGCATTTGGATGTTTCAAAATGTTCAAGGAACTGGTCGAGAATGAAACAGGGTCACAGATCAAGTGTCTTAGATCTGACAACGGTGGAGAATTCACTTTTGATGAATTCAACAAGTACTGTGAAGAGCATGGAATAAAGAGACAATTTTCAGTATCCAGAACACCTCAGCAAAATGGAGTTGTTGAAAGAAAGAATAGATCAGTAATGGAGATGGCTCGAACCATGTTGAATGAATCCAAGTTAAATGACAAATTTTGGGGACACGCAGTTCATACAATAGTACACATCTGAAACAGAGGATTACTCAGAAAAAAAAATGATAAAACTCCCTATGAGCTATGGAACGGAAGAGCAGCAAGTGTACAACCCTTCAGAATCTTTGGAAGCAAGTGTTACATCAAAAGAGAAGATAAGAAGATTGGAAAATTTGACTCTCGTGTAGATGAGGGCATATTTGTTGGATATTCATCCAAGAGGAAAGCTTACAAATGCTACAATATGAGATTAGACAAAGTGATTGAAAGCATTAATGTGAAGATAGTTGAAGGAAGACTAACATCATCTAGAGAAGACTCAGAAGAATCAGATGATGAAGAAGAGAAAGGTTCCAAGAAAAGAGGTGTGAAGAAAATTAAAGTGGAAGAACTACCAGATGAGGATGAAGAGCAAATCACGAAAGATGAAGGACTGAATCAACCATCTATCGAACAAGAAGAACAAAAATATCATCTATCACCTAAGAATTGGTACCAGAAGAACCATCCATCAAATCAGATTATTGGTGATAAGGATGCCAGAATAGGAACCAGAAGAAGACAATCCACAAGAAATGAGCAAGTACACTTCTCTCTCTTGTCTACAACTGAACTTGGAACTTTTGTAGAGGCCAGTATAGATGAACACTGGGTTAAAGCTATGGAAGAAGAACTAGATCAAATTGAGAAGAATGGAACTTGGGAACTTGTTTCGAGACCATGTAACAAAAATGTTATTGGCACAAAATGGGTTTTTAGAAACAAAATGAATGAATATGGACATGTTATTAGAAATAAGGCTCGATTGGTTTGTAAGGGTTATGCTCAGATTGAAGGAATAGACTTTGAAGAAACATATGCACCAGTTGCTAGAATGGAAGCTATCAGAATAATATTGGCCTACGCTTGCTCCAAAGACATCAAAGTGTATCATATGGACGTAAAATCAGCCTTTCTAATTGGGGAATTGGAAGAAGAAGTCTATATAGAACAACCAGAAGGATTTAAACTTTTAGAAAATGAGGACTATGTATGCAGGCTCAAAAGGGCCTTATATGGACTAAAGCAAGCTCTAAGAGCTTAGTACTCCAGATTGGACAGGTACTTACTACAACAAAACTTTAAGAGGGGAAGTGTAGATAGCAATTTGTACATCAAACAAGACAATGACAGCACACTCATCATTGAAGTTTATGTTGATGATATCATATTTGGAAGTGATGATGATTCACTGAGTCAACAATTTGCTAAGGACATGCAAAAAGAGTTTGAAATGTCATTTCTCGGTGAATTGACCTTCTTCTTGGGACTCCAAATATCTCAAAGAATAGAATGCATTTTTATTATCCAGACAAAATACATTAAGGAGATGTTGAAGAAATTCCAGATGGAAGACTGTAAACCTATGAGTACCCCTATGATCACCGGTTGTAAGTTAAGCAAAGATGATGAATCTAAGGAAGTTGATCAAAGGATCTATAGGTCAATGATTGGTAGTCTACTATATGTAACTACCTCTAGACTAGATGTGATGCAAGCGGTTGGACAAGTTGAAAGATTTCAAGCTGCCCCAAAGGAAACTCACATTATAGCAGTTAAAGGGATCTTCAGTTATCTCAAAGGAACTTTGGATTTTGGACTTTGATACCCAAAAGGGAATGATCTGACATTGATAGCATATTCAGTTGCAGATTGGGCAGGATGTGTTGACAATAGAAAAAGCACTAGTGGAACAACTTTCTTTTTAGGTGGTTGTCTGGTATCTTGATCGAGCAAAAAGCAGTCTTCAATGTCCTTATCAACCACAGAAGCAGAATGTATAGCAACAGTAGCTTGTTGTACTCCGATTATTTGGATGAAGCAAACCCTGCAAGACATACATGTGACATGTAATGAACCAATTCCTATTCTATGTGACAATACGAGCGCCATTAGTATCTCCAAGAATCCAGTTATGCATTCCAAGAGCAAGCACATTCCAATCAAGTTTCACTTTCTTCGGGAACAAGTCACAGAAAATAATATCAAGTTGGAATATATCGGGACAAAAGAATAGGTTGTAGATGTTTTTACTAAGCCTCTTCCAAGAGAGAATTTTGAGTACCTTAGAGAAAAATTGGGAGTCATACTATCTCCTAATTGAATTCAGCTATCTTTGACAACTCTACAATGTGACAGGGGGAGCATGGCAGAAGTACCCTTTGCCATTGATGCCAAAGGGGGAGAAAAAGTTGAACAAGGTAGGTAAAAGAAGCATGATCTAAGGGGGAGATCTGTGGACAAAGGAAACTCATTCGAAGGGGGAGCTTTGGAGTTGTCATCAATGACAAAGGGGGAGATTATTGACTAAATTTTCATTGATGCCAACAGGTGTGTGTTAGTGTGTCTTGGTGCACCTTGAGGAGCCTCTGAGGGTTGAGTAAGTGTTAGTGTCAAAGGAGACCTTTTGAATTTGTCCAAGCCCAAGTCTGAAGCCCTTGGAGCCCTTGGGACAAGGGAAAAAGCCCTGAACACCCTGTAGAATGGTTAAGTACCCCCAAGTTGGTCCGTTGGTTCCCCAGCACCACAACCATGTCCTATTACCCTAGAATGTGTTCTTGGTGGGTTGAAAAAGTTGTAAGAGTCCAAATGACCCTTTCAGTGGTAATTTGCATGTTTTAGAGGTCATGGTACCCTAGAATAAGCCTAGGCACCCCCACACCTTGATGGTTATATTTATGAAGCATGTGATCACTTAGTTGACCTAACTAAGGACCATTAAACCCTAAACCATAAAAATAATAAGACCGCTAACTAAATAAAATATTAAACCTAATATTTGAAGAATTAAAACATGCTTTATAATTAATAAAACCTTAAACAACTGCTCGTCCAAGTGTTTTAAAACAATTCAAATTTAAATAAATTATTAAAAGAAATAAAATTTTAATATTGCTTAAAACTCTTTTAATAATTAAATAAAAACAAGTGGTTATTAAGACATGCTTAAGAATTAATAAAAGTGTCATTATTACCCTCCCATAAGGTTGACCCCATTAAATACTTAATAAAAATTTAATTTATTAAACCTAATAAATTTCCTCCAAACTGGCCCTTTTTATCTTTATCAAAAGAAATATATTCAATAAATAGTCAGCCCTTTAAACATGACATTTAAATAAATAAAATATTTTTAATTAATAAAAGAACTAAAATATAATTAAGTTGTAATATTTAAAACAAGTTTTTTAAAATACCTAACCTTTCTCTAAGTCGGCTAGCTAAGAAAATACCTTAACAAAAGCATATATATATACACAATTTCTTAATAAACTTAACCAACGAATTAGCAAGTGACTAAGGTATCTCGCTGGTGTTAGACTGAGGTTTACCTTCGCTGATTTGTTTGAGGATTTCTGTTGATTGTGGAAAGCACCAAAACAACAGACCTGATTTTTTACAGAGACATTTTTTTTTGGTTTTAAATAAGGGAATGTTTTCACGTTTTGGTAGCGCAAGGACTGAGTTAATTTGTTGGTGTGAGGATACACAGAGAGCATTGCAGACCCAAATTATTCTTTCACAAATTTTTTTTGTGATAGCCTGAGTTTTCCAAGGGAAGAATAGTCCATTTTTGGGAAGAACATACAATCTTACACCCATTTCTTTTAGAGTTTGAGGATGGTTTTTGCACAAACATTTAAGAGTTAAGGCTACCTACATCTGAACCCAAGTTTTGGGAAAAGTGGGCAGTCAAGGTTTCACAATACAAGTTTGAATTTGTTTGATGGTTGCTGCTACTCCTTGCAATTGAAAATTCCTTGGGTGATTGACTAATGAAACAAGTCATTGCTGCATTTGAAAGTTACAATAGTCCTTGTACAACCCGAATTTCTTCTTGTCTGATTGGTGATCTTATTGCTGCCCTTATTCATTCCCAACACTCAAGTAGTGAGCCTCTTACAAAAAATTCTTTGGGGTCATCTCTGCACAGTTTGTGACAAGACCCAAACTTTGATCTCTTGTGTTGATTGAGTTTTCCTGGCAGCAACAGCCTTATCTGAATTCTTCAGCAGAGTTAATTTTTTTTTGATAAAAGTCTGGGTCTGAGGTTCATCATTGGCATGAAGCATAACCAAAATTGTTCAAAGACCATTTCTTTATTGGGTTAAATAAGTACAAACCGTGGACTGAGATTTCGAAAAGGGAGCAGTTTGGAGACAATGGAGAATCCTATTTTTGCAAGGTTAAAACATTACACAACTCAGTTTTGTTACATCTTGGTGATGACTGTTGGTTTTTTACCTGAATTTTTCTACAAGCATACTGTCAGTTCTGAAATCGTTTCAGTAGTAAGGTTTGACTGAATGTCTTATACAATATATTTTAACAGTCATAAGCTCTATAAAAGGTATGTTACTATACTTACATGAACAGTGGTATGCATGAAAATTTCAAGCAAGTGCAGCAATGTGTGAGCAATGTTGAAAGAATACAACAATGTACATAAGTATGTGAGTAAAAGCATGTATATAGTGTGTATAGTATAAAGTGTACAGAGTTGAGTGTAAACTGTATGTATATTGTAACGTACTATAAAAAGTTGTATGAATTGTACAGTGCATGAAATTCATCAAGAATATGAACAGAGTTATGAAGAAGTCAGTGATTGGTATGTACAAAGATCAGTAAGTGTATAGCAGTACGAGTACATGCAGTATGATTACTGTACAAGCTGTGATTCATTATATAATGATGTATGCCTTGATTTGATACATGATGATTATGATGTGATGATGCACCCTATGATGTACATACACATTATATGCTGATGATGATGGTGGCTACTTGATGATGATGATGACAGTACATACTCTATGACTTTGATACATATCCTATGATGGCATGTTCAAGAGACTAATGCTTTACAAACCTTGTTGATAAAGCAATCTCCTTGATGATGAACTGTATGATGATGATGAGATGAGTAGATCTTGATGATGACATATTTAGACATTGATGTTTGATGAATTGACAGTAACCAATAGTGTTGATGAGCAGCTTGACCAGCAGTATTGATGTTTGATATGAGAGTTATGACATGAGCAGAAAGATGGTGCGACAGTATTGACTACAGAGATGATTTGAAAGTGACTAGAGTGTAGAGATTATTAGTAGCAGAGTTTGGTGTGTGATAGGTCCACATGTTCAACAATATTCCTCTTATCAGGGTGGTAGGACGGGGCAAGGAAAGGATGTCATAGCCTCCTTTCGGTTGAAGCCAGAAAACTAGGAAATGGCAGCTTCCTTCAGGTCGTATTTTGTAAATCAGGCGGTCGTAGCCTCCTTCCAGTTGAATCTAGAAACTTGAAGTCTATATAATAAGGGATTTGTTCCTTCCTTCCAGTTATTTCTGGAAAACTATTTTTAAAAAGGATTTCATGGTTTTACCCCCAGAACTTGGGTTTCCACGTTAAAAACTATTGTGTACTGTGCATCTTGTTATCTTTATATACATTGATGATGTGTTGTGATTGGTGATCAGCAAACTGCTTTTGATTAAAGTTTTAAATAGTACAAATACTGATTCACCCCCCTCTCAATATTTCAACATATATCTCTAGGAAAGTCAAACCCTAGTTTGACTTCTGAACCAGAAAACTGCTAGAAGCTGTAGTGTTGAATCTCGCACGTCAATTTTGAAAGGTGAAGACTTGAGATCTCCAGAAACCAAGCACACCAGTCAACTTGACTCAGTCAAGCATGTCTCCTGGTAAGATCAATTTCTCATTTTCCAAAATTTCAATTTTTTGTGATCTCCTGGAAGCTTCAAATTTTTGGACTTGGGATTGCCCTTTGAGGAATTTGAAACTCCAACTGCTAATGCTTGATCCTTGGTCTTGATGATGCCCATTTGGACCAGCTTGTCTTGCTCTTGAGTGAGTGACTCCATGAATCTTGCTAGATTGGGCATTTTCCAGTTTCAAAGTATTAACTTGCCATAGTGAAATGTGCTCACAAAAACTGAGAACTATGGACCCAACTTCGAAAGGGTTGACAAGATCAATTGGTACTCTTTCTTCTTGTTGGTCCAAGAGAAGAGAGAGGAAATGAAGGAAAAGTATACAAGGGTAAATTAGGCACATAAGAGGAAAAGTGTGCACATGACAGAGGAAGAGAAAAAGGAAAGATGCGACGAGGATACCTCCAACGAGGAAGGCATATCCGAGTCAATGAAAGAGGCAGGTAGAAGAGTTAAAGATGGACAAGCGGAAACCAAGGATGAAAGTGGAAGGACAAACCAACAGAATATGGAAGAACAATGTTTGCGTCTAGCTATGACCAGTACACGCAAGTTGAAAGATGTTTCCACGGCTAGTTAAATATGTGGTTAATGTCTTCCAAGACTTTCATGGCTAGGTATGGGATGACATTTATGTAACAAAAATATTGTGTAAGTTGTTGAGTCTGTAATAACTGAGCTGTACACAGTAGACCCTGCATGGTCTCGTAGATACTATAAGTAGAAGGAAACCACTCTATATAAGGGTTCTTGTTTGTTATATTTAGCAAGTTAGATTGGTAGAGAGTTAGAATAAATAAGGTCGACTCAGAGAAGAGTCTGGTAGAAGTGGAAGGTTGTTGAGCCTTGGATCTTGGAGCTGTGTGCGCATGCCAAAAGTAGAGTAGAAGAGTCGATCCAGGCTATGTGCGGATCAGTAGGAGTAGATAGAAGAATAAAATAGAGAGCATGAGAGAAATAATATTGATTCAGAAAGACATATCTTACGAATAGTCTATAGGTTGCAGGCTGGAAGGTGCTATATCCAATTCACATGCTAGATGAAGAGCACCTTAGTGGTTTTTTCCAAATGGTTTTCCATGTTATTCCTAAGAGTTATATGGATGAATGTTGTTGAATGGTGAATGCTTATGTGGATTTTTTATTATCTTACATTATTACAGTTACAGTTATGTTATATGAATGTTATGGTATGAAAGTGTAAATGCTCAAAAGTATTGTTGAACTGATGTGTATAAGTTCATGGTTAATATTCTAAGTATAAATATGAGTTGTGCACTTCCTGTAGAGTATAAAGAGTTGGCCACCATCATAGAATCCATCCCATCATCTTTGTTGAGTGCCTTGGCCATGCGCCAGGGGACTATAATCCCTCGCCAACTATGAAAACATGGTTATTGAAGTTACCCATTAAGATATCTCGGGTGAGATTGCGCCTACTTCACGAGTGTTGCCGACTGAGCTTATTATGTCGAGCCAATGTCTTGGTGTGTCGTGTTGGTATTGTGTTGAGTGATTGAACCACAGGTATAGACCAGAAGCATATACAGGACAACACATGGTTCTATTTTCAAGACAGTTAACCATTTGAATCAAGGGAAATGTTGTGGCATCCGACAAAGAACAAGGTAGAGGACTGGCTGGAGTCTAAGATGCTAGCATTCATGCAAGAAGAAAGCACATGATCTCAATTGAGCGCAGAAACCTGGGTAGACCAATACATATACACTGATATTCATGAGATATTCTTTGCAGATTTTCCCGTTGTACTACATGAGTGGCTATCAATATTGGCAAGAAGGAAGACAAATTTCAAGAGGAAAGAAGCAGTTGAGTGGAGTGATCAGTTGGTTCGTGAAGTAACCAATGCAAGTAGCACCATATCTAGAGCTGTTAATCTTTGGGTTGATAGTATTTTGCAAGGGTATATTAATAAGTTTGTAGTAGAGGCTATAACCTCATTTAGTGAGGCTGAAAGAAATTTTTTCCAAGGACTGCGAAGAAGGTACCTGTTATCTATCAGTACATGGATCACGATGGTCATTTATGAGAAGGGTATATTACAGTGAAGTAGTTGAGTCACACATGCACCGGAGGAAGGCTGTGTCACACACAACCTATTAGGAAAATGGGAAATGGTAAGTTGAGATGTTCCCAAGAAGTACAAAACTTGAACTAGAAGCTAGATTCCTAAAGAGTGGAAGGAGATTCAGGTCAGGGAAAAGTAGAAAGACAGAAGAAGGTCGATCAGCCTAGTTTGTTCAAAGAGAGTGAGCATGAAATTTAGTCGTAGGTAGATGAATGGTATTGTGATGAAGAGGAGGACTATAGCCCGATATCAAAGAATTTTTTTCCAAGGATAGCGAAGAAGGTACCTGTTATCTATCAGTACATGGATCAAGATGCTCTTTTATGAGAAGGGTATATTACAGTTAAGTAGTTGAGTCACACACGCACCAGAGGACTCACATATGACCTGTCAGCAAAATGGGAAATGGTAAGTTGAGATGTTCCCAGGAAGTACAGAACCTGAACTAGAAGCTGGATTCCTAAAGAGTGGAAGGAGATTCAGATCAAGGAAAAGTAGAAAGACAGAAGAAGGTCGATGAGCCTAGTTTGTTCAAAGAGAGTGAGAACAAACTTTAGTCATAGGTAGATGAAGGGTGTTGCAATGAAGAGGAGGACTATAACCCGATATCAAAAGGAGAAGAAGAATCTGAAGAGACTGTTGAGTCACCAAGTCCTGGATTCCACTACATCACACCGGGGGTATCGCCAGAGGTAAGATCTAGAGCCTCATGTCCTGAAATATTTTCTAATACTAATAGTGCTAGTACTGCGACTAGCGCGCAAGAGAGTATACCTCCATTAGATAAGCTATCAGACAACCCCGACGTCGATGCAAAGGTTGGGGTGGATATTCGATTACCTACATTCAATGGTAATGGAGTAGAAGATCCAGAGCAACATTGGTTCATATGTGAATCCATTTGGATGGTTCACTTAGTTCATACAACAGACTTGAAGAAAGCACATATGACCATGACTCTAACAGGTCATGCATTTGACTGGTTTATGAAGTTCCATGTAGTACCACCATGAACACTGTAGAAGAACCTTGATGAGATACGAGCCGTGATGATCTCTGAGTTCAGAAAACCTAAGTCAAAGTCATAGTGCATCACTGAGATCAAAGAAATCAAACAAGCATTGGCAGAGTTAGTGTGGGACTTTGACCAATGATTCAAGACTCTAATGGCCAAGGTAAGCTTCTAAATGTTGGATGTACAACATAAAGAGTGGTTTATTGTTTCCTTATTACCTCACATCCGAGGGCCATTGATGCAACAAAATATTGAGTCACAGACATAAGCGCTGGAGTTGGCAATGAAGCTAGAGGCCTCGCCAATCGACGATGGTGCCGCGGGGATGGTGCAGATTCAGTCACAACTAGCTAATCTAATGATACAGCTATAGGATATGGAAAATGGAAAGGAAGCACAATAAGACCTATGGTGCACAAAATGTAGAATGAAAGGAAAAACTCAGGATAAATGTCTGACCTTCATGAATTACATCTCATCCGGTGCACCAAACCCATTAAATGGCCATGGGCTACCCTAGTGTCACATATGCCAGTCTAGAGGGAATCACTACGAGTGTTTATATTTGAAAAAGTTGTAAGTACCCTGGAAAACCTGTTTTGTAAATTTTTCAAGTCAGTAGGGAATGAAGAGAAGGATTGCAGAGCATACCAACTTCTGAAGGAAAATACGGTTGACACTTATTTGATGAAGAATGAGGGGCAGGTTGAGACTGAATTGGCACAACCATCATATCAGCCTGCGTAGTTCCCTCCCAATTAGTATCAAAACTAGTATCAATATGCACCACAACAACCATATGCATAGCAAAATCACTACCAACTGCATTAACAGCAGAACCAATACCCTCCACAACAACCACACTAGCAAGGAAGGGGTGGTGGAAACTTCAAAGGAAGAGGAGGAGGAGGATTTGGTAGAGGAAGAGGTCAGGTTACTTGCTATAACTGTGGACAACCAGGTCACTGTGCCAGAGATTTCCTGGAACCTATGAAGACATGTTCATATTGTAAGGGACAGGACCATAACATAGAGCAATGTCCCCAGTTGATCATAAAATGGTGGGCTAGAACCATCACAGTTCCTAACCCTGCGTAGAATCCAAACCCAAACCCAAATCCAAACTTGAACGTTCAGATGATTGCTACTAAGCCATCCAAACATTGTTGTCGTAACATGAGGAGCTGTTGTGACCAGAGCTGATCAGGATAAACCACAAGAACAACTACAACCACAGGTACGATCCACATCACAGAAGAAGGTACCATTCGATGTCCAAAAATAGAAGCAAGTATTTATGGATGTGTGACATGATTTTGTGGATCCAGAAGAACCAAACAACATCAGAAGAAGTCAAGGAGATTCCTGAATGCTTTAAGCAGATATTCCATAAGAGGACTCCACAAAAGGTTAGTAATCTCAATTCCTTCCTGTCAAGTTGCTTAGCGCTAATACAAGATAAAGATGGTATCACAAAACTACATGCATTGATAGAAGAAACACTAGTAGAGACACAACATGAAAATAAAGTTCACTAGGTTGGAAAGAAATTCAAAACTAAGCACAAGTTAAGAATGACTGTGTAAGTAGGGGATTATGACATGGATTACATCATCTTAGAATTGGGTTTCAACATCAATATTTTGATGCAACAAAATTGGGAAAGTATGGGAAAGTGTCTCTTGGATCGATATCCTATCCAGTTGTGACTTTCCAATTAGGCGAAGGTCCTCCCAATTGGAAGATTGATTCAAGTCCCTATCGACATCGAAGGGTTGTGCACATTTGCATATTTTGAAGTCATTAACATTGTTGATTACATGAACTCATATTCCATGTTACTAGGGATAGATTGGGCCATAGACAACCAGACCATTATAAACTTCAAGAAAATGATCCTTTCATTCGAGGATAATGAGATGAGAGTGGTGTCACCCATTGATCCATTAGAGGGACAGAGATACATTGAGCCTATCTACAATGATGGACAGGTTGACTACCTTGACCAGATATATAATGTCATTTCCATGAAAGAAGATTACATCAATCCAACAACAGATGGAAACCTGAGCTGGAAGAGTGCTAGCTCCTACACATCTGACTTAGAGGAAGCCTTGGAGAATTTGCAAAATAGACTACATGAGGTCTCTATGAGGAGGTGAACAAGAGTTACAAGGTCTGTGTGATGGGTGGAGAATGAATTAAGAGAGATTCCCACCTATGAGGGTATACCTAACCTCATAACCTTCTTAACTAAGTTTGAAGGACTTGTAATGGAATCGCAACACTTCTCTGCGCTGGATCATGTTCTAAAACATACACCCGCTAGATGGTGGGGTGCACACAAGAAGTCCATAACAGATTGGACATAGTGCAGAATATTTATGCAAGTCAGATTTGGCAAAGAAGCAACACTCATAAATCACAAGTATTCAGGATTGGAAAACCTAATTGAAAATCTTAACTACTGTCGCTCAGTATTTTCTGAATATTTGTGACAGGAATGGGTCCATCATTTCATATATACATTGGAAATGACACCTATAACCTGGTATGCATCTATGGAATTGTGACAAGGAACTCAGGATTGGGAAAGGCTCTCTAAGCAGTTCATGCACACATTTGAATTTGCTGATGAGAAACCTACAGTTGATGCTAAACTTCAAATGATAAAGGAGAAGATATTCATTGAAATCCATATTGAAGAGGCCAATTATCACTAGTGCAGCATGACTATTTAGCAATGGATGGCTTGCTACAATCTGGCTAGAGACCTGTTGGCCTAATTTTCTGACCTTGGCCAACAAGGATATTAAGCCCACACAATAAGCTTAAAGCAGCGTCCAGTGTGTTTGGAGTAGCAAAATCTCACAGGTTATGGTCCTACTACCAGCTGAATTTTTCTCTTAAGGAGAAACTAAAATTCAGCAAAAATCTATCCTAATGTTATTTCTGTCTAAACAGACCCTAAAAAATTATTTTCAACTACCTAAGGTATCCTACAATTGCTTTCTTAAGGAAAGTCTTTGATTTTTGAAGAGTTTTCTGAATATAAAGATTATTTAAAATTATTCTAAGAATTACACAAATTTAACAACTGTTAAATGTAACTATACTATGATAATAATAACTATACTATCTCAACTTTCCTATCTATCCTAACTCCTGCAATGCTGTCGTTGAGGCTTTGCTAGCCTTTTCTCGTGGAAATGCATCATACTCCTTGAGAACTGTGAGCTGGCTGTCCACAACAGTACTCAATTATAAGGCCTCGTTGACAAGGCACTGCATATCATTTTCCAACAGTGTTACTTTTGTTTTGTACGACTCAATCTCCTGCTGGAGTTCCTTGCTTTGTTTTACCTTAAGCATTTTCTGCACAGGGGGCAGGGTCTTAATTTCCACTTTTACTGCATCCAACTCTGCTTGTCGCTACTTGATGGTTTCCTACAGCTTCTGTACTTTGGGGTTTTCCTGCTGTGTTGTCTAGGCATCGACGCTTTCTTCTAGCAAATTGGCTGCGCTACCAACGATATTTGAGATTTTTGCTGCCGAGGCCTGAATGTCTATGCGGCACTGCTCTCTGACCTCTGGTGGGTTTTCTGGGATAATGCAGATTTGAAGCTCCGTGATCTGAGCCTCATGCTCTGCTTTAAGTTTGTCTAGTTCACTGCGAGATTGCTATGTGTAGTATTTTAGTTTGGTTATTCTTTGCTCTGGTTCTTCCGCATTCTGGATGTCAAAGTCAGGAAGACTTCAACACGCCTCCTCCAATACTCACACCAATGTGACCTGCTTACGTTCTGCGTCGCTCTTTCTCTGCATTGCTTCCTCCAACTGTGCTGCGAGGCTATCATTCTGCTTCCTGGTATTTTCCAATAGTATTTGTGAGTGGTGGTTTCGGGCTTGGATTTCCTTCACGATGGCTGACTGATAGAGATGTAATTGCATCATGGAAATCTTAGTGTAATCTATTCCAACTATCATGCTCATCTCCGCACAAGATGCTGCGTCGGTTATGATTAGCGCGACACTTGAGACTTGTCCTCGGTGTTCTCTAACCGACCATTGTCTTGTGTCTGGCTGCGCAGGTACTAGGGCACTACTTACTGTAGCGCCCGTCGCTGATTTTTCTACTAATTGCTTCAGCTCCGAGATTTTCTTTGTTACACCGGTGATGGCATCAAGATGCGTGTCTGCAAAATCTAACCATTTCTTGGTGAGAACTTCTGTGGATTTCGACAGAGCCTGATTGAACTCTTCACTTGTCAAGGTAGGCTCTTCGTCGATATTCTTGTATTTCGACGCTTTCATTTTCTTGCGGGACTGAAGTTTGGTCACTTCTTCGGCCTCTGGTGACTTGCGCTTATCTAGCCGATTAGGGTCTGAGATAGTTTTGACCGACTCCTCTTCTTCTCCTTCGTCTCCGCCATCTCCACCCTGGTCGGTTTCACTATGCTGTGACTTAGTTTTCTCTTCGCTGTCCTCTAGGGGATCTTGCTGCTGCGTCTGACTAAGGCTAGCACCCACATTGGTGACCGGAGGGATTGGGATGCTAGGATTTGTTCCTTCATCCTTCAGCCATTCAGCCAGCCACTGCTAAATTACCGTGAGGATTTCGTATTTGGTCACCACATATGGAAACTTCTAGCATGCCTTCTTTTGATCTGCGCGGGCCTGGATAAAGAAATTGTGCATGTTGGCCCTGAATTTGGCCACTCCATCATATTGAGAGAATATCTCACTACTGAGCCGCGGGGTCTTGACAATCTCAAATGAGATACTCATGGCGTAAAAGGTGAACACAGTGTTCGTCATCTGCTGGGATGCTTTGTCCTGCAACACCCGGAGTGATGAGTACCTCGCTGCACCGGACATGCTTGGAGGTACATCAATAAACTGTGCCTCAGTGGGCTCTTTCCACCCGATCAAGGCAATAAGTACGATCAGCCGTGAATAGTGAAAGGGCCTACCTTTTTCCTGCGTGTCACGGGAATATTCAAGAAATTAATTAGCGATTTATGCTGCTCAGTTGTAAATGTATCCTTTCGCATAGTTCGCAACAATACTTACAATTGGGGAAGACACTTCATATGGTCTGCACTTTCTCATCAATTTGCAGGCTAAGAGTTCAGCTGCAAAGCGAATGTTGTGATGCTGAATGGCTAAGGTTTGATACCCTCGCTTCCCTTTCATCAGCCCAAAGCATTCCTTCATGCTATGTGCTAGCTTCACATCTTCATGCTTTCCCAAAAAATCAATGCTAGGGTCAGGTCCTTCCTTCGGCAGGCCCGTATTCTAGTGAATGAGTTCTCCATTGATAGCAATTTTCTGGTTTCCAATCCATAGGTACCCATCATGTACCAATGCTAATAATTGTTTGACCACCACGGTTACCTGTGTGCTGCGTCCGAAGTGGGGCACATCGAGCATCTTCAACAAACCAGCTTTGTCCAAGCCAGCAGCCCACTGTTTTACTTCTAATAATGTCGCTCCAGTCTCCTGATAGTGGACATTGTGTAAGTATGTCCCAGGTGCGAACTGTGGAAATTTCCCATGATCATTTGTATCGTGGTCGGCGTACTTGAGCCGGTCTATTTTCCCTGTCATTGTCCCGACCAGCTGTACACCCAGTGGCAGCGAAGGGGTGCATAATGTGAACTTCTTCATCCACCGAGGGAGCTGAACTCTTGGTCGAACTGGAAGAAGATACGGTGGATGCTGCGGTGCAATGTTCTCTTCTTCTTCAGACGGGACCTCTGTTGAGCCGGACGGATTCATCTCGGGATCCTTCGGTGTTTTCCCTGATTGCTGGTGTCGGTCTTCATTCCGCTTCGAAAGAACTTCAAGTTTAAATTTTTTTCTAGTAGAGCATGTCTGCATTGGCTGGTTCGGTGCTAGGGGAGTCTCTTCGCGGGTTGCAGACATAGGTGGGTGGCTAAAAAGGTGCAGCAAACCCTCCTATTCAAATTCTCTCACTAAATTCTGAAGCTCGCTATCAGCTGACATAGATGCAATTGTAAAACTCAAGAAATTGCAGAATGCAAACGTCGCGAGTGTGGGCGTCTTCTTATAGAATCCATCCACAACATCTGTCATAACTGTGCATTGATGATACCAAATCTAACAGAGATCTTGTCCAAATGGCGGTATATTTTCCAAGATCTCATTAATACAGGAAGTAAATATAGGTAGCGTACCGGCACCACCAATTTTGATTTCTTCCAACGATCATATTTGAAGCTTCGACACATCTTTCCTTCTTCGGCACAAGCAGTGACTTTGGCTGCCCCAAAATAAGGACATTCGACATTTCCTGATACCAGCTTCCACCTGGATTTGAACTTCAACCCATGTCAGAATGTCTTCCACCACCTCAATAATTCTTTTCATTGTTGAGAACCTTGTCAGAGATAGGTTCTGATATTCATGGAGAAGTTGGGTCACTTTTATCACCATTTCGTCATCCCAATAATCTCGACTAGTAGCGTACTTAGGGTTTTCTTCTGACCCAATGTTTACAGTCTGCGTCTTTAAGGGCTGAGTCACTTCAGGTGCTTCAACTGCTGGCCCATGTACTTCGCAGTGTCCTTCTGACTTAGGAATGTTAATGTTGCGTGGATTGTCATCCTCGTCAATTACGAGGTTATAACATTCTACTACATTGGCTTCTTGTGCCTTCCAATCAGGTTGGTATTCTGCTATTTCTTGATCATCAAATACTTTAGTATGGATCATCCTAACAGCTGCGTCTAAAGCAGGAGAAACCTCATTAATAGAAAATGTCAGCACAAAACTATCAATAAGACAATCCCAACTTACAGTACTGTGGCGAAGCTCGACCTCCGCATACCAGTTCTTTGCTATAGGTTCCAGGGTGTGCACAAACCTATGTACCCATTCTTCATGAGGTACATGCTTCCATACCTCGTAGCATTGCTCCAAATGTCCCTGAGGACTAGTCTTACCATTAAACCTACTTCGCACCTCTGGAGGTTGGTCCCTGAATCTTAGGCAAAGGGACTTCTGGAACGCTTCCCAACTATGAATGTACTTTTTGTGACCATTCCACCATCTGGCTGCTGTGGCTTTGAATGTTGAATCCAGAGTCTCCATTTTCTGTGAGTCTAGTACCTGATCTGAGAATTGCACAATAAACTCTTCTGGGTCTGTCGAACCATAAAAAACGGGTCAGGTTCTTGTTTGTGAGCCAAGCCATCTGAGAGACTTGGTAATTCAGGCACATCGATGGCCGTGTAGCTCATACAGTCTATTCTACCAATTCTCTAGGCCATCACCTGAATCTGTCATGCAGGAGCTGTCACACTGTCAATCCATGATACCTTCGGCAGTAGGATCAACATAATCTTCTTCCTTCACTGTGATATTGTAGATGTGGTCCAAAACATCCTGGTCTTCATCTCTTACTGGCTCTGTGTATCTCTCTCCTTGAGAAGGATCCAATGGGACTATGACTCATAGTCCTTTCCCTTCGAAAGTCATATGTCTCTTCTTCAGGTTGATTACTGCATCATTATCTATTTCCCATTCAATACCTAGTAGTGCTGGATAGGGGTTGCTGTCATAAATTATTTCAATTACCTCAAAGTCTGCTAAGGTACTGACTCCATCAATATCTACTGATACACTAGGGAGTCTTCCTAGGGGCACAATCTTCTACTGATTGGCTAATCTCAACTATATAGGGAACCATTCTAGAGTAAGTTTTCCCATTTGTTCCCATGTCTTCTTAGTTAAGACATTTACTTATAATCCTAGGTCTAGGATGACATCAGTCATGTCATATTCTCCTATCTAAGCATTCAATCTCATTTCCCTACCAGTTCTTCTGACTCTATGAACAGTTTTTTCCTTACCAGAACTTCGCTGAGGTTCACAAGAAGCAATAACTTTCTGCAACTCATTTAAAGCATTCTGATTTCTCAAGAGATTCATACAACTCTGTAAAAAGGAGGACAGTGTACTTACTTTATCTGTCGAAGCTTCTTGTGGCTGTGACTGCTGCTGAGGTTGTTGCGCAGGTACTACTAATGTATTGGGGTCAACAAAGTCTCTCTTGCCTTCCATAAATGTCTCTTTTTCTCTTTCGACATCAAATGCAGGGATTTTTTCTGGGGCCTTCCGAACCCAAGCCTCGGCAAGGTGTTTCTCCTTGTTCTGAACTTCCATCATAGCTCCACTCCTGGTAACATCATTAATGGTTGGGACAATTCGTTGCTCCACAACAATCAGCTGAATATTCTGAGTAGGGGCACTATTTCTTTCTTGAATCTTCACTATCAGCTGCGGGCATTGCTCAATCACATGGTCGACAACTCTGCAATATCGACATGTCATAGTTGGGTTCCGACAGTCTCTAGCGAGATGTCCTGCCTGGTTACAGTTATAGCACACAACCTGGCCAGCCATACCACCATGACCACGACCTCCAAAATCTCTGCGACCTGAAGTACTACTACAGTAACCATATCCATCATTGCCTTGGCCATCATTTTGTACCCGATAAGCATCGTAAGTTCGTTCTCTCATGAGGTCAAAGCTGTGACACTCATCTTCATTGTGTCCCACTGATTTACAGAACTTACAATAAGGGTTTTTAGGGACTTGCACATACCTCTGCAGAAGATAGCAGTCTTCAGGTCGATACTGGCTAGTTGTCCTACAGATCTCACAATATAGAATACTAGGGTTGAATGGGTTTGGTGCACCAGAATTCAGGAAATTTCTTACCGCAGGACACTGTTCCTTGTCATGACCCTTTGTCCGACATCGTGTACACCAAACCTCTTCGCGACTAGCTTTCCCTTTTTTCATATCGCGAAGCTCCAGAGCCATCGTTGCCAACTGTGCTTGCATTTGAGCAATACTAGAATTATCTTCGACCGGGGCTGTTTCAATCTTCATAGCGATTTCCAAGGCCTCCTGCTGATCCACAACCTTCTATTGCATGAGTGGAGTCCTGATGTGTGGTAACAGAGCTGCGATGAACCATTCCTTATGCTGTGCTGGTCCAATAGTGAAACTGACTTGATCTAGCAGAACTTTGAACCTCTGATCAAAGTCCCACACTGATTCTCCTCACCTCTGTTGGATTTCCTTTAGTTCAGTGATACACTGCGACTCTGATTTGGGCTTCTTAAATTCCTTTATCATTGCTGCTTTTATATCAGCCAAGACATGGTTCTAAGTGCTGGAAAACTTCATGAACCAGGTCAGAGCACGGTCTCTGAAAGAAGTAACCAGCTGCACTCTTTTTGTATCTTGATCCATAATGTTCTTAGCAGTCCACACTGCTTCGCATAAAAACCAGAACTGTTATGGATCCTCTGATCCGGTTCCTTTGAAAAAAGGGAGCTTAATGTCGTCATTCATATGGGCCATCGCAGGTCTAGGGGGGGAGGGAGGGGGACTGGTAGTAGGCGGGGGGGAACTTATTGGGGTAGAATGAACTGCGATAGGAATACTCGGGCTAGGGTTACTTTTAGACTGTGACGAGTTCTCAGGGATAATAGGTCTTCGCTACGGGGTTACCAGAGGGTTTCCAATAGAAGGGGTTTCTTTGGGCTCTAAGACTGCGGGACTTACAGTGTTAGACTCAGTATTCTGACCTAGGGTATAGGACTCAAAATTTCTCTTGTACCTTTTGCCACTTCACAGCAAACCACTTTTCTCGTCGAAGGTACTTTCACTTACAAACATAAGTTAGTAGTGCTAAATATAACAGTCTAATTCAATGAGAAATATACCTTTTTCAGCCAATAGAATTTTAATTCTCAAACTAAATGAATTCAAGTACTTACCCCTTGGTCCTTTGAAGAACTGACGTTCGACTTCTTTGAAGGATGTACTTTTGTCAATGGTGAACTCCATCACAAATGCTTCAAGGGTTCACGTTGTCCAAAAATCAACAGCGCGGGATATCTCATTGTTCACCCTTTTCAGTATATTAATTCTTGCGGGGGTCCAATCAAGAAACTGACATTCTTGGAAGTTCGTCCTTCTCTCTGTTAACTTGGATAACCACTGGTGCAACTCTATGTGGATACAACCAAAGAAAATTTCATATACGTCAGAAAAAACATACCTTTGTAAAAATTTGTTTGCACTACGACGCGGATCTTTGTTCTCTTGTACAACAAAGTTTAGATAAGTCTCTTCAATCCAATCACCAATTTCTTTCACTGAGGGTCTCCAAAACATAGCCCTCGAGGTAGGACGTAAACCCCTCTTGAGCAGATACTGAGTTCAACCAGAAACAGAACCAATTTGTTGGGCTATAGGGCAGACCCGGGCTTTATACCATTAACTTCGCACCAACAAAAGACCCACAGTGTTGGCCCTTTCGGCAACAACCTGCAAACAGGTTGCAGTCTCACCCGAAACAACTATGGGGTGCTGCAAAATCAGGTTTCTACAAGCAGAAGAGGGATATTACTGTAACTTTAGCTTCTAACAATTATAATCATAAAATGTAAAGATTTAATAGTTACTTATTTAGCTTCGCGGTTAGATAAACAAACAGTGCCTTGCTTAACCCTTTACTGGGAATTCCAGCGAGGTTAGTATTTAGCAGTGATCTTACTTATCAGTTATATATTTATCAATGCATAAAGAACATAACAACAACACAACAAAAACCACAACACATGATATAACATGGTTCACCCCCAGTTTAGGGGTTACGTCCATAGAACTGTGTTTTATTCAACTCTTTACAAAAACCACAGTTCTGATCTGCGCACTCAGCTGCAGATCCCTTCAAGTCCTCAAAGCCGTGCACACAGCGGAAAGCCTCTGAGCACACAGCTACAAATTTCCTTAATCACCCAAAACCCTCTGCGCACACAGCTACAGAGGTCATCCACGCACACAGCTGGGACTTAACCTTCTTACAAACAAGCCTTAGCTTCGCATCAATTCATCTTACATCAAAAGCCTAAACTGACTTCTTTACAAGAGTGCTTATTTATAGTGCACTTATTACAAAACCATGGGCTTAAACCATGGGCACCCCGAACCCTAAACCCTAAATTTAAACCATGGGTTTATTACAAAAGGAAGGTTTTTACTCAACCCCGACACCCCTAAGACTGTTTTGAGTCATAACTCTGCTTACAACTTCCACAAAAACCACGGAGTTACCAAAATTTGGGACTGTTAAGGTGCATGCCCCAACAGTCGCTCAGTATTTTTTGAATATGCGCGACAAGAATGGGTCCATCATTTCATATATACATTGGAAATGACACCTAGAACATAGTATGCATCTATGGAATTGTGACAAGGAACTCAGGATTGGGAAAGGCTCTCTAAGCAGTTCATGCACACATTTGAATTCACTGATGAGGAATCTACAGTTGATGCTAATCAAATGATTAAGGATAAGATATTCATTGAAATCCATATTGAAGAGGCCAATTATCACCAGTGCAGCACGACTATTTAGCAATGGATGGCTTGCTACAATCTGGCTGGTATTGGCCTGATTTTCTGACCTTGTCCAACAAGGATATTAAGCCCACACAATAAGCTTAAAGCAGCATCCAGTGTGTTTGGATTTGCAAAATCTCACAGGTTATGGTCCTGCTACCAGCTGAATTTTTCTCTTAAGGAGAAACTAAAATTCAGCAAAAATATATCCTAATGTTATTTCTGTCTAAATAGACCCTAAAAAATTATTTTCAACTACCTAAGGTATCCTACAATTGCTTTATTAAGGAAAGTCTTTGATTTTTGAAGATTTTTCTGAATATAAATATTATTTAAAATTATTCTAAGAATTACACAAATTTAACAACTGTTAAATGTAACTATTCTACGATAATAATAACTATACTATCTTAACTTTCCTATCTATCCTATCTCAGCTAAGATCGATTTTAAATATTATATTAATCATTAATTAATGTAAAATGAACAGAAAGATAAAGGGTAGGATCTAAATAGAAATATTTAAGCCATACACACTAAATCATTCTGCTACAAAATAACTTATCAGAAAAACTGAGATAAACAATTACTTCAAATTTTCTGAAGTGTCTAATTAATTAATAACTAATAACCAACATCATATATTTGAATAAGAGATAATGATCAGTATGAAATCACTGTAAAAATACAAATGATATCTAACAGACATAAATATATATCCTTATACCTTGAATTTACAATAGAAACACTGGTAAATTCAGTCACAACGACATATTAATTCAAATATAATATTGGGATGACAACGTGAAATACTGATTAATAATCATAAGCATAACCAAGTAAACTGTATTAATATTAAAATAGAAGATCATATACTGAAATATAAAGAGTATCCAAAACAATACCAGTCACGATATCAACTTGGAGATTTCCAGTCACATCCTAGATCCAAAGATAAAACTTCAGCCAAGAACAAAACTAGCATCAAAATAGTATTTCAAGTATTTTTACTTCAGTCACTCCATCCTCCCTTTACAATAAGTTTTTTAGAGTTTTTATAACAAAGGCTAATAACTTCCTTTCCTCATTCTATGCAACTAAAGCTAAAAATAAACCATCAAGTCCATTAACTATCGAACATCTAGGACTTAATGCTTTTAATTATCATCTTCTTCAATAGTTCACCTGCCATCTGAATCATCGATTCTGTAACTGCTTTCTTATCTTCAAATGTCAATTTGTCCATGCAACAACTATTATTTGACATCTAGCATCTAGATAATTCGATTTTGGAACAACTTCATCATTTGCTGGCAAAATATAAATGAGGAGAACATCATCAAAATCGAGGATCCATTTAATTATGACACCTGAAACATTTGCTGGCTTAAAGGGACTGGCCAATTCATGGCTGGTTCGAAATTCCAGTCTCTAATGAATAGCCACGTCTTCCAACTGAAATTGAGGATATTAGACACATCCTAAAACTGTGCAGGATAGCGATGACATGCCCACCTGTTTCAAACAAACAACAACATCTTATTAAAAACTATTTATAACAGGAGAAATAAAATAAACTATAATTTAAATGTGTGCCTATAAAATCTGCGATTTTACAGGCATGCACAAAAGGCTGTCATTACCTGTAAATCATGTAACCAAAAATGGAAATAATCATTAAGCTCTCTTTTTCAAATCAACCACTTTGCCAATCGGGGTCGAAAAAAAAAATGACCTAAAATATGGGTGGGAAAGCTCCCAATCGGAAGTTGGAAGGACAAACATCGGCAGATGCGTGCTTTGTACAGCCGCAATGACGAAAGATAAAAGAATACGGTCATGCGACTAAAAGATCAGCCTGCATCGGTGGGTGGTGGGCTTTACATTTCGGGTCATTAGTTGCTTTGGGAGCCGGAATCGCGAAACGTAAAGGACATCATGCCCCGCCATGTAAGGTCTGAATTGGAAGAGAAAACAACTAAAGTATCGAAAAGGTTGTTCTTTCTGCGGCCACAACGGTGGAAGACAAAAGTTCTTTTTGCGGCCGCAACGGTGGAAGATAAAAGCCAAGGATCTACGAAACATCAAAGCGGAGCTTGAAAGGTCAATACAATAATCGAGGGGCTTCGTAGTTTGCCATCCGCAACTGCGGAGAAAGTAGTAACAAAATGTTTCGATGTGAAATTCAAAAGTTAGCCGAAAATGCGTCGGAAACAAATATCAGGACTGAAGCTTATTACTTCTCCGCAACAGCGGGGGCGCAAGCTAAGAATCTTCCGATTCAGTCATTTCAATGAAAGAAACGTTGAGAAGCGCTGAAGTCATTTCAATGAAAGAAAAGTTGGGACCATTAACTTAGAAACTAGATTTGCTTGGTATGTTGAAGGTGCGTGGCACTTATGGTCATTCCAATGAAAGAAACATTGGTCTTCTGGTCATTCCAAAACATTGGCACTATTAGCTAAGAATCTTCCAATTCAAACACTTGAAAACATACTCAAAGACAAAAACAAAAGTGGATCATTTCAGGTATTAGAAACAGTCTTTTTGAAGAGTCATTAAATCAAATTAAAGAATAAAATCAAACCCATCTAAGCAAAAGGAGGGTCCCGAAATTGTTGAATTTTGGGAAAATGTTGCATTTGCAACATATAGTTTTTAAGATTTTGCAAACTTCCATCCATTAATATCCTAAATGGAATTTGATAGGATACTAAGCTATAAAACTATAACATATTAATATTTCCAAATGATACTCATTTATTCACTAGCTATTTATATACAATTTTACAAAGTCATGGTAAGATATTTAAGTTACATATGGGGTGTGAACTCTTAGGTTTAATAAGAATTTTAATTTAATAATTCTCCTTTAGTTCTAGGACTTTAAGAACTTATAATATCTTGTCAGTAACCATTTAAAACAAATTCAAACTGTTTCTTTTGTTGATTCTCAATTAGCATACCATCCCTTTAAGTTTCTTAACTCAACATATATAATCAAATAGATTAATAAATAAAAATGATTATATAAAAATTTATGAAACTTACAGCTACTAATTATCAAGTTTATAAAAATGTTTTCATCAGCTTCTAATATGTTACTTAACTCTTCTACAAATGAGAGTACTTTCAGAATCGAAGATTCTGAAGGTACTCTTTATAATGTTTAATAGGTAAATCATAAAAGAGAGCTGATCCCCCTTCATCCTAATGGAAAAATGAAGGGGTTGTTTCTAACTGCCAACAAATGGTGACGACCTAGGTGAACCAGTTATCTCTGCTCATACAACTTACAATAATATAAAAAAAATCTTAAAACTTATTAAAAACAATCAAAAATTCTTTATCAAAATAAAAACCATTATTTTATTCATATTCATAAGTATAACTCAGAAATATTCCATCTTTTGAAACAGAGATCTAGTTAGGGATAAACTTAAAAATATCTTGATCGAAACAAAGTACTTCATAGTAATAATAACTTGCACCATTAGCATATAGAAATCTACTTTTCTGAAAACTTTCCAGAATCTGTTCCATAAACATAATAATTTTCTTTTTGTTTGCTTTTTCTTTTCTTTAAACAATAATTCTGACTGAAGACTACTATCTAGGTATGGTGTCCCAATGTGATAGTATCATTCACGAGAGCTGTCTGAAATAAGCAAGCCGGCTCGTGATGAGACCTATTGTCTTTTAATTTTTAAATCAAAAGCCATCATCCTGGTGATAAAAAATGAAGTTATTCCAGACAACACTGATGATCATGATTAGGTCGGCTCGTGATGAGACCTCCTATTCTTCAGTCACAATTTATATTTTATTTATTCATTTTTATCTTTTAAATTTTATAAAATGAGAGATCATTACCCATCATGGTGACCAAATGGTAGTGTCAGTCATTAATATCACCAGAAGATGAATCAGCTGGCTCGTGATGAGACCCCTTATCTTTTGGTTTTTAAACCAAAAGCCATTACTAGTTTCCTAATAATGTCATACTAGTGATATTTGTGATTCTGATTAGACCGGCTTATTACTAAGACCTTCCGTCTCTCACTTTAGCATTTTATTGATTGGAACAAATTCTAATTGTTTTTTCAGATTGTAAACACTTTTGAAGACTGATGGTAGAGATCTATAAGAGTTTTTCAAAAGTACAAGCTTCTAAAAAGACATTAATAAGCTATCTCCATTTTATATAAAGAAAATAAAAAGGTGAGGAATAATCTGAGTAACACTTAGAAATAGAATAATGATAGGCCTTTTATAGATTTAAGAAATCTTGATTATCCTAAACAAATTTTTAATAGATTTCAGTCTAGTGTCATAATTTTTAGTTAACGAACAAACTGATTGTTTTTAACCAGAAGATTTATTTATTTACATTTATTTCTTCAGCTGTTAACTAAATATTACTGACTGATTATGTACAAAAATTTGACAGTCTAAATTATTTGAATAATAGAATTAAAACTAGCTGAAAATAACAAAATGATGTTTGAAAGTTACAAAATTTTTATAAATTTCTCATCATCCTTAATTCTCTGTACTATAACCTAGTTTATGTATAAAAATATAAATTTATTTACAAACAGCAAAAAAATTATGTATAAAAATATAAATTTATTTACAAACAACAAACAAATTATATACATTTTAAGACAGATAATATTAATAGAAATATTTTTTCAGAATCAGTCCATTCACTGGAAATGTTTTGGACTGACCTTCAAGTGTTTGCAATAGAAAGGTACTTGGACCTATTTTCTCATAAATAACAAAGGGACCTAACCAAAGCTTCTGAAACTTAGTGTGATCACCTTTGTCCTCATGAACTTTATCCCACTTTAAAACTAAGTCTCCCACCTGAAATTCTCGATTGGAACTAAATGATTGGTCAAACCAAGACTTCATAATTTGTTGATGTTTTGACTTTTCTCTTTCTTCCTCAAGCTTTATCAAAGTGTTAATTCTCTTTTCCATTGCTGGACACTCTTCATCTTGGACAGACTGAGCTAACTGTAATGAAGGTAAAAATAAATTTGGTGTTAAAATAGCTTCAGTTCCATATACTAAGAAGAATGGTGAGTTTCCTATTGCAGCCTTAGGAGTTACTCCGTCTGCCCAAAGGGCATTGACTAATTCTGTATGCCAATCTCGATGGTGAACTGAAATAGTTCTTTTGAGAATTTTCAATAAATTTTTGTTTGTTGATTTAGCTAAACCATTTCCATGAGGATGATAGTTAGCTGAATACCTGATTCTTATCCCCTTTTCTAAGCAAATTGGGTTAACTCAACTGATGAAAAATATGAAGCATTATAAAAAATGAGGGAATCTGGAATACCAAATCTTGTTATGATAAAGAATTCTAAAAATAATATAACCTGATTGGTATTTACAACCCTTAATGGTGTAGCTTCTGCCCAACGAGTAAAATAATCAGTTGTTGTTAATATATATTTATGTTTCTTAGATGAGGGAGGATTTATTGGCCCTACTATATCAATACCCCATTGCTGAAAGGGTCTTTCAACTGAAACAAGTTGTAAAGGAAAAGCAGGTTTTTTAACCCTTCCCGTAGCAAGTTGACATTCCTGGCATTTTCTAACAAAAGTATAGGAATCTCGAAACAAGGTAGGCCAATAATAACCAGCCCTAAGAATTTTATGTGCAGTAGTTTCTCCACCAAAATGACCCCCTGCTGGTCCAGAATGTAACTCCTTCAGAATTACTTATGTTTCATCTTAGTCTAGACATCGAAGGAATACTCCGTCTGAATTTCTCCGAAAGAGAACATTATCAATTAATAAATAAGGAGCATGTTTTAATCTAACTGCTCTTTTCTTTTTTGGTTCTAGGTAATCAGGAGCAGTTCCTGATTCCAAAATTATTCTTATGTCTGCATACCAGGAATCTAGTGGTGGAGGATAAAAATAAATTTCTCTGGTAAGTAAAACCTCATCAATAACAGTTTCAGCTTTATCATTAGGTAAATGAGCAGCTTCAGCAGCTAATTTACATAATCCTTGACCTTTGAATATCATTGAGGGTTTAATTTCTAAGTCATACTCTTGAAGGGATGTCATCCAAGGTGCTCTTTTCTCACCTAAGTCCTTTTGCACTAACAAGTTTTTGACTGAGGAATAAGGGACGATTATTTTCGTTTTAGAAATAAATACGGACGAAAATGTTTAACAGCTTTGAAAACAACAAAAGCTTGTTTGTAAACTTCATGATAATTAAGTTCAACACCTTTGAAATTTGAACTCATGAAGGAGATTGGTACTTCATTATTTTGCTGATTTAGTTGGGTTAAAACTGCTGCATATGAAATATCAGAAACAAAAGTTTACAATATGAAATCCTTGTTAAAATCTAGGCTTAGAAGGCTAGGAGATTCTGAAATGGCTTATAAAATTTTCTGAAATGACTCTTTTTCAGTTTGTCCCCAATTAAAAATATCATCTTTCTTAATCATTTTCTGCAATGGACGAATGATTTCAAAGAAACTGGGAATGAATCTTCTAACAAAATTTATTTTTCCAAGAAATGATTGCATCACTTTCTTTCTAGAAGGATAAGTTATCTTTGAAATGGCTTGGGTTCTTTCAGCATCAATCATGATTCTGTGCTTTGAAACCACACAACCTAATAAGATACCTTTTGAAACAACAAATATTGTTTTTTTAGGATTTAAGGATATTCCAAACTTTCTACATCATTCAAATATCTTTCTAAGTTGATTAAGATGATCAGGTCGATGTTTATAATATACAGTAACATCATCCAAATAGACAATTACTGAATCGTTAATTAAGCCTCTAAAAGCAATATCCATTGCCCGTTGAAAAGTTGCTCCAGCATTGATTAACCCAAAGGGCATCTTGCGGTAGGCATACGTTCCCCATGGAGTTCTAAAAGTAGTTTTCAATTGATCATCTGGAGAGACTAATATTTGTTTGTACCTTGAGAAACCATCAAGGAGTGATAGTATCTCAGATCCAGACGCCTTTTGAAGAATTTGTTCCATGGGAGGAACTGGGTAATTATCCTTTTTAGAAGACTTATTCAGATTTCTAAAATCTACACATAATCTAATATCCCCGTTTTTATTCCTAACTGGAACTAAGTTTGCTACCCATTGAGTATGTAGAATGGGAAAAATAATCTTGGTAGCTAACAATTTATTTAGCTCCTTCTTAATTGTCAGTTCTAGTGACGGGTGATATTTCCTTAGATTTTGTTGAAAAGGTTTCGACTCCTGTTTAATTGGAATTATGTGTTGCATGACTTGTGTGTTGAAGGTTTTCAAGTCATCATATGTCCAAGCAAAGACATCCTTAAATTCCTTAAATAGTTTTAAAAATTTTGTTTTTTCTGCAGGGTTGCAATCTACTCCTAGATTTATAGTTTGAGGATTTAGTTATGTCCCTAGATTTATGGTTTCATACCTCATTCGAGAGCTATTAGTTTTACAATTAGGAACATATCTAAATTTATCCTGCAGATCAAAGAAATTTTCTAATCTTAGTACTGAATTAGGGACTGGTTTTACCTTTTCGAAAGCTTTTTCAACTGAACAAAAATCATTTATTACCGAAAAATCCTGTAGATTTTCGTCATGAGTGACCTCATCTATGGCTGAATATTTAAAGGTATCCACGTTCATCAAAAAATTCAGCACCTGCACATCATTGTCAAATACACGCCAATTAAAAATATTATCTAGTATGGAAGGCCTAAAAATCAATTCAACAGAAAATAAATCTAGTGTAAGATTTTCTGACGGAATTAACTTTGATGCTATATTTGCCAACAAATCTGCTTCTTGATTTTGACTTCTAAGAACAAAAATTATATTAAATGCATCAAAATGTGAGATAAGGTTCCATACCTCTCGTTGATAACTCTGTAAATGTTCAGATAGGCAGTGAATGGAGTTATGAACCTGTCTGACGATGATTTCAGAATCATTGTATGCAATTAACTCTTTGATGTCCAAATCAATTGATTTTTTCAAACCTTGTATTAAAGCGTCATATTCCACAGTATTATTTGTACAATTAAATTTCATCCTACAAGCTATACATGTTTTATTTCCCTAAGGATCCACCAGCAGGAAACCAGCTCCTGCCCCCTCTTTGGATTTCGCACCAACAAAATATAAAGTCCAAATGGAACTATTCACAACCACTTTGCTTTCTATAATATTCACAATATTTAGATTATCAACATCATTAATGGTTTCCTTGAATGAAGAGTTAGGAGAAATAGATGTCACATTCCTAATTTCAGATTGTTGTTTATTTTCAGAAAAGGCAGAATTTTCAGCTTTAAAATTTCCAAATCCCAATTCATACATGTAATTCCCCATAATACAATCTAAAAATAAAACAGGTTCACTAGGATCATGCAGTTCTGTGACAGTATGTTTCATATATCTTTCTCTATTTATCTTTATCTGATTTGACTTTCCGTTCTTAGGTAACCATAATGTTGACCAGTCCGTGGAAAAGAATCCATTCAATTGTTGAGACCAATCCCTACTTAAAAACAACCCATATGCATCTGGAATATCTGCAACAACAATATCTATAATTTGATAAACCGAAGGGTTACAAGCAATCCTGACTAGGACATCTTTCATTTCCCCTACAACCTTCACATTTGTCCTATCCAATTGAGTTATTTGAGAATTCGATGGAACATATTTCCCATTCAAATTTTTGCATACTGATAAAGGCATGACATTGGAGGATGCTCCGGAATATACCATGCAATTATGAACATTCCTATTGAAAATCTCAAAGGTAAGTAAGAATGGAGGTGTGGTTGATTTAGATTTCTTACCTATAAGCAAGGCTTTGTCATTTGTTGCTTTTCCTTTTTCATTTGCTGTTGAATCATTGTTAGAACTGTTTGCAGCAACATTTTGTTTTGCATTAGGAATAATTGAACTCATGGCAGGAATTATAACATGACTATTAGGCATTGGATATATTTGAAGGAGGTCGTACATACTGATGTTTGCACGTGTCTTTTTTAAATCTTCAATTATATCATATTGTAAATCTAATTTTGGAGCATTTCAAGTAGGCTGGGTAATTTTGGTTGATTGAGTCTGCTTGCCGAATTGATTTTGTTTATTAGGTTGTGAATTATTGTTGTCATTATTTGTAGTAGAACTTGACGAAGCTCTAGGAGTGTTTGTGAATGCTCTACTACGAGTATTATAGGTATGTTGTCCTGTAGGCAGACTTTTACTCTCATATTCTTTCACAAGACCGTCCCAGAAATGACCATTTACTTGTTGAGGTTCCTCTAATTCTTCATCATTTTCTGATTCCTCTTCTCCTTCATTTTCAGTTATTTCTTGACTAGAAGGAGTTTCAAATAAAGATAAAACAACTCGAATTGTGTTAAAAATATCTTCATTTGTTGCTATGTCAGGTGGTGTATTTTTATTATTTGTATTCGGGTTTTGTCTAAATTGATTTCTGAAATATCCCCTAGAAGTAGAAGCTTCAGAATTGGTTTTCTTTAACCCTACAACTTCATTGGTTAATGTCTGAATAGCATTTTGCAGCTGTTCTATATCAAATGCTTTGTCTTTGTCTGAATTGAGTTTTTTCGTCTTCCTATGAGGAAAAGTATCAAATTTCCCACTTCTATCTGGTTCATAGGACATAGAATCTTTCTCAACTTTAATGGATTCCTCAAAATTTTCTACTAATGTTGTTTTCCTAGCTCTCTTAACGAACATCCCAGAATATTTTGGTAAAGCTGACGTATAATTTTCAATAATTATATCCTCGGGTGGTTGAGAAGCAATTGGAATTTTGTTTTTTAATGTTAGAAACCTTTGATTGAAATCTTTGATTCTTTATTTAGGCTCCATTTTAATCCTAGATAACTCTAAGGCTAAAAGAGCAGGTGTTTTATCTTTCCCAAATTTATCTAAAAAGGCTTTATTAAATTCACCCCATTTTGTGATTGATCCTTGTACTAACGAAAAATACCAAGTAGAAGCTCTTCCTTCGAAAGTCAAAGGAAACAAACGACAAACTACATCTTCATGCTGAACGTTCAAGGTTTGAACAGCCAACATGAATTTGTGGACATGCACTTCTGCAGGTTCTTTGTCATCTGGATTAAACTTAGGGAGGAGTTTGTCTGAGTGTTTAGGCAAAGGATGTTGTACACCAGGGACAACTACAGCAATTGTTCTTAGCCAAGGGAGTTGTGGATTAGGTGGATTAGGTGGAGGATTGCCTCCTCCCCCTACAGGTACGTTTCCTGCCATTGGACTTCTTTCAGAACTTGAGGAACTTCCTGAATTCGATGATCTTGGACTATCAGGTGGTGATTCAGGAGGAGAAGGTGGCTGATCAAAAACACCTTCTGCAATTAGTCTTCTAGCAGTGTTTGTTTGAGTTTCATGACTTCTAGTTTGATAACGTGGAATGATATCAACTTCTTGCAAACCTTGAGAAACTATGTTCAATTGCGGATTACATCGTTGATGCTTAGGTAGACCATAATCTATCAGAGATACACCAAGTTGATTGGCATATGCTCTTGTAAGAATATGTCACGATTCTTCCAAAGTTTTCATACTTTGTTCAGGAGTAAATGGAGATGTGATATGATCACGTTCAAGGATGCTCCTAACAGTTTCTATAAACAGTGATCTGCTGGTTTCTGGAGGATGTTGGCTGGTTGAAAATTTCTCATTAATTTTTCCTGCCATTAATCACTAACAGGCCCTCCTTCTAGCGCCATTTGTTGGCCTGATTTTCTGACCTTGGCCAACAAGGAGATTAAGCCCACACAATCAGCTTAAAGTAGCATCCAGTGTGTTTGGAGTAGCAAAATCTCGCAGGTTATGGTCCTGCTACCAGCTGAATTTTTCTCTTAAGGAGAAACTAAAATTCAGCAAAAATCTATCCTAATGTTATTTCTGTCTAAATAGACCCTAAAAAATTACTTTCAACTACCTAAGGTATCCTACAATTGATTTCTTAAGGAAAGTCTTTGATTTTTGAAGAGTTTTCTGAATATAAATATTATTTAAAATTATTCTAAGAATTACACAAATTTAACAACTGTTAAATGTAACTATACTATGATAATAATAACTATACTATCTTAACTATCCTATCTAACCTATCTCAGGTGAGAGCGATTTTAAATATTATATTAATTATTAATTAATGTAAAATGAACAGAAAGATAAAGGGTAGGATCTAAATAGAAATATTTAAGCCATACAAACTAAATCATTCTGCTACAAAATAACTTATCAGAAAAAACGAGATAAACAATTACTTCAAATTTTCTGAAGTGTCTAATTAATTAATAAATAATAACCAACATCAGATATTTGAATAAGAGATAATGATCAGTACGAAATCACTGTAAAAATACAAATGATATCTAACAGACATAAATATATATCCTTATATCTTGAATTTACAGTAGAAACACTAGTAAATCCAGTCACAACGACATATTAATTCAAATATAATATTGGGCTGACAAAGTGAAATACTGAATAATAATCACAAGCATAACCAAGTACACTGTATTAATATTAAAATAGAAGATCATATATTGAAATATAAAGAGTATCCAAAACAATACCAGTCACGATATCAACTTGGAGATTTCCAGTCACATCCCAGATCCAAAGATAAAACTTTAGCCAAGAACAAAACTAGCATCAAAATAATATTTCAAGTATTTTTACTTCAGTCACTCCATCCTCCCTTTACAATAAGTTTTTCAGAGTTTTTATAACAAAGGCTAATAACTGCCTTTCCTCATTCTATGCAACTAAAGCTAAAAATAAACCATCAAGTCCATTAACTATCGAACATCTAGGACTTAATGCTTTTAATTATCATCTTCTTCAATAGTGCACCTGCCATCTGAATCATCGATTCTGTAACTGCTTTCTTATCTTCAAATGTCAATTTGTCCATGCAACAACTATTATTTGACATCTAGCATCTAGATCATTCGATTTTGGAACAACTTCATCATTTGCTGGAAAAATATAAATGAGGAGAACATCATCAAAATTGAGGATCCATTTAATTATGACACCTGAAACATTTGCTGGCTTAAAGGGACTGGCCAATTCGTGGCTGGTTTGAAATTCCAGTCTCTAATGAACATCCACGTCTTCCAACCGAAATCCAGGATATTAGACACGTCCTAAAACTGTGCAGGATAGCGATGACATGCCTACCTGTTTCAAACAAACAACAACATCTTATTAAAAACTATTTATAACAGGAGAAATAAAATAAACTATAATTTAAATGTGTGCCTGTAAAATCTGTGATTTTACAGGCATGTACAAAAGGCTATCATTACTTGTAAATTATGTAACCGAAAATGGAAATAATCATTAAGCTCTCTTTTGCAAATCAACCACTTCACTGATCGGGGTCCAAAAAAAAAATATGACCTAAAATATGGGTGGGAAAGCTCCCAATCGGAAGTCGGAAGGACATAGACATCGGCAGATGAGTGCTTTGCACAACCGTAATGGTGAAAGATAAAAGACTACGGTCATGCGACTAAAAGACCAGCCCACATCGATGGGAAGCGCACTTTACATTTTGGTTGATTAGTTGCTTTGGGAGGCGCAACGGCTGAACGTAAAGGACATCACGCCCTGCCATGTAAGGTCTGAATCGGAAGAGAAAACAACTAAAGTATTGGAAAGGTTGTTCTTTCTGCGGCCGCAACGGCGAAAGATAAAATTTCTTTCTGCAGCCGCAAGGGCGGAAGATAAAAGCCAAGGATCGAAAAAACAACAAAGCGGAGCTTGAAAGGTCAATACAATAATCGGGGGGCTTCATATTTTTCCATCCGCAACTACGGAGAAAGTAGTAACAAAACGTTCCGATGTGAAAATCAAAAGTTAGCGGAAAATTCGTCGGAAACAAATACCTTGACTGAAGCTTATTACTTCTCTGCAACGGCGGGGGTGCAAGCTAAGAATCTTCCGATTCAGTCATTTCAATGAAAGAAACGTTGAGAAGCGCTGAAGTCATTTCAATGAAAGAAAAGTTGGGACCATTAACTTAGAAACTGGATTTTCTTGGTATGTTGAAGGTGCGTGGCACTTATGGTCATTCCAATGAAAGAAACATTGGTCTTCTAGTCATTCCAAAACATTGGGACCATTAGCTAAGAATCTTCTGATTCAAACACTTGAAAACGTACTCAAAGACAAAAACAAAAGTGGATCATTTCAGGTATTAGAAATAGTCTTTTTGAAGAGTCATTAAATCAAATTAAAGAATAAAATCAAACCCATCTAAGGAAAAGGAGGGTCCCGAAATTGTTGAATTTTGGGAAAATGTTGCAGCTGCAACATACAGTTTTTAAGATTTTGCAAAATCCCATCCATTAATATCCTAAATTGAATTTGATAGGATACTAAGCTATAAAACTATAACATATTAATATTTCCAAATGATACTCATTTATTCACTAGCTATTTATATACAATTTTACAAAGTCATGGTAAGATATTTAAGTTACATATGGGGTGTGAACTCTTAGGTTTAATAAGAATTTTAATTTAATAATTATCCTTTAGTTCTAGGACTTTAAGAACTTATAATATCTTGTCAATAACCATTTAAAACAAATTCAAACTGTGTTTTTTGTTGATTCTCAATTAGCATACCATCCCTTTAAGTTTCTTAACTCAACATATATAATCAAATAGATTAATGAATAAAATTGATTATATAAAAATTTATGAAACTTACAGCTGCTAATTATCAATTTTATAAAAATGTTTTCATCAGCTTCTAATATGTTACTTAACTCTTCTACAAATGAGAGTACTTTCAGAATCGAAGATTCTGAAGGTACTCTTTATAATTTTTAATAGGTAAATCATAAAAGAGAGCTGATCCCCCTTCATCCTAATGGAAAAATGAAGGGGTTGTTCCTAACTACCAAAAAGACCGAGATGATGATCCGACTAACATAAACATACCAGAATAAGAGGGTACCTGTGTGGTAGAAGGAAGTGGTATTTAAAGTGACCAGTTCTTTAAGCCGTTGAAAATAAAAAAAAGTAAACATTGGGTTGCTAAAGAACCCAAATTTCGCCAATATAGGAGATTATTGAGATGAAGAGATAGTCGCAAATACCACAAACTTGCCGCATGATTACTAGGACCTATTCCCTACCAACTTTTCAAAGATGAAGGGGATAGGAGGAGATCTAGGGGAGATGAAAATAGCCCTGCGACCAGATGCTAAACCCAGTAAGCAACGACCCTATATGTTGAATCCACGGTATAAAGAGAAGGTAAAAACATAATTGGATCACATGCTCAATGTAGGAATCATTGAATTTGTTGAGGAATCCAAGTGGATCATCCCTATAGTGATCCAAGATAAGAAAACAACTCGTGAAGTTCAGATATGTGTCAATTTAAGGAAGTTGAACAATGTATGCTTACACGATCCATTCGCAACACCATTTACAGATGAATTGCTTGAAAGTGTCAGAGGGAAAGAAATGTATTAATTTACTGGTGGCTTCTCTATCTATCATCAAGTCAGAATCATGAAGGAGGATCGCCACAAAACAACCTTCATCACTGAATGGGAATGCTACCAGTATACGGTAATGCCATTTGGACTCAAGAATGCACATGCTATTTTTTCTAGAATAGTAGTCTCTGCTTTTAAATATTTTATTCATAAATTTCTTGAGGTCTACTTTGATGATTGGACTGTGTTTGGTCTAGTAAGAGACCATATTGAGAGTCTGCACATGATGTTGGGCGCTGTTGCCAGTATTAGATTGCGCTCAATTCCAAGAAATGTATATTATGCACACCATTTGGTGTGCTGTTGGGTCACGTCGTGGGTCATGACGGTATTTTGGTTGATCCAACAAAGATTGTGCTTATTCTTGAATTACCAATGCCTACATCAGTCATGCAACTTAGATCAGTGCTGGGACATATAGGATACTACTAGAAGTTCATCAAAAGATATGCATCGATCACTGCACCTATGGAGAAACTATTGAAGAAAGACACAAAGTTTCAATCGACAACATTTTGTCAGGAAAGATTAGATAAATTGAAGAATGCAATGGCCACTGCACCAATACTTGTGTTCCCCGACTGGAAGAAGGCATTCCATGTGCATGTCGATGCATCCTCTATTGTGCTCAGCAGAGTCTTGACACAGCCAGGAGAGGGTGCGTTAGACCACCCTATTGCCTTTGCCAGCAGAAAACTATCAACAACAGAAAATAACTATACGACGACAAAAAGAGAAGGTCTCGCTATGTTTTATGTGCTTCAAAAGTTCAGACACTATTTTTTGGGTGGGAATTTTCAGATGTAGACTAACCATTCAGTGCTAAAATACCTAGTCAACAAGCTAGTGTTGGGGGGGAATATTTGCAAATGGCTTCTCCTCTTTCAGGAATTTGACTTCGAGGTCGTTGTCAAACCTGCTCGACTGAATGTCGGGCCAGACCACCTATCTGTTAGTTTTGTACCTAGGGAAGTGTTCCCCTAAGTGACTTTTGCCTTAGTCACTTAGTGAAGGGAAATAAAGTGACCCTTGCATTAAATGACTTAAGTGGAGCATTTAATTTGACTTTAGAGAGTAAAGTTACTTTTTGATAAATTTAAGTGGGTGAGCGAAATTAATATTTATGAGAAATAAATGTGAGCATTTAATCTCATCCACCGATTTAATCTAATCTCCACCGTTAGATTAGATGAACCCTAGGGTTCTCTCAAAAAGTCAAGGGAAGGTCATTTTCCTCATTTTTTGCAGATTGAAGTGAAGGAAAGAGATGGGAGATAAAGTGTCCATATTTTTGAGAAAGAGAAAAATATCTACAACACACAAATCAAGGGAGTGAACAACAGCAGAAAGGGCACAAAAATAAAGGAGAGGGAAGCAACATTTATTACTAGTCTGTACAATCCATAGGGTATGGTTTTCGAGGCAACATACACAATTTTTTAGGCATATTTTTGCGCACGATTTTTGAGAATTTTTTTTGGCACAGATTTTGAGGTCTGTACAGTTAGTCCGTATGAAACATTCTATACATTATGTATAGTCAGTCCATATAGTTCGTATAGCAGCACATAAATTGAGGCAGAAAATAGAGAAAAAAAATATGAGTTTGATTTTTTCTGTTTGGCGCGGAAAACAAGGCAGCAATTTTCTCTTGCGGTTTGAGATAAGTTAGTATAAAAATTTCTAAGTTCTGTTGTAAATTTCCTGATAATAAAATCTCTCTCTCTCTGACTGGTTTTACCCTTGTGGGTTTTTCCAGGGCCATTGGCCGAAAATTATTGTGTTCTGTGTGTTGAATGTCATGCTGATATTTATTTTCTGTCAGTGAAAAAAAGTAGTTACAGTAGTGTTTTAAAGTTTGAAAATTTACTGTTTATTTCCATTATGTTAAATTTTTGAGAATGTCATAAACAGTGTTAAATTTTAGTTATAAACTGGTGGCTAAAAACTACTGAAAAATCTACATTATCAAGGATAGAGAGTGGTGAAGAGAAAATCATCTTGGAAGATAATTTTCTTGACATGCAACTATTTGCAATCCACATTATGGATGATCAGAACCATGAGTTTAACACAATCATTCACTTTTTGAGCATATGCTATGCACCTGAAGGAATTTCAACTAATCAGAAGAAACATTTGGTTGTTAAAGCTACTGATTATACATTAATTGTGAGACATATCTACAAGTTGGGTGCGGATGAAATACTACGCCGCTGTGTTTTTTATTAGGAATGACCCTGAGTTATGAGTGAAGCACATGCTAGTGTCGTAGGAGGACATTACGCAAGAGAAACAACTATGCGTAAGATATTGTAGGTAGGACTATGGTGGCCAACGATACACATGGATTCTAAAAGCTTCTGCAGGCACCGTGATATCTGCCATAGAACAAGAAAACTATCACACCGCGACGAGATGCCGCTTGCACCGTAGATAACCCTTCAAGCATTCAACAAGTGGGAAGTTGATTTTGTGGGACCAATTAGTCCACCAGGGAAGAGAATTAGTGTGTGCTACATTATACTGCAACAGAATATTTAACCAGATAGGATGAAGCTGCGCATGTTAAAGATTGTACTGCTGCAACGGTGGCAAAGTTTTTATTTAAAAATATAGTCACCATATTTGGTTGTCCAAAGATACTACTAAGTGACCAAGGTACACATTTTGTTAACAAAGTGATTTCTGAGCTTACTACAGAGTTTCAGATCCATCATAAGAAGATGACACCCTATCATCCTCAGGCGAATGGAATGGTCAAAGATTTCAACAAGATTTTGTAAAATGCATTGAACAAGGTATGCAATGTGCACTGAGATGACTAGGATCAGAAAGTATCAGCTATGCTATGGGCCTATCGCACAACTTGCAAGTTCCTGACATGACACACTCCATTCGGGTTGGTATATGGATAGGAAGCTATTGTACCAATGGAATACATCATTCCCAGCTTACATATTGTTGTGCTAACAGAGATGACCAACTAGTATGTTGTCGAGCAGAGTTTGACGCAGCTCGTTCAAATGGAAGGACTCTTTGTCGCAAGATTCCATCAAACCATGGAGAAGCAGTGACAAAAAGCATGGCATGATTTCCATATTCAAGTTAAACCATTCAAAGTTGGAGGACTTGTGTTGCTGTATGACAATAAATTTTTCAAACACCCAAGCAAGCTAAAGACACATTGGCTTGGACCATATGTGATCGCGCATATCACTGATGCGGGCGCAAAAAAACTACAAAGACTATATGGAATGTATGTCACAGGAATGGTGAATGGAAATCGTCTGAAACCATACTATGATGGGCATAAACTCCCTAGTTAGAACCACACTACGCATGAAAAAAAAGAGGCTGAAAGACGTAAATTGTTCTTTCTCCCGTCCGTGGCGGAACCAGTGCAAAATGAAAGAAAAAGCGCAAAGCATGTGAAAAAGCAAGAAGCACAGGAAAAGGTGGAAAGTACTGCAAAAAGTGGAAATGAAAGGCTAGATGACATTAAAGTACGAATATCTGGCAGAGATCGAGGTAGTTACAACAGCTAAGAGTCATAAATTTGACAAGATAAAAGGAGAGTGGTGGGGTTCTTTTCGGTCCCTTCAAGCCATCCTTGGCATAACTTCCATAACTATGCTGACATGTATAACCCATAGATCGAGCTACCAAATTAATGAAGAAACGCGTCGGCCAAGAATCCCATGTGATTTATTAGACATAAACATCCCATCACATGATGACTAAAGGATGCAAAGGCACATATAAATACAAGGCTTCACCATTAAACAGTCTTTTACGCATGCAGAGACAACAGAGAGAACCATAGTTGAGAGTTTATAGAACTGAAGCTTGTCATAGAGTAAGTCGACACCCATGGTAATAGAGATCCCTAGTGAGAGAGAGCTATCCGATGCAACTGTTGTCTCGGGTTTCCCATTTGAGGAAGAGATAGAATTACCCAAGATACAACAACCAGAGAAGCAACCAAAAATTGACCTGATGGCATGAATGAGGAAGAAACCTTCTCCTACAGCTGCCCCTACAGCTGGTCCTACGACCGCCCCTGCCAATATCCCACCCCCTCGTTTACGCCCTATGTTGAACCTATTTTAGAGACTTCCAGCAGAAGCTGCACCACCAGTCATGGAGCCAAGACAGGTCGACGAGAGAGTGGATGGAAAGCCATCCACACCACCATCGTCTAGGAAACAAAAGGCTAAGCCTATTGTGGATAACCCTAGGAAATAACCAATGGAGGAAGACTCAGAGGAGGAGGCCCTCATGAACGTAAACTCACCACCTCATAGAGATGTGAGTGATGGAAGGGAAGAAGAAGAATTCCCACCCTATGTTCTACCCAGGAGAGTTGATGTGGAACAAGTGACGCTTCCAAAGAAAGTGTCCACAATTTTAGTCACGCCCCAAATCCCTAACGAAGTACCCCTACTAAGGAATCTAATTCCAAAAATCACTAGCTTGGCATTCGAATATGTTGACACTTGACTGTAGTTTGGATTGTAAGTAAAACGTTGCATGAATACATATCAAACATGACCCACTCAGGCATAGGTCCTAGTACCAATGTAGTGGGATATTGGCATCGCCAGTGCAGGACTATTGGACTTGTTTCTCATGACTCATTTCAGCCACAGTCTACAGGTTAATACATATGTGAGCCAGCTTCTGGTATGTTTCCAGACGGGATGATTATGGCTTGATCAACCATACTCGGTTGACGTCGAGCTAATTTCTTCAATTACAAGTTTGCTAAAGACAAGAGAAGAGCCAGTGTCGTATTTGCACCAAAAGGACACCACCAAGATAAAGCAAAATTATGACCTTCACCGTGTGAAGATGGGATTTCAGATTCCCCCTATTGAGGACAACATAGTGTAGTTCATTGCAAAGCTCCTCTCTTGTTAGTTGTTGCGCAAGATGAGACCAAATGAATGTACTGCTGGAGAAGTAGAACTTGCGTAACTATGCAGGAAAGGAGTGATTTTCAATTGGCCATAGTTTTTGCTCAATGAATTGATAGATGATGTGCAATAGGCACAAGAGGAGCCTAATCACAAATTTCACTACTCTTGGTTTCTCATCTTGATATCATTCATTATGTGGTCCAACCCACCGAAATACCAACAAATGGATGTCCCACTACTTTTTCCTTGGTGCAAAGTATCAAAACTTATGGGAGAGAAAGAAGAACAAGGTCCACTAGATGGACAATAATGTCGATTTTTTTCTACACACCAAGGCATTGCGTGACGTTATCAGGTGAACCCATAGAACACGACGTGTGACAGTGCATAGGTATGCGATCTTCATAATTTTCTAGGCTGGTGCACATAATATTATTTTGGAGCTGAGGAATGACCCAGCAAAACAAGCGCATAATGCAGGGTTCATTATCACTGATGCTTATGTGGACAAAATTGTCTGAGAGTGGCCAGATGAATGGCAGAACCCACTACCTAAAGAAAAACACCAAGAAGACCCACTGGTGAACCAAGGCAATGATTAGGAAATTGGCCAAGGGAATGATGGAGGCGATGGTCAAAATAATCAGTCATAAGAACAGGAAGAAGAAGATAATCATGGTGGTGATGGTGGCTCTGATCATGGTGATTTAGAGTGCACACCTAGTCACGAGAATGTCCAGAACCAAGAGGAAGCACAACAGTAAGGACAAGATCCCCCACACAAGAAGAGGAAATATAGCAAGATACCTAACATAGATACCTTAACTGAAGAGGATATTCACATACTAGCAGATGTTGTAGCTCAGGTCACCAAGGAGAACCTTGCCATTTTGAAGATGCAGCAGGTAAGCATAGTTGATCAAGTTGGGAACCACCTTACTAAGTTGGTAGATTCCATTAACAAGGTCAAAGCCACTATTGAGGCTGAGACATATGGCGTGGATCCCAACATCCCATTAGTCACACCAAAGTTAGTGCCACTGATCAAAGTATAGATCCAAGGGTGTGCACTAGAAATAGGGACAGAGACGACCGCATTCGATGATGTTGTCAATGAATTTGCCACACTATAGACCGACTTCTCCAAGATTCCCTTGAGTGAAGTCTATGGCTTACAATAGGAAGTCATGTCAAAAATATGGCCGAGGGAGAATGTTGTTGCCTATCATGAAACAAAACAACAAACGAAGGAAAAGGCGTGTAAGGCCCTCCTTAAGGAAAAAGAACAAGAAATTGATGCATGCGAGAAAATCCACGTTACTGTAGCTAAGACCATTAAGGGTGCATTTGTCGGGTTCCAACCGAAAGTAGGCTAGGAAGATGAAGATTCAGCAAATAAGGTTGCTCGGCTGTTGCAGATTACAGTGGAGTTAAAGAATCAGTTTGAGGAGCTTCAATCTAGGAAGGTACCAAGCACACTTCCAGAGATGCTTGAGGAACACAATAAAGCAACATCTGAGGCTGTTGCGAAGATATCCGACAGAGAAAAGCTCTGCACTAAGGCAACTGAAGTCATTTCCACTATATGGGAGGCACTTTTGGAAGATGAGATGGGAGAGAAGATCAAGGCAGATGTGTAGCAAGTTGATCAAAAAATCTTCGCTGCGAAGGAAGAGATGAAGAAGATCTCACTGAAAGAGAAGGTTACTAAGATGGATGAGATCAAAAAAATTCAATAGAAAGCTCATGCTCTTCATGACCGAGAGTGCACTACGAATGATGAAGTGGAAACATATCAGTAGGAAGCAGTACAGGCGATAGGCCTTATTCATCCTATGCAGCAGAAGCTTTATCATATTACGCAGTCACTGGAAGCAAGACTATTGGAACACATCAATTTTGACTGAGTGGATAAATTGGAAAAAAAATCTAAGGAAGTCAGCGCGGATGTTGCTTGGGTGCAACAAGTTTTGAAGGAATTACAGGATAGGGTTGGTCCTGTGGCATAGGCGGCACCAGAACCATAAGGTTTTTTGGGGAAAATGAAGTTTTCCAGCACAAAATTTTGTGGAAAATTCCATTTTTTCTTAGTGGCTCTAGATGAGCCACATGTGAGTGTTGGGGACCTGTTGGGCTAGGAGAAGAGAGAGGAAAAGAAGGAAAAGTATACAAGGATAAATCAAGCGCGCAAGAGGAAAAGTGTGTGCATGATAGAGGAAGAGAAAAAGGAAAGATACGACGAGTATACCTACAACAAGGAATGAATATATGAGTCGATGGAAGAGGCAGGTAGAAGAGTTAAAGTTGGATAGGAAGAAACCAAGGAAGACCGCGGAAGGAAGAACCAGTAGAAGATGGAAGGACAGCATTTGCGGCTAGTTATGACCAATAAAGGCAAGATAAAAGACGTTTCCATGACTATTTAAAGTTGTGGTTAATGTCTTCTAGGAATTTCATGGCTAGGTATGGGTCGGCATTTATGTAACATAGATATCTTGTAAGTTGTTGAGTCTGTAATAACTAAGCTGTACTCAATTTAACTTGTGTGGTCTCGTAGATACTATAAGTAGAAGGAATCCACTCTATATAAGGTTTTTTGTTGTTTGTTATATTCAACAAGTTATATTGGTAGATATTTAGAAGTGGTAAGGTCAACTCAGAAGATATTCTGGTAGAAGTAGAAGGTTGTTGAGCCGTAGATCTTATAGCTGTGTGCGCAGGCCGCTAGTAGAGTAGAAGAGACGATCCAGGCCGTGTACAAATTAGTAGGAGTAGATAGAAGAATAAAATAGAGAGAATGAGAGTAAGAAGATTGACTCAAAAAGACATATCTTGCAAACAGTCTACAGGTTGCAGGCTACAAGGTGCTATATCCAATTCTCATGCCAGATGAAGAGCACCTTGGTGGTTTTTCCCAGATGGGTTTCCACGTTATTCCTAATTTTTATATGGATGAATGTTGTTGAATGGTGAATGCTTATGTGGATGTTTTCTTATCTTACATTATTACAGTTACAGTTAGGTTATATGAATGTGTAAATTCTCAAAATTATTGCTGAACTACTATGTATAAATTCATGGTTAATCTATTAAGTATAAATATGAGTCATGCACTACCTATAGAGTATAATGGGTTGTCCATCATCATAGAGTGATAGACTCCATCCCATAATATTTGTTGAGAACCTTAGCCATGTTCCAAGGGACTATAATCCCTCACCAACTGCGGAAACATGGCTCTGGAAGTTACGCATTAAGATATCTCGGGTGAGACGGTGGCTTCTTCGTGGGTGTTTCCGACTGAGCTTGCTTTGTCGGGCTGATGTCTTGGGGTATCATGTTGGTATTGTGTTGAGTGATTAAACCACATGGCTAGAAAAGAAGTAGATAGAGTCCAACACTTATCAATGCCACATTGCTTAAGCTGCAACACAAGTGGCTTAAACTTGGTGAAAAAGTCTTGGATGGTGTCAAAATGCGTTGGGCTTAATATGATAAGCTCATTCTCTAGCTGGTGACCACAGAGTTCATCAGTTTTCCCAAATAATGCATCTAGTTTTACATAGACCTCATTGGGTGTTTTCAAACTATCAATGTGGAAAAATATCTCTCTTGATATGCTCAGACACAACAATCGATGATGCCTCATCCAATATGTTGAAGTACTTGGCTTTTCCAAGTGCAGATTTGGCTCCACCTCAGTGCCCATGGTAACTATGTAAATCCCTTTGGATCTCAACTGAGCCACCATATCTAAATTCCAATAAAATAAGTTAAAGGGTGTTATCAACATGTGGGTAGCCTCCATTTCTACCTATGCAATTGGTGATGAATATTTGTTGGAAGTCCTACAAAACAACTCGATTTTATCTAGAATTTCACTAACAAATGCAACTCAAGACTTTGTGATTTGATATGCAAATCAATAATATCCAATAGTATCTAATACCATGTGATAAATTTGAACCACAGGAGAATCTAGGAGCATTAGTGAATCTCACAAATCAAATTTTGTGCAAAAACCAGCAAAAACAATGAAATGAGAAGTAATTTACACACACAAATGTGAACAGAACCAGGATAATTTTAACTGTCCATGATAAAAACATGTTATTTCCAGGTTTATATTACATTCAGAAATATTCATGAGGATTTGGGATCCCAATGTGAGTGTACAAGTCAAACTTGCCAAATTGGAAACAATCCCCCCTAGGTGGGCCAATCACGCCCCAAATCAGCACAAACATCCATGAATTGCTGAATAGACATGGATGAGATGATGTGGGTCAATTATTACACCTTGGAATGTGTGTGTGTGGAAATATAGGTGGTTTAGAGTCTCAAGGTGGAATTAAATGCACCAAATCAAGCCAAAAATGGACAAAATCCACCTCTAGCACTCCTAGTCAACAAAGCTATCCACATTCAATGAATGGGAGAATACCATCAATGATGAGGGTGTATATGTGGCTGGATTACTGAGATGGAGTGCTCATGTGGGTGTGAATTCCCCAATTTGACTTGGCATTTGTCCAACTAAGCACCCCTAGTCCACCACATAGTGTATTAATGCTTAAAAGCAATAAAATTGACTAAGTAGTGTATCTAAGGTACTAATGATTTGGATTAATATTCTAACAATAACATTCATATCCACTTAATGATATGGAGGGAATAGGACCAAATACATCAGAATGAATTAGTTCCAACGTATCTTTAGTCTTTGTTTTACTTTTCGGAAAGGGATTCTTAATGTTCTTTCCTCTTTCACATCATTTGCAAGTTCCCTCATGGTTGATTTTCAGATATGGTAACCATGTTATCACCCTTCCCACATAGGGTATTTCTTTATAGTTCATATGATAAATTCTTCTGTTCCACAGTTCACTTGAGCTGGTAGTCTCATGGACAAGGGTTGTCTATATATGCCCTTTGAGTTTGTACAGTTCTCATTCATCTTCTCCAATGACCACATCATCTTCAAGTGTCTTTCCTTTGTATCACATAAGTACTTTTCCATCTATAAAATAAACTCTATATCCTTTATGTTGGAGTATCGGTACAACCTCCACATGGTATAACTGCTGCACCTATGGGAATATAAAATAAGTGGACTAATCGCCACTCCTGGTGATAGGCCCTTGTGCTGGGTTTCAAATGTTCATCAACATCTACAGGTTTTGGTGTAACAACATACCTTACATGGTATCAAAGCATAGGTCTCAGTTTCAAATCCCCCAAGCTACGTTGGAGGTGGGGTGTTGGAGTATCGCTACAACCTCCACATGGTATAACCGCTGCACCTCTGGGAATATAAAACAAGTGGAGTAACTGCCACTCTTGGTGATAGGGCCTTGTGTTGGGTTTTAAATTTTCATCAACATCTACAGGTTTCAGTGTAATGGAAAACCTTACAAACCTATTAAATTGAGCACATAGATCTATGGATCAACACACAACTTGTAAGCGAAACCCACCAACAAAGCCTTGTCGACAAGGGTTCCCACTCTGTTGATGCCCAACCAGTGAAATATCCCTAAGAACTAGCCTAGACAGGTTTTACCATGCCCAACAATGTCTATGGAGCATACAAGGTCTCACCCGAGGCATTAAAGGGAGAGTTGTCGGAACTAAGTTTTCGGTAGTGGGGATAGAGGATATGGGATCCGACAGAAGGACACCATAACTGAGCGCATTAACTGCCTTTGATTTAATGCTATTGATGTGATAAGCATGGCCATCACACTATAATACAAAGCACTCCTTTAGCTACTTTGCAAGCTTTTTGTCAGTTTCTCTCCCACGGATATACTGCGCTGGATCTTCCCCGGCCTTCGGCAAACCTGTGATGCTTGCAATCAAATCTATTGTAACTATGATCAGCGTATTCAACCAAAGTGTCCCTCCATGAAAGAAATCCAACAATTTCTTCATGCATGCATGGGGTTCATTCATTTAGCCAAAATGAGGCATATTGATGAGCCCCAACAATCCCGATTGATCTAACCCACTTACCCACAATTGAGGAATTCACTGAATTGGAGCACCAGGGCCAATCGAGATTGACTCATAGGGCTCATCCCTGACATCTTTAAGCAATATCAGGTCATGGTATTCAAATTTCAACCTGATTAACATCAGGATGATGTCGTCTGAACACTTCATCCCCTTTGGCAACGGCGACAATTTTGGTGGGTACTTCTGATTCTTTGACAGTTCCCTTGGCTTGGCTCCCAGATGTGTAGGAGTGATATATCCCAAAATTTTAGGTACAGAGACACCCCAATGTGCCACAGAATCAACAACTCCCGATCTCGATGACCTGGTCTGTGCAGTTCCTTCCCATTGCACTCTCACCAAGATGTGAGTTTGCCTCTTCTACGCCAGCATGGGACTAAGCCTTTGAGCCTACTGTTTCTTCTTGGGAATGGACGATGAACCAACTGGCATACTCATAATTTATTCTTCCATAGCCATGGGCCGAATAGGGGACTCGTACTCACTTGAAATCTCAATGGCATAGAGGTCGCTCAGCATGCCTCAGAGCTCAACCCTTCAAACTTGAGAATGCACTAAACAGCTCGAACCTACAACACTACAACTCACTCATCACACTACACAATTCCTTCTCTGCTTCTCACTCTACTCGCTGAATTAAATAATGCCATCCTTACGTATCCCGCGTGTTGTTTTATAGTCACCTCCAATCCAAAATTTATCATTGCCAAATCTATCGTGACCATTATTTCTAAATATGGTATTAATGATGCCAAATCCACTGACGATATTACTCCTCTAACTGTTGGATCACTCATTAATGTGGGTCACTTCAACAAGCATTGCCAGCAAACTGTTTTAACTACTTTCATTTATTACTTGATTTGACCATCCCACAGCCCTACAATTGTCGCAATTGGTCAACCAGTCATCGCTTACAAACTTTAAACATGCACAGCCTCTCCCCTGGGGCTCACCTTTCTATTCTAAACTAAAATATACATTTTTTTTAGCAACTAAAATAGTGTGCATCGTCAGTCCTGACCTATAGGGATTTAAGCAACTCCCATTGACAAGCATCGGTAAGACTGCACCATCTAATTGTTGTAATTGAACTGCACCGCCAGAAGTAATGGAATGAACAAGATAGGGACCTAACCAATGCATTTGTAACTTACCTAGATTCTTGATGAACTTATTGTTGTATAACAACACCAAATATCCTGTCGCAAACTGTTTTTTCTTAATGTGGCGATCATGCCATGCCTTCTGTCAATCCTTCACAACCTGTTGGTGGAATCCAACAACAAAATAGTCTTCTTCGAGCGAGATCAACTACGTAATTTATTATTTTAATGCTTATGCATCATCCATGCATGTTGTTGTGGAAATGCACAGACTGCGAACAATATACTCCATGGGCATGAATGCCTCTTGCGCATAGACCAAATTAAATGGTGTCTGACCGGTTAACCATTTACAAGTAGTGAGATAGGCCCATAGCATCGCTGAAATTTTTAGGTCCCAGTCATCGCGGTTAATGTTACACACCTTAGTCAATGTTGTCTCCAATATTTTATTGAATGCTTCGACGGTCCCATTCTCCTATGGATGGTATGGTGTACTCCTCTTATGTTGCACCTGTAACTCCTTAGTTAGCACTTTCACAGTCTGGTTGATGAAGTGACTTCCCTGGTCACTCATCAAGATCCTAGGACACCCAAACTATATTATGATGTTTTTAAAGATGAACCTCGCTGTCGTCACAAGGGTACAATACACAACTGGTACAACTTTCACCCACCTGGTGAGATAGTCGGTTGCAGTAATGATGTATTGCGCACCAGTCCATTTCCCTGGTGGATTAATAGGACCCACAAAATCCACAGCCTACTTATCAAATGGTTGCAGATTCACCTATGATACCAAAGACATCTCATCAAGACATGATTGTTTACTGACACACAGACATACATCGCATCTCCTCGCATAGTCTACGGCATCGTTATGAAACGTAGGCCACCATAGGCCAACATGAAATACCTTCATGTGCTTCTTCGATAATGGGACCCTGATCATGTGGTAAAATACATCGTCACAAGATTTCGTCTGGTCGAAGATTATATAACTGTCCCATAATTAATTGAAAATCAAAAGCCTTTCCAACTAGCTGCTTCTTTTGGCTAGTTGACATGTCCTCCAGGGCGACACCTGTGGCCAAAAACTAAATAATTGGTGCATAGTGATCATCTATGATGTCAACATGGAACAGTTGTGCATCTGGTAATCCATCATCAATATTGGTCATTTCTTCCCCATTCTCGATGCAAGACAGATGATCAAGGTCAGCGTTCAATCACCCTATCTTCACAACTATTTCAAAATCAAACTCCTAGAAGAGTAACAGCCATCGAAAGATCTCCCCCCCCAACACAGGGTTATTGACCAGGTATTACAAAGCAAAATGATCAGTGAACATCTTGAAATGTTTTCCCAACAAGTAGTGCCAAAACTTTTGCAGTCCATAAACCATCGCCAAGCCTTCCCTTTCCGTCACTGTATAATTTCATTCAGCAAAATACAACTTCCTACTGGCATATGCGATCGGGTGATCCAGGTCACCCTCACATGGTTTCTCAAGAATGACCCCCAGCGCAATAGAAGAAGTGTCGATGTGCACATGGAACTCCTTATCCCAATCAAGAAAAACCAGTATGGGTGTAGACGCATCTTGGCTTTCAAAGTGTCAAAACTTCCTTGACATTCCTGAGTCCATTCATAGGTTGCATCCTTATTTAGTAGTTTCTCCATGGGGGTAGTAATCGTAGTGTATCCTTTGATAAACTTGTGATAGTATCCGGTATGCCCCAGTGTGGAATAAATCATTTTGACATTTGTCGATGGTGGTAAATTGAGGATTAACATGATCTTCATCGGATCGACCAACATAACTTCTTTTCAGACAATGTGCCCAGTAAAATGCCAAATGGTGCACAAAAAATACACTTTTTAGAGTTTAAGGTGATCTGATGCTAGTGACACCTTTCCAGCATCAGCCGCAGGTTGTCCAGATGGTCCCTAATTAGTCCATAGATAGTCCAATCATCCATATATACCTGTAGAACTTCTAAATAAAATCTTCGAATACAGCGACAACTACGTGAGAGAATACAGTTGGTGCATTATTTAGAGGAAAAAACATGACTGTATATTGAAAACATCCCCACTCAATGAAAAACATGGTCTTATGGCGATCCTCCTTCGCAATCCGGATCTAGTGGTATCCTGAGAAGCCATCCGTGAAAGAATACATCTCCTAGCTGCCTAAGCCTTCAAGAAATTCATCTGTAAAAGGGTTCAAGAATGGATCATGTACACATGCATCATTCAAATTCCTTAGGTTGACACAAATGCGGATTTCCCCTGTCTTTTTATCCTAGACCACTATCGGACTTATTCACTCGAATTATTCTACAGGCTCTGTTATCTCCCAAATAAATTTATTTTCATTAAGTTCACATAAAATGATTCATTTCGGTAGTATGAAGGATTTAACACATACAAGGAGGAATATGAATGTCACTAATATTTTGAAATCCTCTGTGGTTGATAAAATTTCACGAAGTGGTAGCTTCAGTGGCTTGGGCGAGGATCAGAACATCTCATTAGCCACCGAAATATGGAAGATAAATAGCAGGTGGAAGACCTCGTCGGCAGTTAGGAATATTGATAAACTTTTTACTGCCATCGAAACATTTTTAGATAGTGATCGGAGGTGTAGTCCTCTATTACGCCGCCACTACAGAAAATATAGTGGCTAAAAGTTCCACCACTATGGAGAATATAGTGGCTAAAATTTATGCCACTATGGAGAATATAGTGGTTAAAATTTTCGATGGTAAGAAGGTTTTGAGTTTTGATCGCCGACGTCACGGATTCTTTGTTCACTGTGGCACCACAACTGTGGAGAATACAGTGACTAGAAGTTCCACAACTGTGGAGAATACAGTGACTAGAAGTTCCGCAACTATGGAGAATACAGTGACTAGAAGTTCCACAACTGCGGTGGATATAATGATTAAAGGATCCGATGGAAAATCCTACTAACCTCCGATAGTGATGAAAGTAGTTTGGAACTTGAAAACACTAAGGTATTGGTGAGATAGTCCACTAAGGGGCTGCAACAGCGGATGAAAGAATTACTACGGGTTCCAAAATAATACAAACTCATTGGTGATCTGGAGCCGAAACGACGGGAAACCAAATGACTATGGGTTCAGCCACAACATAAAAACTTCGGCAATCGGAGGTTCGAGGGACTAATGATTGACGAGCTAGAGCCGAAATGGCGGGAGAAGGACTAGCCATGGGTTTCAAAACAACACAGACTCATTGGCGATCGGGGGTTCTAAGGGCTATAGATCGGTGAGGTAAAGCTAAGAAGCTCCGCAGTGTTGATAAGGCAACATACAAGACATCTGATAAATCAATAGAAAATCACTGCCGATCGGAGGAACTGAAGCTATGCGTCGGAGCTCGAAAAGACTAACCGTCGGCAAAATAGTTCACTAAGGAACTGAAAGGGTAGAAGATATACAAACCATGGGTTTTGCAAGCATATAAAAAATTAGGCATCGGAACTAGGAATCACTAGCCGTCGGCAGGATAGTTCAATGGGGAGTCCCAACAGTGGGAAACAAAGGAATACGGATCGGCGAAGTCCACAACATTCCGGTAGCGCAACAGATAAAATATCATCAGCAATTGAAAGACATACAGACTAACCGTCGCCAAGTTATCCCACAAAGGAGTAAAATGCAGAAATAGTGGGACTTGGAGTGTCGAAGTTGTAACAAGCATTCAGACTTGAGGCACCGATGAAACAGAAGATAAAGCTTCCGATCGGCGACAAAGTAAAAATTGGGCGGGATAAACAAGGAGACTTGGAGCATCGAAAATGTGGAAACATTGGGACTTGGAGCACCGAAGCTATGGAAACATTGAGATTCAGAGCATTGATGAGATAAAGGAAACAAAGTCCGATCAGCGACCGCAGTGGCTAGATAGAAGAAAATCCAGCAGATTAAACAAGAAAAATCACTTCAGTTAAGCGCTGATACACTGGTTGTTGGTGGCAATTTCACAGTAAACCATTAGTGGTGATTATCAGCTACCACTTTAGTCATTTAAATTCACTCAGTGAACTAGATCTTCATAGTAGATAAACAAACAGTTAGCAAGGGTTTGAAGCCCTAATCAGGAAAAACTATCACTTTCAATTATTTTTGATGTAAACTAATTGGATTTTTAGGATCTGTAAATTTTGTAAAAGGCTATAAATCCCACGATTATTTGATTAATAAAGGTTCGAATCCGGGGATTTATAAGCCTGTTCTATTAGCAAGCATCTCATCTAGTTTATTCTCAGTATAAGCTCTTTTGTTGTGATTTGTTCAGCCATCTTCTTTATCTTTACTGTACTTACGCCTGAATGTGCATTTAGGTGATTTCAAGTTGATTATTAGCCAATAGCTGCCACCCTTTGGTGAGTTAATGTGATTTTATTGATAAGTACCATCCTTGCTAGGATTTATCCTTTTGTATGCATGTGTTATGCGTGTAAGTCTGCCAACCTGGTGAGTTCTTCATTCCTGCACCCTTTTGTCAAACTACTGAATAAGTTGTAACTAAAATCCTTGTGATTGAGTGAGCCTCATGCATGTCTTGAGAGTGAGAGGTTATATAGGTTATCCAGCTTGATCCATATAAGAAAACCCAAAAACATTTTAAGTTACTAGGCATCCTCGAGCTACAACCTAGAGGAGTTTCTTGGAGTGATAACAAATTTCTGGATCCTACTCGGGCATGGGAACCTCCCTATGAGGTCCCAAGAACCCCAGACCAAAATTCCTTTCCTAAAAAACAATAATTAAATCTATCTTATAGTGTTCCATTGGGCATGGAGTCATTTGTATTCTATAACTGATCCGCCGCACCCTTCCTGTAGCTTTCTTTGCTTATTCATGAAAACAAATGAAAGTGACCTAGCTTCTCATATTAAGATATTATTTCCCTATCTACTCCTACTCCTAATTCTAATCAGTAGATCCTTCTTATCATGTGACATCATGCTTCCAATGAATCGAGGTCAGAAGATGATCTGCTAATCTTATCCCTGATCTTGACCCAAACAATAAATGAAACCCCAGCATGCAGCAACGTAATTTTGAAGGGTGACGGAATGAGCCATAATCTAAAAAGAATATTTTGATATCTATGCTGCTCATAAGTTCTAGATAGTCAGCAACAGGGTCATAAAATCCAACAAGAAATACCTTTTTATGTTGCTATTCCAACTTAATGAAATGCTACTACTAGCTGTTCTCAGTGATCACTATGTTTACTGTATATTGCTCAACCTCTGACTGGGAAGGATGAGTTATGCCCTGCTGTTCTAGACTTTTTAGATCATCATCTTCCCCTTCATATATGTTGCATTCTTCCTTTGTCTGATGAAAATGCAAGCTCAACAGCTGATCTGAATCTTTTTTCTCCCCTTCACATAATTTGAATTCATCATGATGATAGGCTGGCTTATCACAGCTAACAATTTCCTCTTCCACAATAATATCTTTGTAGTATATACCAAAACTAAAAAGATCTGTATTGGACTCTTGAGCAACTGATTTGCACCAAGCATCTATCTCAGCACTCGCACTTTTTTTATCATCTCTCTGCTGAAAAGAAGAACTAGATGAACTTTGAGTAAACAATAAGTCTTAACAAATTTTAACCTCTTCTTCCTCATCACTGTATTTGTTGAATATAGGAGCATTAGGATAACATCCTAATGACAGAGATGACGGATCTTGTATAGGAATATTAGCAATAAAATTTTGAAACAGTTTTGGAAAAATATTACCTAGTTCCTTGTCATGATTTGAAGCAACGTGTTCATAAGGAGAAGGAAGATCTTCCTAATGTTCTAGCTGGAGATTAGATAGTCCCTGGAAATCTTGCTCCTCTTGGTTACTACAAATTTCCTCATTGTGAAGATCATAAGAGAGATGAGGTAGCTCTTGATGGAGATATTCTTCTCTATTTACCCTTTCATCCTGAGAATGCGACTTATATTCTTCACAACAATTATCAAATGCAAACTCCTATGAATAGTACCTTTTACAATGCTCAGTGAATGCTCGGTGAAAATCTTTCAATGATGAAATGCTGGAAGGACCTAAAGAAAAATACCATTGACGTACATCACCATATAATGAATACATGAACATCTTCATACGAACATATTCATGCTACTAATCTAATATATCCATGCATTCGTGAAACTTGAGGAGGTGTTCTGCAGGATTGTCTTCTTCCTCCTCCTTGAAGACAGGTAAAAAATCTCCCCATTCGGACACATCAGGCATTGGATGTGGGAAACCAGGAACGAAAGAAAATTCAAGAGGTGCAAACCTCCGAGCCAAAAGAGCATTAAATTCTTTTGACATCTTGTTATTATGGAGTCACCATTGAATTCGTCTTTCATGGAGTCGCCAGGGATGAGATCTTCACAAGCGACAGTGCTTGAAGATGACTAAACCCTAAATTGTTATTTTTTTTTTTTACAATCTAAAAAAATCCCTGGGGATTAAGAGTTTCAGCAAAATAAATAACAATAGAAAGATTTCTTGAAATAGCTGATGTAGCTTTTGTGCAGCATTGCTGGTATGTCTTAGTAAATCCCTAGCTTTCCTCAAAATTTCTTCTAGAACTGAAACTGGTGTTGTTGGTGGCCCCTTAGGGTTTGATATGGTACTTGGTCTTCTTGAAGCCACCTTATATCAATGGAGTCACCAGATAGATTATTACAACTGTACTAGTGTCCAAGCTTTGTCTATCATCAAAGCATGGATCTATGTCGTCTCCCAGGGAAGCTGAGCTTCAATATCCTCTCCCCGGCAACGACGCCACTTTGTTATCACTCCAGGAAACTCCTCTAGGTTGTAGCTCGAGGATGCCTGGTAACTTTAAAAAAAATTGGGTTTTCTTATATGGATCAAGCCAGATAACCTATATGACCTCTCACTCCCAAGACATGCATGAGGCTCACTCAATCACAAGGCTTTTAGTTACAACTTGTTCAGTAGTTTGACAAAAAGGTGCAGGAATGGAGAACTCACCAGGTTGGAAGACTTACACGCATAACACATGCATACAAAAGGCTAAATCCTGGGAAGGATGGTACTTATCAATCAAATCACATTAACTCACCAAAAGGATGACAGCTATTGGCTAATAATCAACTTGAAATCACCTAAACGAACATCCAGGCGTAAGTACAGTAAAGATAAAGAATATGGTTGAACAAATCACATCAAAAGAGCTTATGCTTAGAATAAACCAGATGAGACGCTTGCTAATGGAACAGGCTTGTAAATCCTTGAATTTGAACCTTTATTAATCAAATAATCATGGGATTTATAGCCTTTTACAAAATATCCAGATCCTGAAAATCTGATCTGTTTACATAAAAAATAATTGAAAGTGATAGTTTTTCCTGATTAGGGCTTCAAACCCTTACTAATTGTTTGTTTATCTACTATGAAGATCTAGTTCACTGAGTGAATTTAAATGACTGAAGTGGTAGATGATAATCACCACTGATGGTTCACTATGAAATTACCGCCAACAACCAGTGTATCGTCGTTTAACTGAAGTGATTTTTCTTATTTAATCCACTGGATTTTCTTCTATCTTGTCGCCGGAGTCATTGATTGGATGCTATTTCATTTAGCTCATCGGTGCTCTGAATCTCAATGTTTTCGTAGCTTCGACGCTCCAATTCCTAATGTTTCCGCATTTTCAGCGCTCCAAGTCTCCTTGTTTATCCCACCCGATTTTTACTTTGTCGACGATCGGAAGCTTTGTCTTCTGTGTCATCGGCGCCTCAAGTTTGAATGCTTTCCGCAGCTTCAGTGCTCCAAGTCCCACTGTTTCCACATTTTACTCCTTTGTGGGATAACTTGGCGACAGTTACTCTGTATGTCTTCTGATCGCCGATGGTATTTTATCTATTGCGCTACCGGAATGCTGTGGACTTCGCCGATCCGTATTCCTTTGTTTTCCTCCATTGCGGCTCCCCATTGAACTATCCTGCCGATGGATAGTGATTCCTAGTTCCGACGCTGAATTTTTTATACGCTTGTGGAACCCATGGTTTGTATATCTTCCATCCTTTTGGTTCCTTAGTGAACTATTTTGTGGACGGTTAGTCTTTTCGAGCTCCGACACGTAGATTCAGTTCCTCCAATCGACGGTGATTTTCTATTGATTTATCAAATGTCTTGTCTGTTTCCTTACCGACACAGCGGAGCTACTTATATTTACCTTTCCAATCTGTAGCCCTTAGAACCCCCAATCACTTATGAGTCCGTGTTGTTTTAGAACCCGTGGCCAATCCTTTTCCTGCCATTTCGACTCTAGCTCGCGAATCGTTAGTCCCTCGAACCTTTGATTACTAAAGTTTTTATGTTGTGGCGGAACCCGTAGTCATTTGGTTTCCCTTTGTTTTAGCTCCTCATTTAACTATCTTGCCGCTGGTTGGTCTTTAGCATCTCCAATCACCGATGAGTCTGTATTGTTTCAGAACCTGCAGTAAGACTTTCATTCATTGTTGCGGCCCCTTAGCCAACTATCTCGCTGATACCTTAGTGTTTTCAAGTTCTGAACTACTTTCATCGCTATCGGAGGTTAGTAGGAGTTTCCATCGGAGCCTTTAATCATTATATCCTCTACAATTGTGGAACATCTAGTCACTGTATTCTCCGTAGTTGCGAAACTTCTAGTCACTGTATTCTTCACAGTTGCGGTGCCATAGTGAACAAAGAATCCGTAATGTCGGTGATCAGAACTCAAAACCTTCTCACTGTCAGAAATTTTAACCACTATATTCTCCACAGTGGAGGAATTTTTAGCCACTATATTCTCCATAGTGGTGGAAGTTTTAGCCACTATCTTTTTCACAGTGGCGGCATAATAGAGGACTACACCTCTGATCACTATCTAAAAATGTTCCGATGGCAGTAAAATTTTTAGCAATATGCCTAACTATCGATGGGGTCTTCCACCTGCTATTTATCTTCCATATTTCAATGGCTAATGATATGTTATGATCCTCGCCCACGCCACCGAAGCTACCATTGTGTGAAATTTTATCAACCACAGAGGCTTTCAAACTGTTAGTGACATTCATATTCCTCCTTGTATGTGTTAAATCCTTCATACTACCAAAATGAATTATTTTGTGTGAACTTAATGAAAATAAATTTATTTGGGAGATAACAGGCTCGATGATCCCAGCATAAATCATTTGGTCAAGCTCAACCTTCACATGGTCCTTGTATTGTGGATTCAGTTGGTACGGTCTCTATCGCACTGGTTTGGCATCTGGTTTCAACATGATTTTCATCTCCCCTAGGTCTCCTAAAATTCCCTTCATTTCTGAAAACTGTGTTGGAAAAATGTCCTGGAATTCATGTAGCAAGTCCGTGATTCTAGCCATGGTCTCCTCATCCTAGTAGTCTCAGATATTAGAAAATTCCAGGTTCTCTGCCGACCCAATGTTAACTTTTCATATCTTTAGCGGCTAACTCATCGATTCCATTAGTATGTTGGGGTATATGACATCATGGATTCCTTCAGACTCTAGAGTATTAAAATTCCACAACTCATCATCATCTTCAGGTTCCCCCAACAAGTTGTATCAGGTCATCATGGATTGGATTGAACAATGCGCATGTGGATCAACTGGATAGGTGACCGAGGTGAGATTGAGTACAATGTTGCAGATGATTTGTAAAGCATTTCATACCTTTGGGTTGATGTCCTGAAAACTAAACGTCTTCGTAAAACAAACAGACAACTCCTCCTAAGTAGTGATAGTCCTACACAACTCTATCACCACATACCAAGATCTTGGCATTTCTTCCAGAGTGGGAACAAAAGCATGGACCCATTCATCTTTGGCTCACGATGCCCATAAAGTCTGACGCTCGATTAAATGACTGATGGGATCATTCTTCCTCTCAAATCTCCCATCATGATAGACCTCTAAATCGTCGAAGTGTCCCATTATCAATCTACAGCACTGATCCCAATCATGGATCGTCTGTTTGTGTGTCATCCACCATCGAGCTGGAGTAGCCTTTAGTGCTACATAAAGATCCAACATCCTTTATGATTCAAAAAATTTCTCTTCAAATTCCTGAAAGAACTCTGATAGCCTCGGCAGTCCTTCATAAATGGGCAACTTGACAGTTTTAGTTGCAACATACCGGAGAGACTGTGCAATCAACTCGTATTTCCTAAATGATACCTCATGTAATCGATTCTGTCAATTTTCTAGAGCATCTTTAGAGTCAAAGGACGCGGAACTTGTGCTGTGCCATCCAAGTTTTCCATCAACAGTAGGATGGATATAGTCTTTAGAGATGTTATAAGCATGATTCCAGCTTCTCCCGACTTCATCCTTTACATGTTCAATATATCGTCGTCCTTCTTGAGGGTCCATAGGAGAAATGAGCCTAACATCCTACTTTTCAAATGTCATAACTCTTTTTTTGAAGTTGATAACTGCCATGCTATCATTATCCCATCCAATCCCTAGTAGCACAGGATAGGAACCACCATCTTCCACAACTTCTATCACATCAAAGTCAGCATGCATTTTCATACCTTCAATGTTGACAACCAAATTTGAAACGCGACCAATGGGCTGAACCTATGCCTAATTTTCTAGTCGTAGTTGTACCAGCGACCATCCTAATGTTGGATTTCCCATCAATTGCCGAGTTTTCTTGGTCAGGATGTTTACATCCGTTAGCTGGAATATTTCACCTCCTGCGGATAGCAAGGTGTCCCACTGCTCTGAATGGTTCAGATCCAGAACAAATAGAAGATAGAGGTTGAAGACTCTCCCTAGATGTCGTAGATACCTAGAATACAATGCTTTGATAGTCACCCTATGTACCTGCAATAAGCTCAACATGAAATAGATCAAAGAAACCAGAATATAATCTACTAATCTATGCTAGTGACTAAGGAATCTAACAACATATATATGAAATCAAACATCAACAATATATGTGGGTCAGAAATCAGCTTGCATTAAATAAATATGAATAAGTTTACAACCAAGCCTTAGTGTTGACATTCATCTCCATGAAACCAAGCATTCTTATCCCCATAAGCTCCGACTCTAGCTCTCTCTATGCTCTCCAATGATATGGACCAAGTAATCAATCCAACAGCATAACAATGCCTTAAGAGTTCTCCCCTCAACCATGGCCATAAGCTTGTATTTATAAGGCTAGATGGGCAGGGTAGGTTGAGATATTTGTGGGTGAGGTGGCCTCCAAGACCCTAGCATGGGGGATCTCGAGATCAACAGACCCACGACAGTAGGGATAAGGGATATCTCGAGGCTTATCATCTAGAAGCCTCCAGAAGCTTCTATTTTTCCCTTTTTACCGAGGGTACCATGTTTCTCCTTCAGTGATAGAGCGGTTCTGGTAATAACCGCTTATGGACTAAGGGAAATAAGCAATGGCACCGCTTGTGGGCAAAAGGGGATGGGTGGTGCGAACAAGGGTACCGCTTATGGATAAAGGGGCAAGCACGGTGCTGGGAATTTGTATGAAAGATTGACATTTAGTATGGGTTTCCACTCCAGAAGCTGGGATTCAGGGAAAGTAGGTATGTCAAATGTCTTATCACATGATGGTGATAGGATTTTGGTATAATAGGATCCCCCCCAAAGCATGAGTCTTAGAGGGATACGATAAACGAGAGCTTTGAGAGAAAAAATCATTGCCATGAGGTGAAAATGTCAGCTCGATTGGAGCATGTTGTCAAATAGGCATCTGTAGTACATCAGTATGTTGACTCGTAGACACAAGTAACCAAACTCATGGCTATAGACCAATACAAGGCAGATCCATGAGAGGAGTAAACAAGCATGGCTACTAGAATACAGCATAGATCCATGTGATAGAGGACTCAAACTTGGACATAGCTAACAGAAATACAACATAGATCTATGTCATACCGATGCAAATTTGAGCATAGCCACGACCATACAAATGTGTATCCATGCTAGATATACAAAAATCCATCGCAACCTGGGGAAAAGCAATGAGTGCTTTACACAAATACCTAGGGTCTTCGTCTCGTCTTCCACAAAGTATGATTCTATCCATGTGATTACAATGATCTAAATTCGAACATGGTAGAAACCACTTGATTACCGGCCAATGATGTGAACCATTAACAAGTGCAAGGGAGATCACCATTAATGTCAATGATTCCCAAGGTACTCTAGTACAATCTACTGAGTGTGAATAGATGTCCTGATGTCGAACACCCAGTTGATTCTATCGATCAAAGGTCAATGATGTGAACCTATGTCGAAAGAGAGAGAATCTGTCATTAAGGCGTATAGATCTCAAGGTACTAAACATTGTTTCTAAGACTATTTCCCGAATGATGAGCTGATGTCGATGGGAAAAATCTCGTCAAAGGAGGGCCATGATGAGTCCCACATCGATGACATGAAACTCGGAACATAGTACTGGAATGATGTGCATGTAGTAACCATTAGATTGAATCAAATATACTGACACAAAGACTTTGTAGACTGCAGAGGTAAAACTTCTTCAAATCCCCTTTGAACATCAGGTGGAATGACAAAAAGACTTGGCAGCATGACTGGACGGGACAGACACACAATGCAATAGTGGACAATGCATTCTTTTGAAAGACTCAAAGAAGTGACATGACTCGTGAAAGTGGATCATCATGGAGATCAACTGAATACCCAATTGACTGACATGATTGTGTAGACAAGTGCCATGTTCAAAGGTAATGACAAACAACTGCCATTATTTGCAAAATGATTCCCTTCCCATTTTCCCCATCATGATCGATGAGTGCCTCTTTTCGTTTTTATGAATTCAAAGAGGGTAAGAAACACTCGATATAGCTTGTCAGAAGACAAGTCCAGACTCATATGTTTTATGAACCTGAGAGAGGAGGGGTTCATTCCCAAACTGGGTCTCTTAATGTTTAATTTAATGAGTCCACTGAAAGAAAACTCAATATCGTTCATGTTTAGAGAGTCTGAACAAATACGGAAGAAGACTCCAAAGGGTCCTTTTTCATATGATTTAGTCTCTAAGGCCCGAAAAGTTATAAAATCATACCTTAGAGAACTCTTTCAGTCATGATTGGCTGGAGTGTTCCTTTTTCGTAAATAGTCCTATCTGAACCGAAAAAGAGATAACCTACCATCGAACGGACGACTCTTCAAATACTTTAACGAGCGTGAAGAAGACATGATCACTCGACGATCTTTTCATATTTAGGGTGCCTAAAAAGAGTTTAAAGAGGACTACATGAGGTTTTTTTACACAATGTCACTTTTTACGAGCTTGGAAAGATTCAGAAACGGACTCGACTATCTTTTCATGTTTAAGGAGTCTGAAAAAAGATGTGAAAAGAAGACTCCATGATGTTTCTTTGCACAATGTCAAATTTTACAAGCCTGGAAATATTCAGAAACGGACCCGGACCTTTGATACTGGGTTTAAAGAGCATGATCAAAGAGTTGTAATAAACGCTCATTGACCTTTTCCATTTTATGAAAGTACGAAAAAGCCATAAAAAAACTTTCAAAGCTTTTTTCTCGAGTTCTCCTATCCTGCAATAGTCTCAGAAACAAGTGTTAAATGTATTTACAACTAGCATTAGGGATTATGGCAGATAAATTTTGACCAAAATATGATTTTACATCAAAACTATAGTGATTCAGACCCAAAAATGCCTATATAAGTCAAGTAAATAGTAAAAAATCAAACCATTTCACTATTTACCTCTAGCAGAGAGCACTTAGAGCATTTTCTTAACTAGATCTTCCACAGCTGATACCAGGAGCTTCCATCGTCATTTTTAGCATCGTCAGTTTTAGGTAATAGCTAAGACCCTTATATTTCATTTCATAGCATCTATTTTGAGGTTTGGGGGGGGCTTTGGACCCATATGGCGAGCCCTAAAACTCAAAATGCAGGCACCACAGCTACCCCTTGCGGGATACGTGGTTCCACCCTAGAACCGTGCCAACAACACCGTGGACAGGCGGTGCCACCGCCTGTCTCCAACAGTGCACAAGCGGTGCCGACCGTGGATAACTCAAACAAATAGTATGGGAAAAATAACTTCATTCTTTTGATTGTAAATGATTTAAGGATGATTCTAATGCATACCATTATTGTTTTTGGCAGGTCTAGATCACTCAAAACATGGTGATATGGAAGGAAAGAACTCATGACAATGAGGATGCTGCTACTGAGAGAAATGCGGGTTGTATTGCCACATTACAGGATTGTGGGCTCCTGAATTTCTTCTGGACCCCAAGCATGGTATCGCATGAACGGCTACTAGAACACATACTACAAATGTGGAATCCAAAGTAGTAGTACTTTGAGGTGGGGGCACACATACTTACAGTGGAGGTAGAGGATATCTACTTCCTGATTGGTCTATCGAGACGAGGTGCCCCCATCTCACTAACAGGTTCCCATGGCGGGGACATTACTACCAGAGAGCTTATAGATCAACACTGTGCACCAGGAACATGTACATCGAGGAAGAATATCCCCATCAAGGCAATTATGGTTAGGGCTCTACGGATTATCCTGTTTACTATGCAGAGGGTGACCGGAAGTCAGGGTGTGCATCAGGCTTCCAGGGCACACATGTTATATGCCATAGAGGCTATGGCACCCACAGTGTTCAACTGGGCGAAAGCAATGCTTCCAATCTTGAAGGATCAGCTGACTAAGTGTCGGAAAGGAAAGTTGAAGTAGTTTGGCTTTTTTTCCATCTTAGCCTGCTTCTTCTTTGAGCGGGTTCCACAGATGAGGCCACAGGTGACCTTCCTGAGTCTGAGAGCGCGGGACCCCTGTATGCTAAGGTGGGTCTAGGTTATGGCTCGCACATGAGTGGGTAGGGGAAGGGTGAAGTTTGGTGATCTGTTCTTCAGATGGCTATGGGATCAGCTCCTCATGGTTGAGGACTATGCTTACGCAGGCATGGACTTCATAGGAGATCCTAACCTCCCACTCCCACCTGGCGGACAGTGGGGCAACATCGGTAAGAAGCAAGAAACCCTAACATGGATGAAATGTTTTTATGTTTTTTATGTTATATATTTTTTATGTTAAGTGATGAGACCTGTATATTCTCATGTAGATGTTGGAGCAGCGCAACCTGGAGGAGCATCTCCATTGGATAGGTGAGCAGGAGCTCGCTTTGTACCACAAGGTGATGATATCACCGTGGAGCTGGAGGAGAACCTAGAGAGGTTGAATTTGGACATCCCAGATGCTGACATAGATGACCTCTTGATGAGATATCAGAGATCCAGAGTGGGAGTATTGAACCGATTCAATAGGCTGCTACGTAGGGTGGCTGGGGTAGTGATGTGCTATCACGAGCACCACTAGTGTACAAGATATGTACTAAAAGCTGATAGCTTCAATATTTTGTATGATGATTTGCCTAAAAGCCTATGTGCCTCAGAGGAAGTTATGTCTGCAAAACTAGAGATTCTGGGTTTGATCCCCAGTGGAGTCACCAGATTTGTTAGCTGGAATATTTCACCTCCTGCGGACAACAAGGTGTTCCACTGGTCTAAATGGTTCAAATCCAGAACAAATAGAAGACAGAGGTTGAAGAATCTCCCTAGACACCATAGATACCTGGAATACAATTCTTTGATAGTCACCCTGTGTACCTACAATAATCTCAACATGAAACATATCAAAGAAACTAGAATATAATATACTAATCTATGCTAGTGACTAAGGAATCTAACAACATATATATGAAATCAAACATCAACAATATATGTGGGACATAAATCAACTTGAATTAAATAAATATGAAGAAGTTTACAACCAAGCCTTAGTGTTGACATGCATCTCCATGAAACCAAGCATTCTCATCCCCATAAGATTTGACTCTAGCTCTCTCTATGCTCTCCAATGATATGGACCAAGTAATCAATCCAACAGCATAACAATGCCTTAAGAGTTCTCCCCTCAACCATGGCCATAAGCTTGTATTTATAAGGCTAGATGGATAGGGTAGGTTGAGATATTTGTGGGTGAGGTGGCCTCCAATATCCTAGGATTGGGGAGCTCGAGCTAAACAGACCCACAACAGTAGGGATAAGGGATATCTCGAGGCTTATCATCTAGAAGCCTCGAGAAGCTTCTCTTTTTCCCTTTTTACCCAGGGTACCGCGTTTCTCCTTCAATGACAGAGCGGTTCTGGTAATAAACGCTTATGGAATAAGGGTCATAAGCGGTGGCACCACTTGTGGGAAACAGGGGATGGGTGGTGTGAACAAGGGTACCGCTTATGGATAAAGGGGCAAGTGCGGTGCTGGGAATTTGTATGAAAGATTGACATTTAGTAAAGGTTTCCACTCCAAAAGCTAGGATTCAGGGAAAGTAGGTATGTCAAATGTCTTATCACATTATGGTGATAGGATTTTGGTATAACAACATCTGATCCAAGATCCAGAATGATCGATTCAACCTCATAATCTCCAATCTAGATATTCATCCTCATCTCCTTTCTTGTCTTCCTTTTTTGCAAGGAACTCACATCAGAATCCTTCACTATCTTATCTAGGTGGTGCAATAATGTCTTAAGCTCGACAAGGGCATCAGAGTCCCATGCCAGCGATAGAAAACTCTCAAAGAACTGTCGCAAGGTACCATGCTACCACGATGGTCCTTCCTCTATGGATGAATCAAAAGAAAATGGCATATCAATAATTGGTAACTTACTCGTTTTTCGTCTGATTGCATCCTTTGCGTCAAAGAAGGTATCTTTCTCTATTGCAACATCAAATGCAAAATTTTTCTTACTAGTGAGTTGAACTTACAGCCATGGTCCATTGTCTCTAGTTGTCGAACCAGTGCAAGTGATGATCCCAATGTCGACATCCTTCATCCGCGGCTTGGATTGAATAGTGGCAACTGTTGATCCTTGATTCAAGTTCAATGGCGGGTTCTGATTTAATGGTTGATTCATTAGCTGGTTCTGAGTTTGAGGTGGGATCTGGGTTTGAGTCTACAGTGGGACCTAGTTCTGCATTATCGGTTGGTTCTGTACTTGGAATGCAGGATGATTCTGATTCTACACATTCTGCAACTGAGGAATATTTCCTGCCTATGATTTCACAATTAAATGAGGGTAGCTTTCGATATTATGATCGATGGTTGCACAGTATGTACACTGCACATGAGGGAATTCCCTCTGATAATTCCCAAATACCCCATAGGTGTAGCATTGTATTGATTCATGACCTCGACCTCTGAACCCTCCACGGAATCCTCCTCAAACTCCTCCTTGCTGAAACTATAGTTGGGCCATCTGTTGCTACATTGGGGTTGGTTGCTGTAGGACATAGTGCGTGGCTTGAACATATTGCGGCTGATTATACCATGGTCGCGGTGCCTGGTTATACTGTGGTTGCACCACCATTTGCGGTTGCACAGGGACAAACTATAATGGAGCTGGTGGTGTATATGACACTTGAGCTGTGGGTTGTACTACTTGTGGTTGTTCTTGTGCTATCCGGGGGTCCTTACCTTTCACAAAGTATGAATCATACATCCTTTCCTGGAGCAAATCATAAGTGCGACAGTTTTTGTCGTCATGTCCAACCGACCGAAAAAATGTATAGTACAAATTCTCTACATTGGTAACCATCTTCTGCATATAATCACAGTTCTCATGTCGATTCCCATAGAATTGACATATGCGACACCATGGTACACCGACACACCTCAACAGATTCGGGGCCCTCGACAACAAATAATTCTGAAACGTTAAACATATGTCCTTGGTATGTCTGCCTATATGGAAATGAGTGCACCAAATATCATCATGATATTCCTTGGCCTTTTTGATATCTTGCAATTGTAGCATCAAATTGGCCAACTATGCTTGAATCTGTTTCATTTTGACTGCAAATTCTCCCACTGGTGAGGCCTCCAATTTCATTGTGGTCTCCAGAGCCTCGCTTTTTGTTGCAATATTTTACTACATTAGTGGCTGTCTAATATGTGGGACAAGTGTGGTGATGAACCATTCCTTGTGTTGAAGATCGCTCATCTAAAAACTAATGCGAGCCATCAATGTCTTAAACCGCTTATCAAAGTCCCAAATCGTCTCACTAGGGAACTATTTGATCTCCTTCAATTCAGTAATCTACTGAGCCTTAGATTGTGGATTCTTAAATTCTTCAAATAACCCCATTTGTATCTCATCTAATGTATTCAAAATACCTCCCTGATGGATCCATGTGAATCTCATTAACCATTCCAGTGCATGGCCCCTTAGAGTAGTGGCTAGTTGACGTTTCTTAACATCATCATCAATAGTTTGTCGGGCGGTCCATATCACCTCACATAAGAACCAGTACTGCTCTAGATCATCAGTGCCATTTCTATTGAATATTGGTAACTTCATTTCATCACCCGCCATTCTGGGCATTCTTCCTCCTGCTGGTGCTCTATTACTAGAATTTTACTGACACATCGGGAAAGTTGACACAAAGTGTGTATTTTTTCCTTGAGGTGGAGTAGTGCACGAAGGTGTGGCCACGTTACTGTTGGGGTTCGATCCTATTGTCCTTCCAGGTGTAACCTGGGCTTGGTTGTCCTCTTTGTCACAAAAAGGTCACTTCGTCTCGTGTGGTTTTTCTCACGGCATTGCACTTCGATCGTGGAAGGACCTTCCCCTATCCTCTGCCTCTTCTCTCGAAACCTTGCTCCTCCCCTCGTACAACCACTTGTTTCCTTGGTGACCTTCACATTCTCACCAGAACTTAGGCCCATCTACCCCTTAAATTTTCATGCATCTCCCCCCTTCTTTTGTGGTGCTGACATCCTCTGCACACCAGAGTTCCACTACTCTTGGCCCATATTTAGAACACCTTTTTCACAAACCAGTTTCGTAATTGAAAACTGCAATGATTGTTAGTTTTTCAACATTAAGCTAGCATAATTAGGATCTTTAACTGAGAGAATAACAAGCACAGCAATCAAACACAAGAGACAATGAAAACAATGTTTTTCCTTGGGGAAACCATAAATGGAGAAAACCCTGCAACTTCCTCAGAGATAGAATCAGCACCAAAATGGAAAATCCCAAAATAGTAAGTGATCTCTCGATAGCAGTAACCTTCTTCTTATCTAGCCCTAGTGTCTTCTCCTTCCTCAATTATGTGCTACACTTGAGTGTGTATGTGATGTGTGCTAAATAGAGAATTCACTTCTCTATTTATACTAATCCTGGCATGACTAAAACCCTACTAGGGCTGACCTCTCTAGGAGAGTCTAATAACCCTAGTGCCGTGGAACTGCGGGGACTTTAACCCTTAGACAATAGGAGGGTTACCCACAATGACTTGACATGACTTGTTTACATTATAGATCCTCCCTATCGGAACATCAAGCCATGAAAACATGACTCAATTACATAATAGATACATCCTGGAATAAGCATCGGGTTACAACACATAAGATACATAAATGAATACATTCCGAAGTTACAAATACATCAACACTCCCCCTTAACTAGGAAGGTATTCTTTCGACACAATTTTCAGCACTAGTCTTCTTCTCTGCATCAACTGGATCATCTCGTCATCTTCAAGTCTTCTTATTCTTCAAGTCTTCTTCGACTTCGAGTCTTCTTTGTCTTCAATTCATCTTCTTCTTCAAGTCTTCTTCATCATGGGATCTGCATCATCATGACTACTGGCTCATCACTGCTAGATCATCACTCGATCTGGATTGTCATCAAGTCCGGATCATCATCACATCTGGATCACTTGATCTGGATTATCATCGAGTCTGGATGATCATCACAATTGGATTGTCACTTGATTTGGATCGTCATCAAGTCTGGATCATCACATCTGGATTATCACATGCTATCTCATAATGGTGCTATCTCGATTCTTCTCATCATAGGAAGTTCTACAAAGTCAATCCTCTAGGCCTACCCTTAATGTAGGTTTTTATCAGTGCTTATTTCTGACACTTAAGTCAGAATGGCCATCCCAGGTCTTACATATGAGCTCATCTTGTCAGAAAGGAATTCCCAACACTCACATCTAACCTCATCCTATTAGAAAGGCCCAACACTCACATATGACCATGTGTAAACACATCACACCAGAATGGATCAACACTCATATCCGACCATGTGCAAGCACACCGCATCACAAAGGCTCTGCACTTACATCCAACCTCATCCTATCAGAAAGGTATAGCACTTACAGTCGACCATTCTTGAAAACACCGCATCAAAAGGGGTCAGCAGTTACAATTTGACCATGCACAAAGCACCACATCAGAAAGGGATCTGCACTTACAATCCAACCATGCACAAAGCACCGCATTGGAAAGGGCATGCACTCACATCTGATCATGGAGGAACTAATCCTACCATCACATCAGAATGTCCCCCAGTCCCAGACTGAGCTACCTGGTAACTGACTAGGTTCCTCCATTCCCAGAATGGTAGTTGCCCTTACATTTGACCTACTCAACAGAATATCCAACACTCACATTTGACATGGGAGGAACTTAATCCTTTATCCATGATAGAATGGTTCAGCCCTTACATCTGATAAAGTGGGAACACAGCCCTCTATCACATCAAGATGGCTTCTCAGTCCTAGACTGAGTTTTCCTGGTAACTGACCAGGTGCCTCCATTCCCAGAATGGCAGTTGCCCTTACATCTGTCCTACTTGATAGAATGGCCAGCACTCATATCTAACATGGAAGGAACCAATCCTCTCACCATGACAGAATGGATCAACCCTTATATCTAACCATGGAAGGAACCAATCCTCTCACCATGTCAGAATGGCTATGGGTCTCATCACTTTCCCTTGGAGGAAACCTTGATCTGGAGAACACCAAGCTTCTCCCTCAAGTACTTGAAATTCATCCTAGCCAATGGCTTCATCAATACATCAGCTATATGTTCCTCTGTCACAACATACTAGAGCTTCACTGCTCCCCTCTACACCATATCCATGATGTAGTGATACTTGATATCGATATGCTTCGACTTGTCATGGAACACTGGATTCTCTGACAACTTCACACAACTCTGGTTGTCACAATGTATACAAGTAGCATCCAAATTGAGATCAAATATATCAAACAATATCTTTCTCACCCATATTGCCTCACAACTAGCCAAATAAGCTGCGACATACTCTGCTTCAGCTGTACTCAGTGCCACACAAGATTGCTTCCTGCAAAACCAAGAGATCACACTTGATCCCATATTGAAGCAACATCATGAAGTGCTCTTCCTATCGATGGTACTGCATTCCCAATATGAATCAACATAACCCCCTAGGTTAATCTTCTGATTTGACTCATACTTGAGCCCATAATCAATTGTACCCCTCAGGTACCTTAGAATATGCTTTGCAGCAATCAAGTGAATATTTCTTAGATCTGTTAGGAACTAGCTCAAGGTGTTCACAGCAAAGCAAATGTCTGGTCTCGTCTTTGTCAGGTACATCAAGGACCCAATAATTTGACGATACATTGTAGCATCAACTGACTCTAATGAAGCATCACTCAATAGCTTCAGGTTCAATGCCATAGGTGTGGCCATGGATTTGCAATCCATCATCCCAAACCTCTTCAGGATCTCTACTGCATACTTCCCTTGTCCAAGAAAGATTCCATCTGCACTCTACCACACCTCCATGCCTAAGAAATAATGAATCATACCCAATTCCTTCATTTTGAACTCGGTAGCAAGCTTTCTCTTCGTATCAGCAATAAAATCATCCATACCTGTTACAAACAGATCATCTACATATAGTAGGAGCATCACTGGGTTGCCATATTCAACCTTGTAGTAAAGGTTGGAATCTGCTTTGCTTTTGGTAAAGCCCAAACTGGATAGAAAGCTATCAATTCTACCGTACCAAGTCCAGGGTGCCTGTTTCAAACCGTACAGGGCTTTCTTCAATCTGCATACATGATACTCTCTATCATGTGTCTCAAAACTAAGTGGTTGTTCTACATACACTTCCTCTTCTACTACATCATTCAAGAAAGCAGTCTTGACATCCGTCTGGTGTATCTTCCATTTCATCACTGTAGCCAGAGCTAGTACTGATTTGATGGAAGTGTATCTGGCTATAGGTGCAAAGGTTTCTTCATAATCTATTCCTTCTTTCTGAGAGAAACCCCAAGCCACAAATCTTGCTTTATATTTTTCAATGCTACCATCTGCAGCATGCTTGATCTTGTAGATCCATTTGGAAGTTACAACTGACTTCCCTTCTGGTCTTGGGACAACATCCCAAACATCATTATTCATGATTGATTGGTACTCTTCAATCATAGCATCCTTCCATTCTTTCCGTTCCACCGCTTCTTCATAACTGGAAGGTTCTTTATTAATGAAATCACATAGTAAAGCTACATACCCGGAGTAGGATCTGGCCCTCTTTCTTTCTCTGTGATTCTCTTCTGGAGCCCCATATATTTCGGCACCTTGGATAATTTCATGTACCCAATCAGGTTTCCTCTTATGAGGATTCTTCTCCAGAGGTGGATCTACAGGTCTTTGTGGTTCTTCAAATTCTCAATCTTCTTCTTGAATGTATTCATTCATGGTTGTATCATGAATTCTGGGTGCTTCTACTTCTTCAGGTTCTTCAGTGGGTCTCTTTCTGGATTTTTTGTAAGCTATGTCTTCATCAAATGTCACATCCCTGCTAATGTCAATCTTCTTGTATCCTGGGAAATATATTCTGTAAGCCTTCGAGCTTTCATAGTATCCCACAAATATACCCTTCTTTCCTAAAGGATGTAATTTTGTTCTCTTCTCTTTTGGAATGTGTATGTATACAGGACATCCAAATATTCTGAGATGGATGACTTCTAGTTTCTTACCGAAGAAGACTTCTTCAGGAGTCTTTTTCTTGAGTACTCTATGTGGAGTACGGTTTTGTACATACACCATTGTTCTGGCAGCTTCTGCCCAATGATGTATAGGAAGATATTGATCATGAAGCATAGCTCTTGCAGCTTCCATGATAGTTATGTTCTTCTGGTCCACAATCCCATTCTGTTGTGGATTATAAGGAGTGGACAAGTCCCTCTTAATCCCTGATTCTTTACATAGCTATTTGAATTCATTCGAAGTGAATTCTATCCCATTATCCGATTGAAAGGTATTGATCTTCTTTTTAGTGTGATTCTCGATTAAGGCCTTGAATTCCTTGAACTTGGTGAATACTTCATCTTTGTTCTTCATGAAGTAAACCCATGTCTTCCTAGAAAAATCATCAATAAAAGAAATATAATATGCATACCCGCTTAGTGAGCTTGATGACATAGGATCACATACATTGGAGTGGATGATTTCGAAGATTCCTTTTGCTTTTCTTTCGCTACTTGGAAATGTCTTCTTTGTTTTCTTTCCTTTCACACATCCTTTGCAGACCCCATCATGTTTTGCTTGTATTTCTAGAAGACCTTCAATAGCATTTGTTACAAGAGGTAGTTCTCTGTAATGCACATGTGCAAGCCTTCTATGCCATAGTTCATTTGGCTCTACTGTGTCATGGGCCAAGGTTTGTTCTGGATGGCCCTTCAATTTGAACAAACCTCCTTCTTGTTCACCAATCACTATTGCATCATCAATAGTCTTTCCTTTTGGCCACATGATGACTTGACCATCTATGAATGCAACCCTCATTCCTTTTGCATCCAATGCTGATATGGAGAGAAGGTTCTTCTTGAGTACTGGCACAAACAAACCTTTCTTCATTGTTATAGACTTTGTAGAGTCTAGCTTATAGGGAGATTCCCCACTACCTTTTATTGGATATTGGTAGTCATCTCCTAACTTCACCTTGTGAGGTGATTCATGTTCTGAGAGTTTTACAAAGGATTCCTTGAATCCAGTCATATGTTTGGAAGCCCCACTGTCTATAATCCAATCATCACTTCCATGAGTAATGTTACCTGTGAGAGCAGAGATCAAAACATATTCATCCTCGCTTGAAGAATATTCACTTTCATATCTGGTTCTCTTTGATGAAGGTTCATCATCATCTGCAGCATGATCATGACGTCTTCTCTTGTTTCCCTTATTCTTGTGAGAACTACTTTTGTTCTTAGGACAATCTCAAGCAAAGTGTCCTTTTTCATCACATGTATAGCAAATGTACTTAGACCTATCTCTAGGCTTTCTAGAGTTATTCCTATGATGAGATTACTTACTTCTCTGATGGCTGGTTAGAGATTTCTTGGATTGTACTATGAGAGCTTGATCTTCACTTCCCATCTTCTCTTCTTGAGCTGCTGTCTAAGCTTCTTCTTGAGAACATTGTTCCCACAGTCTGCTGAAATTGACTAACTTCTTTCTAAGATAGATCCCTTGAATGAAAGAGTCCCATGTCCAAGGGAGACCATTCAAGGTGGTCATCATAATTTCTGCATTCTCCAATTCTTCATCTACTGCTTCTAATTGTTCCTTGATCTGAGAAACCCTTGTGAAGTAAGACTAGATGGTCTCTGCATTTTGAATCTTCACATTCTTCAATTGATTCCTCAGAGTCATCTTCCGGTTTATGTTCTTCCCTTCAAACAATTTGGTTAGGGCATCAAACATAGCTTTAGGTGTCTTGAGAGAGGACACATGTGGGATAAAGTGATCCTTGATTGAATCAGCAATGATCCTCTTTGCCATAACCAACTTTTTCTTATGTAAGGCCTTAGCCTCATCTCCCTCTGGAACTGGAACCTCCTCATGGTTGTAGGAGTCCAACTCATTTTCTTCTAGGACTAGGGAGATCCTATACTTCCAGGATTTAAAGTTATCAGCTCCCTCAATATTTTCATCAGGCTTGGTATAACGAGACATATTAACTGAGAACCTCAAATGGAAATACACAAGATTTAGATCTTACCAGGTCAAGATATCAAATATGGATTTGGAGCTGAAATCCTGCAGTACTGGATCAAGAGAAAATTAGGGTTTTGCTTTTCCAAAGTTCTGTCCACCCAAATGCCTTGAATTTATCCCTAACTTTGATTTTGGGGAGGAGATCAATCCAGGCCTGGGCTCATTGAAAAATTCTTCTTCTATGAAAAGCCCTAATTTCCAGCAGTAGTGTCGGGTCCAAAACTGAAAAACCTCAGAATTGGATTCTGCTTCGACAGAAATATGTGCCCTAAGGAGGAGAGTTATTCCACCTTACGTTTGCTGAAAATCTATGGAGGAAGATCCACAAACTAGGAAGCCCTAGTTTCCGCAGCTGCACAGTGTCTTCTTCTCAGGTTAGTTCTAATACCATGTTAGTTTTTCAACATTAAGCTAGCATTATAAGGATATTTAACTGAGAGAATAAAAAGCACATCAATCAAACACAAGAGACAATGAAAACAGTGTTTTTCCTCGGGGAAACCATAAATGGAGAAAACCCTGCAACTTCCTCAGAGATAGAATCAACACCAAAATGGAAAATCCCAAAACAGTAAGTGATCTCCCAACAGTAGTAACCTTATTCTTATCTAGCCCTAGTGTCTTCTCCTTGCTCAACTATGCGCTACACTTGAGTGTGTATGTGATGTGTGCTAAATAGAGAAGTCACTTCTCTATTTATACTAATCCCAGCATGACTAAAACCCTACTAGGGCTGACCTCTCTAGGAGAGTCTAATAACCCTAATGCCACGGAACTGTGGGGACTTTAACCCTTAGACAATATGAGGGTTACCCACAATGACTTGACATGACTTGTTTACATTATAGATCCTCCCGATTGAAATGTCAGGGCATGACAACATGACTCAATACATAATAGATATATATTGGAATAAACATCGGGTTATAATACATAAGATACATAGATTAATACATTCCAAAGTTACAAATACATCAACAATGACAATAAGAACCTTCCTAGAGGTCCACTGAAGAACTATCTTTCTGCGTCGCTAAAGGATTTATTGGTGTTGAATGCAAACTTGGTGATGTATCCCTCTAAGATACTATCCAACCACACTTTAACTACTCATGATGCCATATTATTGGTTTCCTGTAAATCCTGGATCAACTCTGGGTTCCAGGATGTCGGCTCTCCTCCTTGAAAGTTTGTCTTCTTCTTAGTGAAATTCTCCAACCATTGTTGCAACAGAACAGGAAATTCACAAAAGAACAATTCATGAGAACCATCATGGATATACTTGTCCAGCCAGTGGCCTGTCAACAACTTCAGATTCTGATTTTTAGCTTCAGCAAACTCCCACAACTTTAGATCAAACCACCCTTCGATCTCTGGTTGATTTGGATACCAAAACATATCCTCCTCTTAATAGCAACTTGGTCCCGGAAATAGAACCATTTGTTGGCGAAACCCACCAACAAAGCCTTGTCGACAGGGGTTCCCACTCTCTCGAAGCCCAACCAACGCAATCTCCCTGAGCACTGGACCGGACAAGTTTTACCCTTCCCAGCAACATCTGCTAAGCAGACGAGGTCTCACCCGAGGCATTCAAGGGAGAGCTGTTGGAACTGAGTTTCCAGCAGTGGGGACATATGATATGGGGATCCAATGGAAGGACACCATAACTACTAGATCCAGAGCTTGTGGTCAACTTTACACCATTTCCTTAACATGTAGAGTGTATTCAGAACTTATGCAATCATTATATCATCATACAATTATCTCAATATTCCTAATATCACAGCATTGTCCATAACCATATCTACTCATAACGCAACAGACAGTAGCTGGAAAAATAGATCGCATTGATATAACAGAAAGAGACTAGATCACATTGACATCATAACAACATAGGTTGCAACATCATAACAGGACAAGTCGCACATCAAAAAATATTATACCACAGCACTGATAACAGACACGATTTGTGCCACAAAAGCCATATTATATTAACCTTGCACAAAGGAATCACATTACATAATTCTTCTCCAAAACTGGAGACTGCATACATCAGGAAAATGCAGATACACAAGAAAATATTCACAAAACTAGATCGCACTAGGTCTTATGCCTCAACTATCCTCTGATGCGATTCTCCTATTCTTGGTCCGTTGTGTCTCATTTACTTGCAAAACTAGATCTATAAATAGGCTTGCGCCATTACAATGAAGTTCCACTTCTAACTAACTTATAACCACTAATGACCTATTACAACAAAACTTGGTCAAATAACATATAAAATATTCAAAGCGGTTATTCTTTCTCCCATTGGGCTAATTTGGCCTTGCGTGGTACCGCATGAGGTTGCACAGCTGCCACAATGCTGCGCAACTCACTTACCAAAACCCCTGCCAACACAACTCACAAGAATAGATCACACAATTTACTCAGTAATTGAAGAATGAAACAGTGCAAAAATGGCTTTCAACTGTGAATGTTTTCATTAATCAAAATTAATTAGATAATAATTACAATTAAGTACAATGGCTAAATATCCACAAGCAATTTGAATCCATGTGAGGAAATCTGAATTGATTAGAATCTACTTGACTGAATGGTTAATTGACCTTGTCTAAATCATTATCAAAGTTCATCGGAGCTCTAACTCACAACTCAAGTGTCTAATTCAGTTTTAACTAATCCTAACTGACTATGGTAGGTGAGGAATGTGCCTCCCCTGCATGCATCCATGCAAAACTAGCACTAACTGAATGTAGAGGACTAGAGATGAATGTAACTGACTCCTAACTGAGCTTGACTAGTCATCAACTCAACTCAACTGACCTGGGTTGGTATCAACACTCCTAGTGGCTCCTAAATTGTAGGGATTGATCTTGGAGGCTCCTAAACTGATGCATGCAAGTGCAATCAATGGTGGTAGGCCTCAATTAGTGTTACCCACACTTTAGTAACTGGAACATGTGCCCCAATTAGGCCAAGTGGACCCAATGGTGCTAGTGACTAAAAATAGACTGGATGGAATCCCGATTTAGACATGACTCCTGATTTAGACATATGACCAAATTGGACAAGGGAGAATTAATAATCCTAACACCCCCCCTAAATACTAACTTTGAAAATCTATGGCCCCTGGTAACTAAGACCATAGGTTACCCATTACATCAAGTAAAGTAAAGTAACTGCTCAATACAAGGATCTAGGGAAAAAACCACATGGGAAAAAGCTCCCCCTCTAACTAAGCAGATAGAATCAGGATTCAAGTTTGAAAAACTTGAAAATCTGTTGTTGCAATCTCTATGATTTAGCAAAGTAGCATGCATGATGTTCTGTGCATAGGTATCCTAGGGCCTGGCATGTAGACTTCTCCATCTTCTCCCAAAATGATGATGGAAGGAAGGAGGAATGCAACCTTTGTCTCTTGATGGATGAGGAGGTTTACAATCAGCTCTATTCTTCTGAATGTGGTGAGACTAATCCCTTTCCATGGAGCATCTTACAAGGAGTCTATTGCATCTCTCTGAAGGAGGTAATATTGCATTACATAGTGCAAGGGTCTTTCCCTTCTGAGTGTCAGATTGATTTCCAGTCATCTTCCTGGCTTCCAGTTTGGAAGGAGGGACTGGATCTAGATCTGAATCACCTTGAATCTCAATCTCATAAACTGATATAGTTGGATCTACAATACTAGTGGAAACTGCAAAAGATGTAGATGAAATGATTTTACCTTCCCTGGAAAATGGTTGTTGAGAGTGCACTGGTTCTGAAAATGGCATGAAGTGTGAGAAGTCATATGCCTTGGAGGCATGATTTGCTGCACCCTTCACTATGATGTTTCCAGTAGAGATATCTATGATCTCCATTGAGTCAGGACCAAATATGAATCGCTTTGGAGAGCCAGTATGAGTCATCTGGTATACAGATAACAGGTTTGTAGCTAGGGAGGGAACATAAAGCACATCTTTAAACTTTCCATGTTCAAGCTTGATATATTCCTTCCCTTTGGCTTGAAATTTATTGTTATTTCCCATTTGAATACTAGAACCATCAAAATACTACAAGGAAGAGAATTATTCTCTAGATGCAACCATATGATTGGAAGCTCAAAAATCAATGAGGAAATCATGTGCTATGGAGTAGCTAGCCTTCAATGCATGGCATGTCTCTTGATATTCTTTAGTTTATTACTTCTAGTCATCCTTCCTTGTGATAGCAAGTACAGTAATGTTATGATTCTTCAGAAGAAGAGCCATCTCATCTATTGTTATTCTCAGATGGGTGCTTTCTAGATGAAAGCCCCTTCCATAGTAAGAACAAAGTGTCTTTCCTTTTCCATTATTCTTGCTTCTCTTCAAACCTGAAGGATATTTTGACTACTCTTTCTCTATAGGAGACTCATCCTTTTGCTTCCCTTTCTCATTCGCTACCTTATATCCTCCTGCAACAAGTTCTTGATCTCTCGAAGATCGAATGATCCCAATTTGGATCAATTTGTAATTCTCTCGAGTAAGAGATTCAATGAAAGAGTTAAGAGTAGGAATCTTCCAGTTTGGAGTAAAGAGATTCACAGAATGAAATGTTTATACAAATACTGAATAGCCTGCACCAATATTCTATAGAATGGCAAGGATGAGTTTATCATCCTCCTTCTCTACCTTGAACAACTTCAATTGGAACACTAGATTCTTTAATTTTTTGAAGAAGTCATTGAGTGTTTTGAAATTGGATGGATGGAGAGAGATCAGCTCATTCTCCAGCTGATATACCCTCAGATCATCCTACTTGTCAAATAAGGAGACAATCTTATCCCAAACCTCCTTGGGATTCTTCAATCCATTGATATGGAAGAGAAGATCTCAAGAGATTGAGAGGCACAATCATCCATAGGCTTCATCAAACTTGTTCCAATACTTTTCTTTGTCAACATAATGAATTGGATCTTTCTCTACTTCCATTGTGAGTCTGAAGAGTCTTTTGGAGTGTAGATGCATCTCCATGTCCTCCTTTCGATGGTGATAGTTGAAAGGAGTGAGGAGCTCCATTGGAGGGGCCATCTAGAATGCAGTAGAGAAGACTAAGCTGCTGTAGCGAATGCTGTGAAGGAGACTGAGTTGCTTGTAGCAAATGCATTGAAGAGAACTAATAACCTATAAATCACATAATCAAATAGACAAAATAAGGTTGACAGTCTGCACTTTTAGAATTTTCATCACACCCAGCATAATTGATCAAGCAAGCTTGATCAACAATTCCTTTACTTGGGATATTAAGTGGTAAATTCTCCGCTTCTGGTGCAATACTGGAAGTAGAAAATTTAATCAAAAAAATGATCCAATAGGAGATATGAGGAGGAGAATCTCCTTGTCTACCGAGGATCTGATACCATATTAAATTGAGCACATAGATCTATGGATCAACACACAACTCACAAGAATAGATCACACAATTTACTCGATAATTGAAGAATGAAACAGTGCAAAAATGCCTTGCAACAGTGAATGATTTCATTAATCAAAAGTAATTAGATAATAATTACAATGAAGTACAATGGATAAATATCCACAATAAATTTGAATCCATGTGAGGAAATTCGAATTGATTAGACTCTGCTTAACTGAATGGTTAACTTACCTTGTCTAAATCATTATCGGAGTTCATCGGAGTTCTAAATCACAACTCAAGTGTCTAATTCAGTGTTAACAAAGCCTAACTGACTATGGTAGGTGAGGAATGTGCCTCTACTACATGAAACCATGTAAACCTAGCACTAACTAAATGTAGAGGACTAGAACTGAATGTAACTAACTCCTAACTTAGCTTGACTAGTCACCAACTCAACTCAACTGAGCCGGGATGGTATCAACACTCCCGGTGGCTCCTAAATTGTAGGGATTTATCTAGGAAGATCCTAAACTGATGCATGCAAGTGCAATCAGTGGTAGTAGGCCTCAATTAGTGTTCCCCACACTTTAGTAACTGGAACATGTACCCCAATTAGGCCAAGTGGACCCAATGGTGCTAGTGACTAAAAATAGACTGGATGGACTCTCGATTTAAACATGAATCCTAATTTAGACATATGACCAAATTGGAAAAGGGAGGATTAATAATCCTAACACTTTATTATCTATAGAAGAGATGGAAAGTAAGTTCTTTTTCAAGCCTGGTACATACAATACTTCCTTCATCTTCATGGAAGTCCCAGAGTCAATCATTAGAGGAAAGTTCAACTCAAAATGGGCCTTTCAACCCTAATTCAAATTCCATCGCATCATGTGTTAGCCAATGAAATTTATTTAAATTTGAAATACCGTATAGGTATTAAATAATTTTTTAATATAAATTTGGGGATAGGTATCATAAAAAAAACTACTTTTGTTTGTTCATATTTTTGACATATCTTCGTGTGTTTTTACTAAAATTTTGATCAGGAGAGCTCGTTGGATGTGGAAATAAATTTTCCATTCAACAAGTACCCACTCTACATACTTTTGATGGACCTTGATACCCAAAAACAATAAACACCCAAAAATATGTGATGATGATGTCATCATCATGTTTTTTCAGGTATTTCTTATTTTGGGGTAGAAGGCTCCATCAAAAGTATGCATAGTGGGTACTCATTGTATGCAGAACTTAATTCTGCATTTGGGGAGCTCTCTCGATCTAAATTTGAGTAAAAACACAAAGAGATATGTCAAAAATACGAAGAAAAAAAAGTAGTTTTTGTCTTTTCTTCCTGCAAAATTAATAAATATTATTTTATTATTTTAACTATTATTTTATTATTTTCCTTAGGAGGCCCATTTTGAATTGGAATTTCCTCTAATTATTGTAGCTTGATTCACCAATACCTTTGATGGGATATTGATAGTCATCTCCCAATGATACCTTATGAGGAGATTTTTTTTGATACAGAGTTTGCTTCTTCCTTGTCATGTGCTTTGAAGCACCACTATTAATAAGCCATGTATCTTCTCTAGGTTTTATAGACCCCAAAAATGTAGAGAATATTACATATTATTCTACATCTTAACCTCTAGTTAGTATCTTTCAAGGTATTTCTTCTTCTTCATCCTCATATTCAGCTAGATGAGCACAATGTCTCTTGTTGTTGTTATTCTTCTTTGGTGATAGGAACTCTCTGGAAAGGTGTCATATCTTATGACACTTGTAGCATTGATACTCTGATTAATCCTTCTTCTTCTTCTTAAACTTCTTCTTTGAAGGTTTATGATTACTCTTCTTGAATTTTGATTGTTTTCTTTCTTTAGTATATATGGCTAGAGCCTGATCATGTTCTCTGAGTAGAGCTTCTCTGTTGGATACTCTAGCTTCTTCTTGGATACAATCTTCTTGTACTATGTCAAAATTCATACTTTCTTTTCTGGCACATAGAGTCTGTATTAATGAGTCCTAAGGTCTAGTGAGACCATTGAGAGAATTCCTAGCTAGTTCATCTTCATCAAGGGTGTCTCCAATAGAAATTAGTTATTCTCTGAACTGGGAGACCCTTGTGACATAATATTGAATTGATTCTCCTTTTCCCATCTTGGTTCCCTTCAGTTGAGCTCTTAGATTCATCTTTCTATTGATGTTCCTTCCCTCATACACTATGGAAAGTGCATCATACATTTTCTTAGGTGTACTCTTAAATAACACTTGAGGAATCAAGTGATCTTTTATAGAATCAACAATGATCCTAATTTCCTTGATTAGGTCTTGTTCATGCTTCTCCTTAGATTCATCTTCTATAGGTTCTACAACTGCATCCTTGATGTACTTCTCAAGGACATTCTCTTTCAGAATGAGACCAATCCTATACTTCCAAGCTAAGAAGTTTTCTATGCCTTCTATCTTGTCTTCAAGCTTAGTTCTTGGGCCCATCATGTCTAGTAGGTCACTGAAAATTGAAATTTCTCAAAATGAAAAGATGACCTTACTAGGATATGCACTTGACTGAGGCGATTTGGTTGGTACATCTGATTTCTATAGATCCCAAATATTCACCCTTCAAATACTACTTGTGAGGTTGCAGCTCTGTAGAATTTCTGGTTCTGGTTTTCTGTAGTTTTTTGGTTCAGGGAAAAACTAAGGTTTGGATTTCCAAAAGATTCAACCACCCAAAAAATTCAATCCTAGGCTCAATATATATTCTCTAGGGAGGCACAACTTTATATGCAAGCATATCTTCCAAATCTAAATTTTGTAGAAACCCTAATTTCTTCTGGAGAGGGTGGAGAGACAATTTCACCTTGTGAAAGTTGTGCTATTCATGTTAGCTCTGATACCATGTTAAGATTTCATAAGATATACTAGATATCATTAGTGTCCAATTCAATTTCATAGTAGTAGAATATGCAGAATCATTGAAAGAAACACAATCACAAGAAAGACATTATTTATCCTGGGAAACCCTCAAGGGGAAGAAAACCTAGCTAAAAATTCCTTTGTATAATATGTATAAGATAAAACCCCAAAACAAGATTCTCCTCCTTGCTTATATGTCTCTCTCTCTCTCCTATGCACTACTCAAGTGAGTGTGTTTGTGTTCAAATAAGAATCATAGCTCTTCTGTGTATACACATTGATCCAACTTAATTTTACCCTAAACAAGTTGACCGCACTAAACTATATGGGCTGACTTCACCTACGAAGACTCAAAACAATATTTTATATATTTCATTAGGGTACTAATGACCTGACTTACAATGGAGGCTTTACCTCATGACTCTATAATGGAAAATTACAATATTGATACCTTGATGGAGGAATAATAACATCTCCCTTGGGTTACATCAATAAAATACATTTAGAATATCCTTTGAAGTTACAATATTTCAACAGAAATGATGGTTGTATTGGGATTTGGGTCAAAGAATCATAGCTTCATTTTTTTGTAGTGAATTGCATCACTCCTCATCAAGGTTTTCCAAGGTAAATAACCATTGTTCAAATGTCGGAGTGTCAGGTAGTAATTCAAAAACTGATTGGAGGGTAGGAATTTGACATTTGATAAGAAGGATGGCTTAAACCCCATGGACCTAGTGGAATGGCATGAATCTAGTAGTGGTTTTGACCGATGTCTGGTAAGCCCAGAGGGAAGGGAGAAGCATGTGGTGTAAATTCAATTTTTTCTTTTCAATTATGCGTTGTAGCATATTTTTAAGGACTTTGTTGACAACTTCTACCTGGCCATTTTCCTAAGGATAGTAGGGGGAAAAGAAGTCACGTTTAAATATTAGGAGGGAATATAATTCCTCAAAAATTTGATCTTGAAAGTGTTTTCCATTGTCATAGAATAACTGTTTTGGGATGCCAAAATGTGTGATGACATGGTTAAATAAGAACCTTGTGGCAATAATGGCTTTGTAGTTAAAGGTACCAATTTACATGCTTTGGTGTTAAGAAGTATTTTGATTCTATAGTGTACTATTGGGATATCATTGAATATGAAAAGGATGATCAATGATGGAGGCTATGCCATGGGGGAGTGTCCAAGTTCATGGATCCCATTATAACCTCGTTAATAGGAAATATAAATTTCTCGAGCATGTCTTAATCAAAAGAAAAATATTCTTCTGAAACTGGATTAGTACTCATGGTAGCGATGGTATGAGCAAGGGTAGGTATCATTGTTACTGATCCAAGAGTTTATGGTAGAAAAAAAATATCATGGAAGATAATATCGCCATGATGATTAAGCAGAGGAGGGAGAACATGTACTTGAAGATTGCTTGGTGAAAAGAAAAACAATAGGGATATTTTCCTCGTCACTACTCTTGGTTGATGTATCGTCTTGTTCCATGACCATTAAGAGGGCCATGCCTCCGAGGATGAGGTTACCTTTAAGCCGTATTTTCTCCGCATGGAGGGTGTGGTATGCAACTGCTAGTGGACATTGGAAAGTGTAGTGAGACATCATATTACACTCTTTACAAGGGTAGGTAGCATGGGTTTGAATTAAGATATGATGAGGAATTCATACTGATTGTGGAGAAATGCTCCTAGTACTACTGGGAGTGACAATTTTCATTAAAGATTGGGTAGATACTCCTCCAAAGGTTGAGTAAGATGAATAGTTTCCAATGCATTCTGAAATCAAGGGAGATTGAGGGAATGGTTTTTTTAGTTCTTGTATTGAGAACAAATTGAACATGCCTTATTGGTGCATAAGGATTTTTACTTAGGGGTCGATGGATTTGATGTGCTCCCAATCTCAAATTGAGAGACATGCATGATACTAACATGAGTATTGAGCAAGTTTCTGTCTCTGGTAAGGTAGGGAATATATTCATTGCAAGACCTTATTGCCCAAAACAAGTGCATGGGTAGTGACGTGCGTGGTAGGTTTATCATGCAGGATGGGTGCTTTCAATGTTTGTTGGGTAATACCTTTCATGTTCAGTTTAGATTCTCCTGATGAAGATTCAAGGGCATGGTTGGTTGTGACAAGGGATTTCAACATAGGATGGTTGATACCTTGGTTGGTGGGGATGTTTGTATTGGTTTGAATAATGCCCCTATTATTTGATTTTGTGACTATCAGTGGTGGCTGATCCATGGGTGTTGTGGATTCGGTAGGTGAAGTCCTAGGGGAAAATTGTCATACTAGCACCGTCTCGTAATTTGCAATGCGTTTGGAGGCTATCTAGAGGAATAGTGGGGTAAGGTACTGTCAGTTGGGTTTTCTATTTATGGCCAACTAATGAAAACTAACCCACATAAGGTGCGTATTGCAGCCCCTGGTATGTTTTGTATGGATAAATTTCACAGGTTTTGGTCCTTCTACCATATAAGTTTCACTCTCTTAAGGAGAGTATTACTACTTAAACTTAGAAAAAGTATGTCCTAAACTAATTCACAAATTAAAAGCTAAACTAAATTCTAATGAAACTACTAATTTAAAACTATCTACTATCTATAGGTTATGCTAATCTACTAAAATTAAAATTTCTATTTAACAACTACTAAATCAAAACTGATTGTCTATATCTAATCTATGTTATGTTCTCTTAAGGAGAGTCTCTATTTAAGTTTTTAGGAGATATTGTCAAAACTGCTTAAAAAGATGAAAGATAACTAACTGTAATATGAAATCTATTTAACAATTGCTAAATCAAAATAGAAAAATTAAACTAAAATTGAAATTTTAGTCTAAACTACTGAATCCTAACTTGGCCAAGAGAAAACTATTAGCTATGTTAATAGTCTATTGACAATATAAATAACAAAAAGTTAAATAATATAACTATGAAATAAAAATATCAAAGTTAATATTGTGTCTAATTGTCTGTTCAATAATAATTTTACGATAAAATGACAATAAAAAAGAAATTATTTATTATCCTAAAACATAAATGTCAAAGAACAATTAACATTTAAATATTTGAATTTAAAAATGATTAACTACTTAATTGAATACCTGTAAAAATACATATTAATTAATTAGTAAGTTAAAATACATAATATTACACAGTCAAGTTTGATTAATGAAAATTAACTAACATGACAAATACAATATTAATATCAAACACATAATTGTGTTTAGGATTTGTGTAATTCTGTCATAATTCACACAATAATATCAAAGTATAACTATAAGTGAATAAGGAGAAGAAATTTAATATGGAGAATATCTATCTATCTATCTATCTATCTATATATATATAACTTAACTCAAGATAATACCAGTTTTGAAATAAGTGTTTAAAAAAATCACAAGAATGAAATTCCATTAAAGGATTGTAGCACATTTATGTCTTTACTCTAATATATAGTCTTCTCATTCATACCTGAATCCCCTTTTTAGGTGATTCTCATGGTTTATATAACAAAAAAAAGAAATTAACTATTCTCACCGTTCTAAGCATCTACTTTCTAAAAATAACATTTAGTTTCCGACATTTATCATATAAACGATTGCCATTATCATTTTGTTGATCAAAATCCCTCAAAGTAAAGCACCTGTCATCCAAATCATCACAAAATGGTAACTGCTTCAATACCTGGTAGTAAGATTTGGTTTCCTAAAACAACAACAAAATAAAAATGCATCCAAATAGCCATTTGTAATAGCTAATTAACAATACATTAATTTTCAATTAAAATTGCATTCAATAATGAAACAACAACAAACTAAATTTAAGCATGCCCGTAGAATCTTCAATTCTATGGGTATGCTTATCAAATTACTTATTGCCTGTCAAAATTAAAAGGATGTTTAACTGTAACAAAAATTTAAGTTGTAAGTTGTACTTTTGTAGCTCACCTCGCTCCGGATAACCTAGCTTGGAGTTTTATGATTTTAACTTTTTGTTGCTCCCCTTGCTTAAGCAATCGCTCATTGGCTACAACTAGCATTAGAGGACATTTTAACTCAAAATGGGCCTTTTAACCATAATTCAAATTCCATGTCATCATGTGTTAGCCAATGAAATTTCATTAAATTTGAAATACCGTATAGGTCTTAAACAATTTTTAATATAAATTTTGTGATAGGTATCATAAAAAAAATATTTTTTTTCGTATTTTTGATATATCTCCCTGTGATTTTACTCAAATTTTGATCGAGAGAGATAATTGGATGAGGAATTAAATTTTACATCCAACGAGTATCCAATTGACATACTTTTGATGGACCCCGCTACCCCAAAAACAAGAAATACCTGAAAAACGTGATGATGACATCATCATCACGTTTTTTCAGGTATTTCTTGTTTTTGGGGTAGAGGGGTCTATCAAAAGTATGCCGAGTGGGTACTCGGTTGATGAAGAATTTAATTTCACATCCAATGAGCTCTCTTGATCGAAATTTTAGTAAAAGCACAAGGAGATATGTCGAAAATACAAACAAAAAAAATAGTTTTTTCTTTTCTTCCTCCAAAATTAATAAATATTATTTTATTATTTTAACTATAAATTTATTATTTTTATTACGAGGCCCATTTTGAGTTGATATTTCCTCTAATGGGATCTCTTTATAGCCTTATATTTATCCTTTTTTAAAATCAATTCCTACCACATGTTTTCCCACGCTAACAATTCTCCTTTAAGCATTTTGATTTCCTCTTATTCACCCAATGCGTTGGCACTCTATTCTTTTAATGCGTTGGCACTCTATTCTTTTACTTTAACTTCTAACTGAGACACCGTGTTTTTAAGAACCTATTTGAGACTTTTTTTAAGATTTTCCCCACTCTTAGCATGTGAAGAGTATCATGTAGATGATGGCATAGGCTGAGTTCTACTTTGAGATAACCCTTTAGTAAATTATTTTGGTGAATTAGCTACATGTTTATTCATATCCACAATATGTTCAAATTCCACATCATGAGAAATATCATGAATGGGAGACATATTATCTTCATCACTCTAAATTTCAACCATTGGGGATTCTCCCTGTTGTTGAATTGTAGCTGGACTCATGATTGTAGCCATGCTCCGAGTAAATCGTTGAGTAGTCACAAAAATAGATTCCTCTTGATTTAGTTTAAGTTCATCAAAGAGGGTTAAGTATTAATTTTAACATTAGACTGACTTTCTATTAATTTGTATAGGTATTTTATCAATTTGTTCAGGTTGTAAAGTACCCAAAACTCCAGTCAGAGGCATGAGTTATCATCTGCCATATTATTCCCTAAATCGTTCAATAAGGTAGATTTATTATCAGCCACCTCATTAGGGTTTGAATTGAGACTAAACATAAGAACTCCACTAACATAATGCTTTCTTCTCTTCAGCTGATATCTAGATACAATAGGAGGCCAAGACTCAGTCAAACCGAAACCATTCTCAACAAAAAATTGATTCTAGCTTTTATCAATTAAAGACAATTGATATTCAATCAATATTTTAACTAACCCATGATGAAAGATACTTCGATATTTATTTCCTAAGGTTCTCTGAACTGCATTCGCCATTTTTTTCTAAGCTATTGAACATAAATCATGGTAAATTCAATTTAGACCCCTTAAATGCCATTAACAACCTTAGATGATAATAATGCAAAGAGGAGAAATGACCTTCACATGTTATTTACATGATAATCAATTGAAGCAAGGTCCTCCAATGGGGTTTTAGGTATTTTGTAGGGAACCCGAATTTGTCATCGAAATTTGTAGGAAAGGGTAATAAAAATTGCTTCCATTTGGTCTTATTTATCTCCCCTCGTTTGAACCATTTCTCTCCAGTCTGTGGTAATTTTTTTGTTTTGGCTACGAAGTCGTCAGATATATCCAATCGTAAATCCTTAATTTGTGCAACTTTTTCCTTAAAGTATAGGGAAAATCGACAATTTACCTCAACATTATGTCCATCGAAACTCGTGAAAAAATCTCCCCACTTGAATTTTTCAATTAATAATGTGCCTTCTGGTTCAATGTCAAGCAATTCACTACCAGTTGGCTTGAACTTGCACAAAGTATCCATCGTGGCTATTCTGAGCAGACCATCAAGGTAAGGGTGATCAATAATGGATACTATGAACCAGGTTAACTATTCTTCCCATAAAAACCCTACTTTCAACATCCCACACATCTGAAACTTTTCCCAATATATTGTAATATTTGATGAACAAGGAAGAATGGTGTAAAGAACGAGATCATAATGGTTTGCAGGAAATGAAATCATGATTCAATACATGTATCATAAATAAAAATGGGTTTCAAAATCTATTTGATAGAGTGACTTGACACAATTATGATTTCTCTGTACGGTAATCAATAGGTTTCCAAAGTGGTAATGATTCGTGTTTCACATCCAAACTAGGATAGATACCATATGTTGCATTCATATTTTCTATTTGCATGGATGATTATCATAGTTAGGATATAATTCAGATGGGAGTTTGATTATCATTTAAGCATATCTTTAAGCATAGTTTGATTATCGTTTAAGCATTGCGGTTTGAAAGTTTGATTTGAATGGATCATTTTAATGTTAGACATAGTTTTTATGGTTTCAATGTTTTTATATATAATGAAATAATATAAAAACATGAAATTTTATCATTTATTCTTTTCCTAGTATTACAAATCAAACCATTGAAACCTTAATGAAATTTATATGTAAAAAAGATGAAAAATAATAAAAGCCAATTTGATCTGATAATAATATTAGCAGGTTGTAAATCAACCCATAATAAACCATCTTAAATATAATCACGAATTAATATTTGCTATTGAAAATTTGATTATATATAAAATTTCATTTAACAACTACTAAATGAATGATGAAATCGAAATGCTTGCGGTGATCTATTCTTTAAGGAAATTAAGTTTTTCTTAAATTGAGAGTATCTTCATAATCATAGATTTTGAAGTAACTCTTAATAATATCTTCAAGAATTTATTAAAAGCAGAGCTGATAGCATTTTATTAACAAACACATAATAAAAATATGGGAAGGTTGTTAAAATCCAACAAATGGCGACATACCTGGGCAAACCAGTTATCTCTATTTATGTTTCTATAAACAATCAAGTATGATACAGTCTCAAACTTAATTTCAGAAATCATATAACCCCAATTCGATATAAACATCTGTTTAATGATTTCCATTATCACAAATACCTTCAGGATCTCCCCTCATGTCATTTTAATAAATAATTTTGTTTGAAGATGAGCTAAGTAAGATTGCCTCATCAAAACTAGGTATTCCAAAATAAAAGATATTTCAAACTATCAGTATAAAGATGTAACTATTTACTTCTCTAAAAATATCTGAATTTTTTTCTATATATCTGAAATAGTTTATTTTACTTACTTTTTTTTATAATTTAAGTTTTATGAAATAAGGAATCACTACTCTAGATTGGTAACCAAAAACCAATGTCATTCACAAATATCCTCAGAGATTAATTAGCTGGATCATTACTAAGACCCCCTATCTCTTGATCATAGGATTAAGAGCTGATACCACCACCTGATAAATGAATTGGTAATGTCATACTAATGATATGCATGATCTTGAGCGGACTGGCTCATTACTGGGACCTTCCGTTCCTCAATAAGATTTCCTCATAAAAACTAAGTATTCGAAAAATAAAAGATAATGAAAACTATTAGTATAAATATGTAACTATTTACTTCTCTAAACATATCAAAAATCTATTCCATATATCTAAAATAATTTATTTTACTTACCTTTTTTTAATAATTAAACTAGCTTGGTAACCAAAAGCAGTGTCATTCACAAATATCATCAGAGATGAATCAGCTGGCTCATTACTGAGACCCCCTATCTCTTGATCATAGGATCAAGAGACACTACCACAACCTGATAACTGAATTTAGGTAATGTCATACTGATGATATGCATGATCCTGAGCAGAATGGCTTATTACTGATACCTTCCATTCCTAATTTCATAAAACAAAAATTTGAAATGGAACAGATCAAGACACTTTCCAAAGGTGAGTAATACTCCAAATTCACAAATATTTTCCAAATACAAGGTTTTGACGAGGTAACTCATTAATCATCCATACTATAACAATGAAACGAACTGCAGAAGATCAATCCTAAGTGTGTTTACAAAAAATAAAATTGTAATAGGTTCATTTCAGATTTAAGAAAACCTGATTAGATGAAGCGAGATGAAAAACTATACTCAATCTTAACTTCTTAGAGTAAATAAACAAACTGAAATTCAACCCACAAAGATTTATTTATTTACAAACTCCTTCGTCGATTAAATATATACATGCAAGATTGCAAGGATCGCAAAGGGTGATGATCCTATATATGTAAAATATATATTTTTAAACAATATTTACAGTTATTCATAAATGGAATGAATTTAAAAGAAAAAAATCAAATGAACTATTCTAAGAGATACTCTACTGATTTTAAAACATTATGATAAAAGGATGTACAGATATTAACAAAATATGTACATATTCACAGATTTGGTGGAAATTACAGAAAGTATTTCTTAAGAATCATCCTGTTAACCGGGAAGGTTTATGACTGACCTTCCAAGGTTTAAAGTTGAAAGGTACTTGGACCCGTTTTTTCTTAAATGATATATGTTCCTAGCTAAAGAATCTAAAATTTTGTATTTTCACCTTTATCGTCATGATATTTGTTGACACACACTTAGTAAATAGGGGCTCACCTATAGATATGTCAACACCCTTAATCACAATATCCCTAAACACCAACCGGATAGGTTTTACCCTATCCAGCAATACCTGTGAAGCATATGCAGTCTCACCCAAGATGCTTAAGGTACGGTTGCAGGAACCACGTTTCCATAGAAGGAAGATGACTTATGCACTATTCATATTCTATTGGAGTTTCATTTAGAGATCCAGGGTTTAAGTGCATCAATCACAACATTTACTTATCATCATTAATTTTGAACATCAAAATAGTGCAACTTTAACGAAGACATCGATATGTATTAACCCAATAATCACCATATGGCTTCGCATCATTCAAATCACACAAGAAAATTATAGATCACAACATTGCAAATTCAACACAAAAGAAGACATGAATTCCATCATCAATTTTCGTCTTATATTAACTTCCAAGATTGAAAAACATACCTTGGTTGAAATCCTTAGACCAAAACACATTCATCCGCAGATCACAAATAGATCGCCAAACAAACTATCCGCTCAAAATATCTAATGCAAAATATATCCAAGATATGTCTTTAGATCCTACCTCTAATTCTATTTATAGGCTTACGTCGTTACAAAAGGGTCCACATGGGTCGACTCTCTAACTAACTTGGACCAAAACTTCTAACTAATTCTACCAAGCCGACCACACTTGTTGGTATCTTTCTCCTACACAGTTTGACTTCTCTAGTTGTCAATATATTATTTATTGCACCTTGTGCACTTGATCCCCTTGCCATAAGTCCGCCAACAAAACTTGTGTCTCATCCCCGAGCCATGTCAGCTGGATATAGATGATGCGTTCAATTTGGTCTTGAATTTTTCATGTTCTGTTTGCATTTGTTCATCCTATTCTTTGACCTTTACGCTTAGTGTTGCACATTCCTCGAACTCTTGCACTATTGGGTGCTCTTCAGATACCTTCGACACTTTATTTTTTTCCTCCCAAGTGGTCACAATTCTCTCCATAGCTTTAAGTGTCAGCTGCTATGTTTCCTCCTGGAATTGATCTAATTAAACAATTCTTTGTTGATGTCTTTCTTGTTCCTTAGTGACTCGTTGTTGTAGTGCTTTCAACTTGGCCTCCTTGGTCACCTGCATAATTGGGGGCATTGTTCTTAGTGATCCCCGTATCATTGTTAGTTGTACCTCTGCCTCATTGAGCCACACACCTAATTGATGCAGCTAGTTGTCCTGAGCTACTCTCATCCAGAAATGTGTCATTGCCTCAAAAATGAAGTTGGATGATTTCTACAACTCTTCTAGTTGTGTTGTCACCTCCTCTATCTTACTTCTGCACTCTGCTACCTGCTTTGGTGGTGTACTTGGTACTACGTGTTCTTGTAACTCCTCATTCTCCTTTTTCAATTCAGATACTATTCATTGTAGTCTCTATAATGTTTCCTCCACAAACATTTTTGGTGTAATATCTGGGATTTAGTTGCTCACAACTGAAATTTCCCTCTCCAGTCACTTCCTATCATCAAAAGCCTTGGTTTTTTCAATAACCTCTTCCTCTTGCACCTTCTTTATTCGTTATATATATTCTTTTTCTTCGGCTATATTCTCTCATGACTTGACTAATTGATCTTGCACGATCTCCTCGAGGTCCATGATTTCTTGAATCATTGTCTTTTGTAGTCGTGCTAGCATCCACATCGATATCTCATTAACGTCGAGGCTAATAAAGTCAAATTTTCGCATGGTCGCATCGACATCTTTACTTCCTGTTGTTAGTGCACGCGATGAAATATGTATAAGCCACACTCTCTTACTGGTACTTATCTTAGCTGTTTTTTGGAGTAAATTAGTCTGTGGTACCTTTTCTAAAACAACATTCGTTAGGAATTGTAACAAACCTGTTACTTGATGAAAGTAATCCATATAATGCTACTTCATTTGTGCTTCACTTTCATTGGTCGATGTATTAATCATAAACAATATCTGGCTTACCTTCTCTTCTGCAATATTTGGTGTGTTGCTTCCTTCTCCTTGTTCAAATATTCACTTTTTCCTCCCTTCTTTGTGTTTCCTCTCCATCTCCAAATATGTTGAAGTCATGGATGATTCTTCTTATGAATCCTCATCAGAGTCCTGTGCTTGCACTTTCTCTTTCTCAATTGGAATAATGGGTGGTGATCCCATTTTCGTATCCGACAACTCATCGATACTAACCGAAACCTTCTATTCTGCCATCCATTCATCAATAATGGCATGTAATTCTTCATCTATCAGTTTGTATGGAATTTCCTAGCCATTGGTTCTCCACATCACACCTTTCCTATATGTGGATCGCATGTGGCCCCATTGTTAATCGCACCACCCATATGTACTTTCTTGCGGCCTCCGCTGTGAGGTGCGAGACCTTCCATGTTGCTTCTTGGATTTCATCCAAATACAAGTAGAATTGGACATTTCAATCAATTTGTCGCTCCTTATTTTCAAATGCCCATAGGTTTTAACACCATGCTCCCATGCATGTTTTGAATTCTTCAACATCCATCCCTTGGTAATACCTGGGTTCCATCCAACCCACAAGTGTGATCAATATCAAAAGCCATGAATAAGTAAATGGCCTTCTTCCCTCCTACACCAATACAATGTCTTCCATTAGTTGATTCAACAAGAACATGGACTAGTTCATTTCAACACCCTCTGCGCACTACTCTACGCATGAAATCACTCCCGATGTGCATTGGTTTGGTCTATTTTTATACATGATTTTTACAACCAACACCTTTGCTACGACTTGAACTGCCTTGTCATTGATAAATTTAATGACATATGTATGCTTCTCCCAAACAACGTCATATTTATTTTTTATCTTCGCGGACAACATTTTTTTGCTGGCTTTTCCTTTGAAATACTACGATTGATAGACACCTACCTTTGGTAGTCTGGCGATCTAGGAAATTAGGTCGACTGTCATGGGTACCTTCATATCTAACTAAAGATATCCTACGTGGAATAATGATAGAAACTGCTTCACACATGTGTTAACTTCTTCCCCATGTCCAAAATGTGTCATGTGGGTGATGACCAACAACCCAAACCGCTACAACCCAAATTCCCACTATGTTGGTTCTCTAGTGACTGGACCTCCTTCACTATGCACTTTCTTTTCATAAGGTTTTTCGGTGCATTCTGTATACGCTAGAATGTCGTGATCGCTATACTACAACTTATGTAGTCGCAGAACAATGTTCATGGTAACATGCACCCCCTTTGGTATTGCTAGCATCTTGATTCTAAATCTATGGTTCTTGTAGAGATGAACCGACGGTTCTTCTGGATTTTATGGTGGTATACATCCTGGAATATTGTTAATTGTTGGCCCTTTCCTTGCGGTAGAGTAATCTTCCCCCTTCATCATTGGGTCGTCTTCTGATTCTGCGTCTTTGGGTGCAAGACGATTTGTTCCCCTCTTCTTCTTTGGAATTTATGGAAATACATCCTAGATTTTTGGCCTCTCTTCTTCAATTGACATGATATTTATTGGTGATCCTTGTGTGCTACTGCTCGAAATGATTTGGGCCATTGCTACTAGTCTATCTCTATTTCTCTCTTTACTTCTCTCTTGAAATTTCCTCGCTCACACTCATTCTCACGATCATCACAATGGTTCAAATTGCACCCCACTGCTGATTCTTATAGACTTGACAACGCTCGTGGGATTTAATTTGATCATCATAGTCGAATCCCTCAACGATTAACTAAATCCTTCAACAATTATACAAAATCAACGATCTGATTTCTCCATAAATGCGTTCCTGGTGCATGGCACTCATTGGGTGTAATTACTCCATTTACTGTCTGATGTGACCATAGCACACCTTGTTTGGTATTGCCAAGATCCTGACTTGCTCCAATTTGTGTTTTTTTTCTGTTCAACTTCTTTTTATTGCGATTTCCTGCTACTTGTGTTTTATTTTCCCTTTTCTCTTTTTTTTGTTGTTTTTTTATACTACGCAACTTATCAGGCATGGTGCCACACCTTGCTATCCTGATAGGGATGTATCTAGCTTACATTCACTATTTTTTTTGGCAAATTTCCATCCAGCTGTTGTAACTGCACCACACCTCCATTGGTGATTAAATGAATCACACAGGGTCATAACCAATGCATTTGTAACTTACTTGGGTGCTTCGTGAACTTGTTGTCATATAGGAGAACCATATCTCCATGCTTGAATTTATTCACTTTCATGTGACGGCCATGCCATTCCTTCTGTCGATCATTTTCTACTTGCTGGTGAAATCCTACAATGAACTAATCTTTCTCGAGTTGTACCAACTGCATCAAGAATTCTTCAATCACTCCTTAATCACTCATGCCTGTCATTGCCGCTATGCGGGGGATGGGAGAGATGTACTGCATCGACATTATTTCTTATTGTACATAGAAGGCTTGAATGGTGTTTGCTTAGTCAATAGTTTTCATGTTTTTTTGTAGTCCCATAGTATCAGAGGGATTTTCAAATCCTAATCATCCTGATTTGCATTGGATACCTTTGTTAGTGCATGTACCAATACCTTGTTGAACTCTTCGACTGTTCCATTCACCTGTGAGTGATAGGGGTACTCTTCTTGTGTTGTATCTAAAATTATTCAGTCATCGCGCTAATCATTCGATTGACAAAGTGACTCCATTGGTTGCTCGTTAGTATCCTAGGACAACCGAACCGAGTAACCATGTTTTCGAATAAGAACCTAGCTGTTGTCGCAAATGTACAATCTGTCACTGGTGTTTCTTCTTCCCATCTAGTCAAATAGTCTATCACAATGATGATGTAGTGCACTCTTGTCCATTTTTCTGGAGGATTTATGGGTCCCACAAAATCCATTTTCCATTTATCAAATGGTTGCAGTGTGATCTGTGGTATGAGCGGCATCTCATCCCATCATGATGGCTTCCCCATTCTTTGACATATGTCACAACTCTTAGCATAGTCTACGGCATCATTGGGCACTGTTGGCCACCATATATTAGATTCTAATAGGCAGATCTTGGGCCAAAAATGGCATTCACATAGATTGCACAAGAGAAATAAGAAAAGAATAATTGAAGAACAATATGAGAAATATTCCATTAATGATTATTCACATTATGGGTGAATATATAATACAACATTAATGAATAATTTGAATACCTACACAATTAGTTGAATATACCAACCTAGACAAACTCTAGAGCTAGCTAAGAGTGGGAAAATCATCATTATAGATAACTAGTGAAATTGTAGATCACTAAAATAGTTAATAACTAGTTACAATCAGTTACAATCAGTTACAATTAGTTAACTCAATTCTGGTAGGTGAACAAAGGAGCTTATATTTCCATGAATCATGTCAAGTCTGCTAGGGTTGACAGCAAACACAAAAGGAGAAGTTTGGGTGGATTAAAAAAGAAGTGAATTTAACACGTCCTCATCAGGTGAAATGACTTGGATAGATTAGAGTTGGAAGGTTATGGACTTGTCTCAAGTAGTAGAAATTAAACTTTAGATCAGATCCAAAAAAAAGTTGAATAGGTGGAATCCCTAGGTGAGCAAGCTATAGAAGCGAACTTGGAACCCCTTGACGTCATCATATTTGTGATGGAAATATTATGATAAAAGAAAATAATTCCTTAATATATATGAATAAGAACTTCTATAAAGGTCAAAATAAAAAATAAAAATTTAAGTTGGGTTTCTATCAAATTAGGAAGTAGCCGCCTTTAAACAAAAATAAAATATAAATCATAAAATATAAATAAAATAACATAAAAATAAAAATAAAAAGAATCACGCAAAGTGGAAAAGCAACCAAAGTACCCATAAGACCAAAACATCAAAGGTGGTATAAAATAAAAAATAACTCAATGTGGGTATATGACCCTATTTACCACAAGTCACAGACAAGCTACCATAAGAAAAATAAACAAAAAGAGTAAATAAATCAAGGCAGCGTACAAGCAATCATTTCTCTCTCAAATGTACAAGTGTTCCATATAATCTAAAAGTTCATCATTACTATATAAAGAAGGGTACACATGGATGATGTGATCATGTGGTCCTCTAGACTGTTCATAAGGTCAAATTGGGATAGAAATTGCCTATTGTTTTCCTTGAATAATGTATTGGTTTAGGAGACTAATCTTCATGTGACAAACCTTTCAATTGGGTTTGTATCCCACTTGTGGGACAAATATTTATGCTAGAGTGCAAGTCTTGTGCTATGGGACCCTATTAATAAACCATGATCCCTAAAAGAAACATGTAGAACCTAATCCCTCGAGCATTGAATCAATACCATGTCCTCTAAAAAGAATATAGATTGAAAGCATGTGGCCATTAACCAAGAATTATGTATTGGTAAAGAATACCATTACATCGGAATTCAACTTTGAAGCATGCTTTGACTAAGGATACCCTTCCTAGTGTCATTAACCATGAAATCAACTTGTATCCTAACCTTAGACCAAATATTCCCTTCGAACGACCTATATCATTGTTAAGGGTCATGTGCATGCCCCTAAAGCATGTCTTGAGTGACGATTGAATGGACCAATGATTCCATACAAAGCATGTACCTATGTCATAGTTTGGGTCCCCATTCATGTCCCGTTAGCTTTATAAATAGACACTCTAGGTTTCAATCTATTTATTTTTGTCCTCAATGCATGTATGGAGAAAGGATAACCTTACATAGTTTACCAAATCTCCAAAATAGTCTCACATCCTACTCACAATCCAAATATTCCTTATGGTGGGATTGTATTGTGGTCCAAGTCTTCATTCATCTGTCATGTGCATAAGAAGTAGTTATTTTAGGGCCTAAGCAATTTAATTTTGTCCTCAAACATGTCTTTGGTGAGGATGCATTTCTTTGGTGTGCCAAATATTAGAATGGGTCTATATTCCACTATCAATAATCAGTTTTCACTTGTAGGGTCTATATTGTGGTTTGGAGCCTAGTTCATGGCTTGTGTGTCATATACGTGCTTCATTAGGACCCAAGCCATCAAAGTTTGGTCCCAAACCCTTTCTAAGGTGAGCAAACCCTACCTTTGTGCACCAAACATTAAAATTTGGCATCTATCCTATTTTAGAGTTAATGATACCATCCAAAGGGAATATCTCATGGGATTATAATTGATTTGATTTAAATGATCCAAGAGTAAAGCCTATTTTTGGATTGGAAAGTTAATAAATTGAAGAAGTGAATATAGGAACTCCTCAACAACCTAATATGGTAAAGATGTCTAAATCCATTCGAGCATAATTCAAGCAGAATCTATTTATTTGTTCAAAGATTTTATTTATATTTTTTCTTGTAGTTACAATGATTTAAAACTTATGACACATCCATCATCGAGCATTGCATACCATTGAAGGAAGTGGTAAAAAAAAAATCGGTAGAAGACAAGCAAGTAAACCTGGTACTCCTTTAATTCAACATTCTCTCCCACAACCAAGAAGGAATTTCTACATTCCTCAAATCCCTCAATGTGAGAAAAAAAAATTCAACAATTTGGCATTAAAAATAATTGTTCAACGAATTCAGAAAATTGGAAAAACTTTTATTCAATTCAGAGCATTTCATATCATCGGGAATCTAAATCATGAAGCAGATGTGGAAGCAAAACCTAGAATCAAACGTGAATCCTTATTCACTGGAGAGAATGTCAAATTTTGAATTTCGTTCTTCAACGGAATATACGACTTCTAGTTGGGGGGTGTTACAGGTATAAATTAACTGAGAGGGGGGGTGGATCATTTAATGAATATTTTTCACCCAAATTACTTCTTTTAACTTAGAATCAATAAACTTTATGGCAGTCAATCTTTGCTATGAATTCAGAGTTATAAACATAAGAGCAGATAGCATAAAACACAGCATTCAATCACAACATTTAATCACATATATGATACACAAATATTTTCACGAGGAAACCCATAAGGGAAAAAACCTCTTCTTCTTATGATGTCAAAGACTTCAATGGCTGTACATTACTTCTTATTTGAGCACCGACTCAAAGAGGCTGCAACCTTTGAATGCAAGCACCAACTCTCACTGTAACCCAGCATCAACCGGGTGGAAGCACCAACTTCCAGTTTAACCCAGCACCAACTGGGTGAAGACACCAATATTCAATTTCTACAAGCACCCACTTGCAGACAGAGACATAAAGTCTCCCCTAGCACCTCCCTACCTCCCTTATTTGCTAGACTTTCCAATAGAATCAAAATGCAACAATACAGATATGTCTCTGCTTACCAAACCACTCTGCTCTGTTCAACATCAGCTCTCTGGTCCTCTGTTCTGTTCAAATGTTCAGCACATTTTTCTGTTCCTCTGCTCTGCTGCTCTGCTCATTTAGTATCAATTTACAACACTGATCTCTTAATACTCTGCACACCATTACTCTCCTCAAACAACTAACAATCACAACTGTTTCTGCTCAATATATATATATATATATATATATATATATATATATCATCTTCTGAGTTCATTTCTCTCTCTGTTTCATCGAAACAACTTTCTCAAACCGTTACAGAACCAGTTCAGCTTCAACATCCTCAAACCGTTACATAAATGGTTTAGCTTCAACATCCTTACTCTTCGAATCATCATTACAAGCAGTTACTAAATGGTTCGCATTTCAGGTTCATCATAACTGTTAATCCACCTGCTCGAATACTCTTTGAATCCTCAACTGTACAGGTCTCTTCGTATTCCTATTCAAATATTACACTGGTACAATGGTTCAAAGAAGCGGTGGGTGAAACATTGGAGCTCACAAGCAACATCTCCTTCCGCAACATCGGAGGTCAGAAGAGGATCTCCTTCTGCAACATCGGAGCTCGCAAGCAACATCTCCTTCTGGAAGTCGGAGGGATTTTGACATTGGAATCCAAAAGCTTCGTACAGCCACAATGGCGGGAAGAAAAAGACTATGGACACGTGATCCGCATCGAAATTCAGAGCGCTTTTCACTTCGAGTGCTTAGCTGGTTTGAGAGCTGCAACGGTGGGAAGAAAAAGACTATGGACACGCGATCCGCATCGGAAGTCGGAGTGCTTTTCACTTCGGGTGCTTAGCTGGTTTGAGAGCCGCAACGACGGAGATCAACAGGTTATAGCTATGCGACACACATCGGAAGTCGGAGCGCTTTACACTTCGGATGTTTAACCACTTTGGGAGCCACAATGGCGGAAGCAAAAAGACAACAACCTCCGATATAAAACTTTAGTCTGAATCTCAGCCGATTGAGCTAGAGTTCATCGGAGGAAAATATCGGAGCTCGTTGTTTATCATCTTTCCGCAACGATGGAAGCACAGATGACTAAAACTTCTGACTCAAATACACTGCAATGCGCGGTGACATTTCTAAACGGTTTGTAGTTTGGTGCACAGTTTTGTTGCGACATTTGTGGATGGAACAACTCTGGATTTTCCATAGACTTTAGTCTGAATCTCTAGCACCTCCCACTGTTCGATTTTCTTCATTGATACCTGCGTGCCTACCTCTTTTTCAGTAGATTGCCACATCCATTTGACATCAGTTCCCCTTCTCTTTATAGCAGATTGCCATCAATGAAAATACATTAAAACTTTAAGACTAAGCACTAGCTACCATCTACTAGTCCTGAACACATGACTCTGAAAGATATTCCACTTTAAGACTGAGCACTAGCTACCATCTACTAGTCCTGAATACACCACTCTGAAAGATATTCCAACAATCTCCCCCTTTGACATTGATGGGAATATCTCATTCAACTGGTCACATTTCTCCCCCTTTGACATCAAGGGCAAAGGATAAACCTGGGCAGATACGGTATGTCTAATGACTAGTCTCCCCCTAAAAAGATGCACTAAGAAAATGAACTTCCATTCCTTGTTGTAAGCAAAAATAAGATATACAATAAACACAGACTCCCCCTAACACAATGCATAAGTTACTGAGACAAGGACTGAACACCCAGCTTCTGACGCAGATATTCAAACTGAGCTATGGGTAAAGGCTTAGTAAAAATATCAGCAATCTGTTCAGTAGAAGGAATATAATGCAACAACACCACTTGAGTAGCCACTTGTTCACACAAGAAATGGCACTTTATGGGAATGTGTTTAGTTTTGGAATGAAGAACATGATTCTTGGAAACACTGATAGCACTAGTATTGTCACAGTGAATGGGAATAGGCTCAGAATACTTTATGTCTAGATCAGTAAGAGATTGAACCATCCATAAAATTTGAGTACAGCAAGTAGCAGCAGCTATGTACTCTGCTTCAGTAGTGGATAAAGAAATGGAAATTTTCTTTTTACTTAGCCAGGCAACCAAAGACTCTCCTAAGAAGAATGCTCCGCCATTTGTACTTTTTCTTTCATCTACACAATTAGCCCAATCTGCATCTGAATATGTTATTAACTGAAAGTTCTGATTTCTAGGATACCATAGACCATAAGAGAGCGTACCTTTTAGTTATTTGAATATACGTTTCACATCTAGTAGATGACTCTGTTTAGGAGCAGCTTAAAACCTTCCTACCATCCCAATAGCATGCATGATATCAGGTCCTGATGCAGTAATATATAACTGGCTTCCTATCATAGATCTGTACATCTTTTGATCCACTTCGGGTGAAGAATCATCTTTGCTCAACTTGCAGCCACTGACCATGGGTGTACTCACAGGTGTGGAGTCTTCCATTTGAAACTTCTTTAACATCTCCTTTAGATACTTTTCTTGAGAAAGAAACATACCTCCAGGTTTCTGATAGATTTGAAGACCAAGGAAATAGGACAGCTCACCAATCATTGACATTTCGAACTTAGATTTCATAGAGTTAGCAAACCACTGAACAGAAAGATTATTAGTACAACCAAAGATGATATCATCAACATAAACCAATACAATCAGTAAGTCATCACATTCAGTTTTGACATATAAATTGTTGTCCACAGAACCTCTCTTGAATCCTTTGTCTTGTATATATTTGTCCAGTCTGGCATACCAGGCTCTAGGTGCTTGCTTCAACCCATACAAAGCCTTTTTCAGCTTGCATACATAGTCATATTTATCTGTGAGTGAAAAGCCTTCAGGTTGCTCCACATACACTTCTTCTTCTAAATTTCCATTGAGAAATGTTGACTTGACATCCAACTGGTATACTCTAAATCGTTTGTAACAAGCATAGGCTAGAAACATTCTGATAGCCTCCATTCTTGCCACTAGAGAAAATGTTTCATCGAAGTCTTTTCCTTCAATCTGAGCATAACCTTTGCAAACCAGTCTTTCTTTATTCCTTACAATCTGTCCCTGTCCATTTAATTTATTCTTATATACCCATTCCGATCCAATCACAATCTTGTCTGATGTCCTAGGAACAAGTTCCCAAGTGCTATTCTTTTCAATCTGGTCCAACTCTTTATTCATGGTTGCTACCCAATCTTTGTCTTTGATGGCTTCATTAAAACAATGGGGCTCAATTGTAGAGAGAAGAGCAATATGATACTATTCAGATTCCTGCAAAATCTTCCTTCTAGTCTGAACACCTTTACTCTCATCACCAATGATTTGGCTTTCAGGGTGATTTTTTCTAATCATTCTGGAAGAAGATTGTACAGTGTGCTGTTCAGGTTCAGCTTTCTCATACTCTGATGATTCAGATTCTTCCTTCTGGGATTCTAGGACCTGTTCTTCTATCTCTTCATTTGTATCTTCCAAACATGAATCTTCATCATTCCTTTGACTGATATTTCCATGACAATCTTCATCGACTTTCACATCTATGCAATCTACTATTTTACGCAGCCTCTTGTTATAACACCTATAGCCTTTTCTTTCTGTAGTATATCCTAAAAATATTCCTTCATCTGCTCTGTCATCATACTTGCCCAAATTTTCATCATTATTCTTGATATAGCATTTACTCCCAAAAACTCTGAAATGTTTAATGGTTGCAGGTCTTCCAAACCATAAATGATATGGTGTTTTGTCACAGTTTGGTCTCAAATGAGCTTTGTTAAGAATGTGCACAGCTGTATGGATAGCTTCCACCCATAAGCCTTGATAAATATCCTTTTCCTTCATCATTGATCTGGCCATCTGTTGGATTGTTCTTTTTTTCTTTCTACCACTCCATTTTGTTGAGGAGTTTCATCCATTGTATATTCTTTCCTGATGCCATTCTCATCACAGAATTCTTTAAACTGTCTCGAACTAAACTCTCCTCCTCTGTCAGATCTGATAGCTTTAATATTTCTTCTAGTCTAGTTTTCAGTTAGGGCTTTAAATATATTGAATTTAGCAAATGCTTCAGACTTCTCTTTAAGGAATGCAACCCATGTTAGTCTGGAATAGTCATCAATTACGAGCATGAAATAGTTCTCCTTACCTGTACCTTCTTTCCTGGATGGGCCACACAGATCCAGATGGACTAGTTGAAGAGGCTTTTTTGTGGAGGGAACACTCTTTGACTTAAACTATGTTCTGGTTAACTTCCCCGTTTGACAAGGTTTACACACTTCATCACGTGGTTTAGATATTTCTAGAAAGTCCCTTACTGCTACTCTATTTTTGAGTTTTATTAAATGATCAAAATGTAGATGTCCCAGTCTTTTGTGCCACAGCCATCTTTCATCATATTTGCTGAGATAACACTCTTCTTTTTCTTCTTTTAAAATGTAAACATTATTCTCAGCTCTTATTCCTTTGGCAACCAGTTTTCCTGAGGAAACATTTTTTATTTTACAATCTTTAGTAGTGAACAAGACTTCACACCCTTTGTCACACATTTGACTCACACTGAGAAGGTTGTGCTTCAACCCATCTACAAATAACACATCTTGATCCTTTCCTTTACCATTTCTAAGACTAACTATTCCCTTGCCTCTGATCTTTCCTGGTGCATCGTTTCCAAATTTTACGTTCCCAGATTTCTGCTCTGACATAGAAATAAACTTCTCTTTATCTCCTGACATATGTTTTGAACATCCACTATCAATGTACCAAGGATTCTTCTGTTTCTAAACTAAGAGCACGAGATTACAATGAGAACTCTCTTTCTTCCTCCATACATTTCGTTCAGCTGTATATTTCATTTTTGGTTCTATTTTGTTCTCCTTCAAGTTACATTTTGTAGCTTTATGCCCAAAGTTGTGACATATGTAACATTCTATTTCGTTGTATAGAAGATCAAACGGGTTAGTATTTTTGTTTTGTGTTCTTCTTTTAACAGCTGATTGATGTGTCATCTGTTTGTTATTTGACATCCTTCTCTGAATGTTTCTAAAATTGTAAAAACAATTGGCAGTTCTGTGCCGAAAGTTAGAACAACAGAAACAATAACCATTGAGGAAATTAACATACCTAACTCTTGGTGGATTTCTAGAAAAGTAATGTATTGAGTTATGATGCTCATAATTGTAATTCTGATCTGCATACTTGATTCTGTTATATGGCTCTTTTTCATGAACTTTTGACTGTATTGATTTGCTATTTAGATCGGTATTCTCTTTCTTTTTATCACTCTTTGATTGATTTTCATTATTGTCTTTACATGCTTCAACATTTATTATTCTGGGAATTTCTTCCTGCTTGCTGTTCTGAAAATTAATCAAGTTTGATGATTCTTTGTTTTCTGAATCACTGCTACTTGCACCTTGATCATAGCCTAGACCAAACTTAATCTGAGGTGACGTCTGTCTGTTTAGAATGTTATTTAGCTCTTCTGAAGTTTTGATACTAGAGATATTCTGATGATATAAGGCTTGAAATTTTTCTAAATCCTTCTTAACAATTACTATTTCTTTCTCTAGATGTTCACATCTGGATTTACTTTCAGTTAGCTGTTGTTTTAGAACCTCTTCAATTTTCTTTGCCTCTTCCAGCTCTAGCTTTATTAGAGAGATGTCTTTTCCATTGGTTTCATACTGGATTAATAGCTATTTTTGTTTTCTTTTCTTTATTCTTAGTCTATCAATCTCCTCTAGAGCACTCATCAGCTCTCCCTCCATGTCCACAATGGCATCTTCAGCATTCATCTCTATACAGCTCATCTCTAGATCCTCTATAGCCATAACCATGAAATCATCCTCTTTGTTTTCATGGGAGGATTCACTTTCTGAAGTTTCTGTGGATTCATCATCATTCACATGTAGACTTTTCTTCTTGTACTTGTTTTCTTTACTATACCTCTTCTTTATAAATTTCTCTTCATCTACAGAACTCTGCTCTTTCCTCATATGAGGGCATTTAGCAGCAAAGTGTCCTATTTTACCACAGTTAAAACATTTGAAAGGCAGTTTGCCTTTGTATTTCCCTGACCCCGTTTTCAATCTTCTCACAAATTTTGCTTCTATTTCATCCACATCTGCCTCTATACTCTTTTCAGCTTTAAAAGAGGCTTCTCTGGATGGGTTTTGGTCTTTACTAATCCTCATTTCATAGGCTGTCAAAATTCCTAGTAATTGGTTAAGAGATAACGTTTTAAGATCACTCATTTCTTCTATAGATGAGACTTTAGGGTTGAATCTGTCAGGAAGAGATCTCAAGATTTTATGAACAAGGAAGGTATCATCATCACTTATTTTTTCACCAAGATCTCTCATAGCATTTACTAACTCATCAACTCTTAGGAAAAATTTACTAATACTTTCATCTTCATTCATTTTCAGTTGTTCAAATCTTAGCCTGTGAGTCTGCAACTTGGCATCTTTAACTTTCTCATTTTCTTCATAGCTGCTAATAAGCTTATCCCACATTTCTTTGGCAGAATCAAGATGCATTACTTTTACAAATTCAGTTTCAGCAAGACCACTCAGAATAGCATTCATTTCTTTTGCATTGAAAGTAAACTCTAGCTTATCATCTTTGGATGCTAGCAAAACAGGTTTTGCATACCCAGTCTCTACTACTTCCCAAACATCAGCACCTAGGGACATTAAGTATGTTCTCATCCTAACCTTCCAGAAAGCAAATTTTTTACCATCAAATCTGGGTGCTTTGTTTATTGATCCATCTTGACTAGCCATTTTAACTCTTCTGGATCTACCTTAACCAAAAGGAACGCTTCTCTGATACCAATTGTTACAGGTATAAATTAACTGAGAGGGGGGGGTGAATCAGTTAATGAATATTTTTCACCCAAATTACTTCTTTTAACTTAGAATCAATAAACTTTATGGTAGTCAATCTTTGCTATGAATTCAGAGTTATAAACATAAGAGCAGATAGCATAAAACACAGCATTCAATCACAACATTTAATCACATATATGATACACAAATATTTTCATGAGGAAACCCATAAGGGAAAAAACCTCTTCTTCTTATGATGTCAAAGGCTTCAATGGCTATACATTAATTCTTATTTGAGCAACGACTCAAAGAGGTTGCAACCTCTGAATGCAAGCACCAAGCACCAACTTTCTGAGAGCACCAACTCTCACTGTAACCCAGCATCAACCGGGTGGAAGCACCAACTTCCAGTTTAACCCAGCACCAACTGGGTGAAGACACCAATCTTCAATTTCTACAAGCACCCACTTGCAGACAGAGACATAAAGTCTCCCCTAGAACCTCCCTACCTCCCTTATTTGCTAGACTTTCCAATAGAATCAAAATGCAACAATACAAATATGTCTTTGCTTACCAAACCACTCTGCTCTGTTCAACATCGGCTCTCTGCTCCTCTGTTCTATTCAACTATTCAGCACATTCTTCTATTCCTCTGCTCTGCTGCTCTGCTCATTCAGTATCAGTTTACAGCACTGATCTCTTAATACTCTGCACACCATTACTCTCCTCAAACAGCTAACAATCACAACTGTTTCTGCTCAATATATATATATATCATCTTCTGAGTTCATTTCTCTCTCTGTTTCATCAAAACAACATTCTCAAACTGTTACAAAACCGGTTCAGCTTCAACATCCTCAAACTGTTACAGAAATGGTTCAGCTTCAACATCCTTACTCTTTGAATCATCATTACAAGCAATTACTAAATGGTTCGCATTTCAGGTTCATCATAACTATTAATCCACCTGCTCGAATACTCTTCGAATCCTCAACTGTACAGGGATCTTCGTATTCCTCTTCAAAGATTACACTGGTACAATGGTTTAAAGAAGCGGTGGGTGAAACATAGAAGCTCACAAGCAACATCTCCTTCCGTAACATCGGAGGTCGGAAGAGGATCTCCTTCCGCAACGTCGTAGCTCGCAAGCAACATCTCCTTCTAGAAGCCGGAGGGATTTTGACATCGGAAGCCAAAATCTTCGCACAGCCGCAACGACGGGAAGAAAAAGACTATTGACACGCGATCTGCATCGGAAGTCAGAGCACTTTTCACTTCGGGTGCTTAGATGGTTTGAGAGACGCAACGGCGGGAAGAAAAAGACTATGGACATGCGATCCGCATCGGAAGTTAGAGAGCTTTTCACTTTGGGTTCTTAGGTGGTTTGAGATCCGCGACGGTGGAGATCAACAAGTTATATATATGTGACGCACATCGAAAGTCGAAGCGCTTTACACTTCGGATGTTTAACCACTTTGGGAGCCGCAACGGCGAAAGCAAAAAAGACAACAACCTCCGATATAAAACTTTAGTCTGAATCTCAGCCGATTGAGCCAGAGTTCATCGGAGGAAAATATCAGAGCTCATTGTTTATCATCCTTCCGCAACGACGAAAGCACAGATGACTAAAACTTTCGACTCAAATACACTGCAATGCGCGGTGACATTTCTAAACGGTTTGTAGTTTGGTGCATAGTTTTGTTGCGACATTTGTGGATGGAACAACTCTGGATTTTCCATAGACTTTAGTCTAAATCTCTAGCACCTCCCACTGTTCGATTTTATTCATTGATACCTGCGTGCCTATCTCTTTTTCAGTAGATTTCCCCATCCATTTGACATCAATTCCCCTTCTCTTTATAGGAGATTGCCATCAATGATAATACATTAGAACTGTAAGACTGAGCACTAGCTACCATATACTAGTCCTGAACACACCACTCTGAAAGATATTCCACTTTAAGACTGAGCACTAGCTACCATCTACTATTCCTAAACACACCACTCTGAAAGATATTCCAACAGGGGGATGGGAAGGGAATCTAACATGTCAAGGGTCCACTGTAAGTAATGATAGAATGCGCTAGAAGAGCCATTTAGAAGAGAAGTAGGTGTCTAGACAACCCAAATAGAGGTATTGACTATGATATAGGAGGCATGGACACTGGGGAGTTCTGGAACCATAGGTCTTAACAAAAACTTCTTGGGCATGTAGGAATCTTAAGAGCTCTAGTCCCTTCTCCCGTTGAGCAACTCAAACCCTACGAAAACACAATGATCCGAATCTTAAACCTATTTCACATCCCCCAAACCACAAACGAATATGAGTAAAATGGGAGATATGCTATAAATGACATAAACTCATCGATTTAGGAGGAATTATGTGCCTAGCTTGATAGATTGCATCAGCTTCAGTTCCTACCCAAAGGAGGCAAATTCCACAGTTCAGAACCCAAAGGAGGCAGATCCCATAGTTTGCTCAGCCATGAGAGGTGGAGTTCATAGTCTACTCGATGAGAGCTAGAGTCTAGTACATTTCGCTTAGTGACAAGAGGTAGAGTTCAAAGTCCACTTAGTGATGGGAGGAAGAATTCAACTCAATTCACAGTGAAAGAGTGAGGTAAGGTATGTCTGCATGTTTTTTTTTTTTTTTTTTTTTTTTCAAATTAAGAGGTTTCTTTTTTAATTAATAGGTTTATTTCATCATTATATCCCTAAACACCATCCTAGATAGGTTTTACCCTATCCAACAACACCTATGAAGAAGATGTAATCTCACCTAAGATGCTTGAGGGAGGGCTGTAGAAACCACAATTCTGCAGAAGGAAGAGGACTTCCACACTGTTCTTATTCTATCACAGTTTTGTTCGAAGATCCATGGTTTAAGTGCATCAATCACAACATTTACTTATCATCATTAACATTAAACTTCAAAATAGTGCAACTTTAACGAAGACATTGATATGTATTAACCCAATAATCACCATAAGACTTCGAACCATTCAAATCACACAGGAAAATTATAGATTGCAACATTGCAGATTCAACACAAAAGAAGATAGGAATTATAGCATCAATTTTTGTCTTATATTAACTTCCAATATTTCAAAACATCCCTTGGTCAAAATCCTTAGACCAAAACACATTCATCCGCATATCACAAATAAATCGCCAAACAAACTATCCGCTCAAAATATATGATGTGAAAGATATCCAAGATATGTCTTTAGATACTACTTCTAACTCTATTTATAGGCTTACATCATTACAAAAAGGTCCACATGGGTCGAATCTCTAACGAACTTGGACCAAAAATTCTAACTAATTCGATCAATCCAACCACACTTGTCGGTATCTTTCTACTGTGCAGTTTGACTTTGCTAGTTGTTGATATATTTTTTGTCACACCTTGTGCACTTGATCTCATTTCCATAAGGCCCCCAACAAAAAATTGTTGCTCGTCCTCAATCCACGTGAGCTGGACATATATGGTACATTCAATTTGGTATTGAAGTTGTCATGTTCTATTTGCATCTGTTCAACCTCTTCTTTGACCTTTTCTCTCAACGTTGCACATTCCTTGACCTCTTGCAATGTTGGGTGCTCTTCATATACCTGTGACACTTTAGTCTATGCCTTCTGGGTAAGGCTCAAGTCTCTCCATAGCTTTAAGTTCCAGGTGCTCTGTGTCCTCTTGGAATTGATCTAATTGAACACTCCTTCGTTGATTTATTTCTCATGCCTTGGTGACTCATTGCTATAGTGCTTTCAACTCGGCCGCCTTAGTCTCCTGCATAATTGGGGGCATCATTCTCAGTGATCCCTACATCACTATCAGTTGTTCCTTTGCCTCATTGAGCTACGCACCTAATTGTTGCAGCTAGTCATCCTGAACCACCCTCATCCAGAACTGTGTCATTGCTTAGAAAATGGAGTTGGTTGGTTTCTCCAACTCTTCTAGTTGTGTTCTCACCTCCTCTATCTTTGTTTTGCGCTCTGATACCTACTTTGGAGGTGTTCTTGGTACTGTGCATGCTTGCAACTCCTCATTCTCTTTCTTCAAGTCGAAGACTATTTGTCCTAGTCGCAATACCTTTGCCTCTGCAAACATTTATGGTGTAATATAGGGGATTTATTCGCACGCAACTAAAATTTCCCTCTCCAATTGCTTCCTATCATTAAAATCCTTGGTTTTTTCAATCACCTCTGCCTCTTGCACATTATTTATTCATTATATCTCTGCTTTTTCTTGTGCTATATTCTCTCTCTACTTGACTAATTTATCTTGCAGGATCTCCTCACATTTCATGATTTCTTCACTCGCTACCTTCTCCAGTCATGCTAGCGTCCACATCGGTATCTCATTAATTTCAAGGATAATCAAGTAAAATTACTGCATGGTCACATCGACATATTCACTTCCTATTTTCAGTGTATTCGATGGAATCTGCACAAGACACACTCTCTTACTAGTACTTATCTCAACTTCTCTTTGGAGTAAATCAGTCTGTGGTACCTTTCCTAAAACACCATTCGCTAGGGATTGCAACAACCCCGTTACTTGATAAAAGTACTCCATAGAATGTTGCTTCATTTCTTCTTGACTCTCATTGGTCGATGTATTAATCGGGGGAATATCTAGATTACCTAGTCTTCTGCAATATTTAGTGTGTTTCTTCCTTCTCCTTGTTCAAATATTTTCTTTGTCCTCCCTTATTATTGTTGCCTCTCTAGCTCTGAATCTATCAGAGTCACAGATGTTTCTGCTTATGAATCCTCCTTAGAGTCTTGTGCTTGCACTTTCACTTACTCAGTTGCAATAATGGGTGGTGAGCCTATTTTCGTATTTGACAACTCATCGATACCGACCGAAACCTTCCATTCTTCCAGGCATTCATCAATAATGGCATCTAATTCTTCATCTATCAATTTGTATGGTGTTTTCTAGCCACTAGTGCTCCACGTCATGCCTTTCCTGGATGTGGATCGCATGTGGCCCCATTATGAATCATGCCACTCATCTGTACTTTCTTGCAGCATCCTCTGTGAGGTGCGAGACCCTCCCTGCCGCTTCTCAGAGTCCATCCAAATACAAGTAGAATTGGACGTTTCAATCAATTTTTCACTCCTTATTGTCAAGCACCCATATGTTTTTATACCATTCTCCCCTACATGTGTTGACTGCTTCGATGTCCATCCCTTGATAATACTTGGGTTCCATCCAACCCACATGTATGATCAATATCAAAATCCATGAATAAGTAAATGGCCTTCTTCCTTCCTGTGCAAATATGACATCTTCCATAAGTTGATTCAACAAGAACAGGGACCATTTCATTTTAACGCCCTCTGTGCACTACTCCGCGCATGAAATCACTCCCAACGTCCATTGGTTTGGTCTGTTTTTCTGCACAATTTTTACAGCTAGCAGCTTTGCTACAACTCGAACTGCCTTGTCATTGATAGTTGTAACAACATACGTCCACTTGTTTCGAACAACGTAATATTTATTTTTTTTCTTCGTGGCTAACATTTTTTCATTGTCTTTTCCTCTTAAATACTGCGATGGATCGATACCTGCCTTTGGTAGTATGGTGATCTAGGAAATTAGGTCGACCATGATAGGTACCTTCATATCCAACCAAAGATATCCTCCATGGAAGCATGATAGAAACTACTTCACACATGCGTTAAATTCCACCCCATGTCCAAAATGTGGCATGTGGGTGATGACCAAATTTCTTTTCATAAGGTTGTTTGGTACATTCTGGATACACGAGAATGTCATGATCGCTATACTACAACTTATGTAGTCATAGAGCAATGTTCATGGTAACATCCACGCCCTTTGGCATTGCTAGAATCTTGATGCCAAATCTCTAGTTCTTGTTGGGATGAACCAACGGTGCATATGGCTTATGTGGTGGTATATAGCCTGGAATATTGTCAATTGTCATCTCTTTCGTTATGTTAGAGTCTTCTCCTCCGATCGTCAATGGGTTGGATTCTGCTTCTACGACCCTGGTTGCATGACGATTTGTGCCCCTATTCTTCTTTGGAATTCATGGAAATACATCCTAGATTTCTGGCCTCTCTTCTTCAATTGGCATGCTCTTTATTGATGATCCCTGTGTGCTAGTCCTCAAAATGATTTGGGCCATCGCTATTGGTATATCTCTCTTTCGCTCTTTACTAATCTCTTGCACTTTCCTTGCTCACACTCATTCTTACAATCGTCACAATGGTTCAAACTACACCCCCCTATCAATTCTTATAGCCTTGATAGAGCTCGGGCAAATGATTTCAATCATCATAGTTGAATCCCTCAACGATTGACCAAATCTGCCGAAAATTCTGCAAAATCAACGGTTTGATTTCTCCATAGATGAGCATCTTGTCAATTTTCCTTGTTGCTCGTCAGGTGTAATTACTGCTTTTATTGTCCGATGTGACCATAGAACACCTCGTTTGGTATCTCCAAGCTCCTTACTTGCTACATTTTTTGTTGTTTTTCTGGTCAACTTCTTTTTTCCATGATTTCCTGGTCCTTGTGATTTCTTTTCCCTTTTCTTTTTTATTTTATATTTTATACTGTGCAGCTTATCAAGTATGGTACCACACCTGGATATCCTAATAGGTATTTATCCAACTTCCATTCACTAATTTTTGTAGCAACGTTCCATCTAACTGTTGTAACTACACCACACCTCCATTGGTGATGAAATGAATCACATAAGGTCCTAACCAATGCATTTGTAACTTACCTGGGTGCTTCACAAAAATTTTGTCGTATAGGAGAACCATGTCATTATATCACTCATTCTTATCGTTGTCACTGCTATGCGGGGGATGGGAAAAATGTACTCTATCAACATTATTGATTCTTGGCATATAAATCTTGAATGGTATTTTCTTATTCAATTGTTTTCATGTCGTTCTGTAGGCCCATAGTATCGTAGGGATTTTCAAATCCCAATCATCCTGATTTGTTTTGCATACCTTTGTTAGCACATGTTCCAATACCTTGTTGAGCACTTTGACTATTCCATTCACCTATGGGTGATAGCGGGTAATATTATTTTGTTGTATCTGAAATTTCTCAGTCATTGCGCTAATCATTCGATTGACAAAGTGACTCCCTTAATTGCTCATTAGTATCCTAGGACAACCAAACTAAGTAACCACATTGTCAAATAAGAATCTAGTTGTTGTCCTAGATGTACAATCTATAAGTGGTGCTACTTCTTCCCATCTAGTCAAGTATTTTCTCGCAATGATGATGTATCGCGGTCCTATCCATTTTCCTGGAGGTTGATGGGTCCCGCGAAATACACTACCCATTTATCAAATGGTTGCAGTGTGATTTGTGGTATGAGTGGCATCTCATCTCATCATGATGACCTCCCCATTCTTTGATAGACGTCGCATCTCTTAGCATAGTCTATGGCATTTTTATCACATATATAGTAGTCAGGATACCATATTCTATTTTCATATTTTAGTACACTTTTTCAGCCAGTTCCCTTACATATGAGATGCAGAGATGAGCAATTATGATGGATCACTATTTGATGATGGACTGTAGTACTTTCCCATGCCATGACTGAGTCTTAGGAAACTAATATTTGAGGACTAATGTAGCCATTTAGCCATTTACAGAGCAGTCAGTATTGCCCAAAGTCACAATAGTAGGTTCTCAGTGGACAGATGATGCTTCGGACTGGTTATTTATAGGTATATGATTCAACAGGTGTTATCTTGTGTTATGGTTATTATTTCTTTTATACTCATTCTTGTGACATGTCTTAGCATTTAGTGTAATGATCTAGCAGTCATATAAATATGTGGACCTAGTTGTATTTATATTATGTATGTATGTCCCTACTTAGACCTAGAAGTTCCTAACCCATACTCATTGTTTTTTCCCTCCTTAGGGAGAGTAGAGGTGATCATTCACACCATACTTTGGCTTGCTAGTGTTGGTCTCATTTTCACTATCTACCCATCCATGACCTTCTAGTTATGTTATATCCCAACCTAATATTTGACTTGTGGAATTGAGGACCTTTCCCCACTAGCCTCTTTGTTGGATAATTAGCTTCCCTGTTAATCTGTGTCTCGGCTCTGAGTTTCCTTTGTTGTGTTGGGAAAACCTGAAACAAATATTTCTTCCATGAATACAATGTATATGGAAATGAAATGAATATCTTGTGAAAATCCCATTCATGAAAATAATTGTTTTTGAACATACATGAATGCAATGCTGGCCTAATGAAATTGGATTTAAAGTATAAATGTGAAATGTGAAATGTAAAACCCATGCAATAAGTGTTTTCAAATGTGCCTGGAGCATGAAGACTCAATAAATATAAATCCATGTAACAAGTGTTTTTGAACATGCATGGATCAAGGCTATGGAAACTCAAAGGCCCAAAAAGAAATGGTTCTTAAAAGTTACATCTAAAATATTGCTGGCCTCACTTGTATTTGATATGGATTGTGAGCACTTTTCAAGGTGAATAAGCACCTCTGAGCACAATACCCATTTGTGAGACACTGCCATCCCCTGTGTTATCACTTGTCCAGCATATTCTAGAGTGACTATCCCCTTTCCATATCCAAAGTGTCACAATGTCAAGTTAGCAGTCACCCTTTAGCCTAGCCTTTTGATTTTTATCCTTCATCCTTCACTAGAAAATTGATTACAATATGAAATGAGTATGGTCTTGAAAGTCTGGTTTGAGTCATAATTAATAATTAACAAAACTCTATATATTTGGTTGGTAGATCACAAGTGAAATTATTACTGCTTGTTATAATTGTTAGTTGAATAATTTGTAGAACATGGCTTAACCTCTAACACTTGTAGCATATTGATGTTAGCCTAGGTCATATTATTGGTCATGTTGACTAGGTATTCGACATTATTTGATCATTTACATATTATTATTATTTTATCTATCTCGACATATTGGATATTATACATGATCATGCAGATATCTATAGGATATATGAATAAACACCTTATATGGATTTGGGCTCTCTGAGTCTAATGAGAAATTTTTTTTCAGTTCCGAGCAGTTACAGTGATGATTTATCTCAGTATACCATTCTGGTGCAGTTTTTCCATGTTAAGTGACCTATCAAAGCAGAGAGATGAATTGATTGGTTCTCCTAGGGCGCTGTATGAGGAGGGGGTTTCCCAACTATTTTTTTTTACCATTATACCCCACTCCCAAAGATCCTGGTGGGATCATTTGGACAATGCAGGCACTCCAGGTGGTAGTTTGGGAAGTTTCACATTTCCCAAGGCAGATTAAAAACTTAAAAATGCCTACTGAAGAATTCAATTTGGGATACTGAGGCAAGGAAATGGCATGGGATAAGTTTTGATGATGAGTGTGTTGTCTTCCACCCCTTCTTTAGTATTTTCAGCATTCAGGAGGACCTACACCCATCTCTCCGACATGTTTTATGATTTTCTAGAGCCTCTAGAGGTTCACGATTTTTCTAAAGAGGTGCTATTTTGCACTTAGAGTTATAATTTTCTTATATTGTGCCATGGGGACATACTAGGGGTGTTATAAATTACCCCCTAGACACACCATGAGTTGTATTCATGTTTATTCTATCATATTGAGTGGGATCCCCTCTCCTAGGGTGATTTTGTCCATTGATGTGTTATATTATTATATTGATCCATGTACTTTATGTTGAGCTCATCTCAACCATTGATTAGAACATTTTTTATCTTTTAATATTAGCTATCCATTCAAAAGGTGGTTAGGATTTTGGTGTCTCTCCATCCTATTTAGAGGAGAGAGCTTCTCATTGTAAAAGGGGTCTTTGGCTCTTGGAATCTTGATAATAGAAAAACTCTTTTGTGGAAATTCTTGGGTCTCATTTTCATCTGGTGTTATTCGATGGTGATTGGAAAGTCTATTGCATCCTATCATTTGAATATTTATGGTGATATCTATATTTTCATGGAAACTTTGTTTTGTCTACAGGAGGGAGACTTTACTTGGGTGTTTTTGCAGGGATTCCTCAACTCGCTCGTTTGGAATCGCTTGTATCAAGGGGTTATCATTAGTATCATTGTTATATATGGTTTCATCTTGTTATTTTTCTATAGTGTTTTTCAATTTATCTTGATGCATCAAATCTAATATTGTTGACATTTGTTGTACAGGAGGGAGGGCGCATTGGCTTCCTTTGGAAAATTGTTTTGCATAGAGTCTTCATCCAAATATTCTCAAATTTTTTAGGACAACATATATCATCATCATTAAGGCATCTACAATCTTATCCAGGTAATATCCATGGGTTAGTTCTTCTTTTCATGGTTTCAATCCATTTGCACCTTTATTTTACTGTCAAAACCTTAAATTAAAATAATAAACAAATTGTGTGGTTGAAACCGCTTGATAAATCGACAAATCATTTCTGGGTATTGTAGATTAGGTCAAACCCTAAGTGCATCCTCCTAGACATCATGCTTAGGTAACTCCTTTGGGCCCAAATTCCAAGGCACTGATCTCTCAACCCTAGCGCAACCCCTCACTTGGCCAATTTCTCTTGTGTTTTGATCTTATCTATGAGGCTTGGGTACATTGATTCTGTCATACCTTTCATCAAGTCTATCCTTTGGTATTAGATAGCCCCATTCTTGTTCTTAACATCCCTACATTGGACATGATTCCCAAGGAAGTGGATATGATCATCATTTGCTGCTACCTTGATTCATGATCTAGTAGTAAGACTCATAAGTCACTTGTATTTCAACCTTGAATCAATTTCACACTTCATAAACCTCTTGATCCAAACCATAACTCACCTTGTGAATTCATCCATAGATATAGGGTTTACTTCACATTGCACCTTACGTACTTCAACTTCCATTGATTTGATCTAGTGTTTTTGTTTGATCTCTCATGTCGGGAACAGATCTAGGTCTCCCCCATTGTTGTCTTGGGCTAAGACAACATCAAGTGAATATTTCCTTGATTGGCATGACAACCATCCATTTGGGAGTCGAGGATGTCTTGGTTTCACCTCTTTGGTTTCCCATACCTCTACCATCCTTATTGGATCCATATCATAGGGGAAACTACAAGTTTGGTGATAACATCTTGGCGACGTTGTTGGGGAGGTATATTATTACCTTGGTTAATCATATTTACCTTCAGTGTTTGTGAATGAATTTATATTCTTATCATTCATATCACATGTGGTTTAATTTCATTGATTACATTTTATTTAATTAATTTTTATAATCAATGCATGTATTTTACTCACCTCTCCTATGACATTATCCGTTGGTGAACACAGAAATTCGTTCACCTGATGAATCCACAATGCGACTCCACTGAGAAGCGAACCCATCCCATAAATCGTAATGAACTCTAATTTATTCGTCCAAATTTTCAATTAAATCAAGAAAAATCCAACCAAGCTTAAAAGGAAGCTTCTATCTTGTCTGGACTTCTCTAAAATCTATTTTTGGCATAGGATGAGGCCCCTCATCCTATGCCAAAAATATACAGTGAAGGGTTTTCTCGTTTCTTTGCAAATTCAATTGAATCAATTGAAATCCACTTGGATGCTTGTTGGTGTTATATGGAATCCCTGGGAACAGAACATGAAGATGTCTATATGCGAGCCCTTTATGAATCCTTAGGAGGTAACACTGATTTTTGGCTATACACATTAGTACCAGGATCCATCACCAGATACGACATGCTCACTGATTTATTAAGAAAATAATCGGGTAAAATCATTGATAAATCCATACATCCAAATAATGATTGTGTTCTTGAGGATCAATCTAATAAAGATGATCAGGATAACCATAGTGAGATAACTTATGATTTTCCTTATCAAATTGATTCCTCCTCTCCCAATCCCACATTAGACATGTATTTGAATGACTCCTCGATGCAAGAGAGTGATGATGATCAAATATCAACCCTTCAATACTATGAAATTCATATTGTTATAGAAGGGGAACTTATTAAAATCTTGTCGTCATTAACTTAGGAAGGCACAAATAAAGAAGGAGAAAAAAAGTATCACTATCAAGAACCATCCAAAGTTGACTCTCTCGTCTGTGAATCCATCGAAGATCCTCATTGCTTGGTTTATGATAATATTGATTCAAACTTTAATCATATCTCATAAGAACATCAATCACATGATAATTATGACATGATTGTAAGTGGACCTAATAAAAAACATCCTTGTTCTAAAATTCTTTATCCAATCTTTAATCAGGATGTGTCGGTTCAATGTGTGGATACTGACCTTGCTTCAAATCTTGCATTCATTCCTGGAATTCAATTGAAAATTTTTTACTCTCATCAAATTCTGAGATCAATTATTCCAAGTCATCTGGGAGAAAATTTTCAATCCACCCTCCCATCCTAACTTTTCGAGTCTTCCTGTTTGGGTTTGTGTTCTGATCAAGTAGTTACTTTTGAAATCTTTAGTCAGGAGTTTGAGCATAGTCACATAATGGGAGAAAATGTGTTTCATTTCTCTTCTGAGTCATCTATCATGAATAATATTCTTCAATTTATAAATATTTATTATGGGTGGTTGGAGAAGGTGTATAAATATCAATTTCATCTTTTCCCTATTTTTAAGCAACAAATGGGCTTGGTCTCATTTACAATTTTATTGCATTACAATTTGCCCCATTTGATTCTCCAATTTTATCTAGAGTGAATAGAACTAAATGTCCTAGTACAGTAGAGGAGAAAACAAAGAACTATTTGGAGTGGTTGAATCATGAATCATATTGTCTTCTTCCATAAAGAACAAACTTGCATACCTTTTATGATCCTATTTCAAACAACAAGTTAGAATGGTTTCAATTTTCATTTACATTACTTTTAAAACATCTTTGGCTTGTTGGGTCATTAACTGTAAGGAAAGCTCAATGGATTCATTCATTAAGTGGTTGCGTTGTATTTATCATTTTACTTAAAACTTGTCTAAATTGGTTAGAGTAGGGTAGGTAGGTTTGAATAAGCTCTTTTGATCAGTAGTTGAGTTTGTATTTCTATTTGATTGATGCACGAGTCTCCCATTTTCGGTACTTGTCTTTGTTCTTCATTTAAATTGAATAGATTAGAATTTACATCTCAGCACTTTAATTCCAACATTTATTTCCTGTCATTTTATTTTGCGCATATATTTTTCCCATACATGCTGCTCAGGTTATTCTTGTTTCCATGTGTATAGGACATAGGTAAAAACTTGGAGAGGAAGCAGAATGTTGGATGCGCTAGGTTGTGTTGGATTGCTTGTTGTTGATGGTGCTACAGACCAGAGATCTCTGAGGGTCTCAATAACTCTCTTCATTAGAGCACTTGTCCGAGATGGAACCAGATGTTATCACATATATTGTAGCTAGGCTACCATATTCTATTTTTATATTCCAGTACACTTTTTTAGCCATTTTCATTACATATGAGATGCAGAGATGAGAATTTATGACAGATCACTATTTGATGATGGACTATAGTATTTTCCCATGCCATGACTGAGTCTCATGAAACTCAGATTTTGAGGACTGATGTGGCCATTTACCCATTTACATAGCAATCAGTATTTTCCAGAGTCACAAGAGTAGGTTCTCAGTGGACAGATGATGCTTTAGGCTGGTTTTATAGGTATATGATTCAGCAGATGTTATCTTGTGTTATGGTTATTATTTATTTTATGCTCATTCTTGTGACAAGTCTTAGCATTTAGTGTCATGATCTGACGGTCATGCAAATATGTGGACCTGGTTGTATTGATATTATGTATGTATGTCCCTACTTAGACCTATAATTTCCTGACCCATACTCATTGGTTTTGCCCTCCTTAAGGAGAATAGAGGTGATCATTCCCGCCATACTTTGGATTGATAGTGTTGGTCTCATTTTCACTATCTCCACCCAGCCATGACCTTCCAGTTATGTTATATCCCGACCTACTACTTGACTTGTGGCATGGAGGACCTTTCCCCACTATAGCCTCTTTATTGGATAAGGTTCCCTGTTTATCTGTGTCTTGACTCTAAGTTGCCTAGGGTTGTGTTGGCTAAACCTGAAACAAATAGCACTGCCATCAATACAATGTATATGGCAATGAAATTATTATCTTGTGCAAATCAAATTCATGAAAAGAAGTGTTTATGAACATACATGAATGCGAGGCTAGCCTAATGAAATTGGATTTAAATTATAAATGTGAAATGTGAAATGTAAAACCCATGCAATAAGTGTTTTCAAATATGCATGGAGCATGAAGCCTCAATAAATATAAATCCATGTAACAAGTGTTTTTGAACATGCATGGATCAAGGATATGGAAACTCAAAGGACCAAAAAGCAATGGTTCTTAAAAGTTATATCTAAAATATTGCTGGCCTCACTTGTATTTGATATGGATTGTGAGAATTTGTCAAGGTGAATAAGCACCTCTGAACATAACTTACCCATTTGTGAGACATTGACATCCCCTGTGTTATCGCTTGTTCATCATATGCTAAAGTGAGTATCCCCTTTCCATATCCAAAGTGTCACAATGTCAAGTTAGCAGCCACCCTTTAGCCTAGCCTTTTGATTTTTAGTCTTCATCCTTCACTAGCAAATTGATTACAACTATGAAGTGAGTATGGTATTGAAAGTATGGTCTAAATCATAATTAATAATTAACAAAAATCTATATATTTGGTTGGTAGATCGCTAGTGAAATGATTACTGCTTGTTATAATTGCTACTTGAATGATTTGTAGAGCATTTCTTAACCTATAACACTTGTAGCATATTGATGTTAACCTGGGTCATATTATTGGTCATGTTGACTGGGTATTCATCATTATTTGATCATTTATAGATTATTATTATTTTATCTGTCTAGTCATATTGGATATTATACATGATCATGCAGAGATATGTAGTGTATATGAATATACATCGTAGATGGATTTGGGTTCTCTGAGTCCAATGAGATATTTTTTTTTCATTTCCGGTCAGTTACAGTGATAATTTGTCTTAGTATACCATTCTGGTGTAGTTTTTCCATGTTAAGTGACTTGTCAGAGTAGAGAGATGATTTGATTGTTTCACCTAGGGAACTATATGAGAGATGATTTGATTGTTTCACCTAGGGAAATGTCCTACTCTGATGATGAATATCATGTTGAGTAGTATGAATACTACTACATATAGTATGAATAAGAAGAATCCCCCTATGCTGATGGAGGCCTACCAAGATATGACATTGATGAATTTTGTTTTCCAGCTTATGATGAAGTCATATGGTACAAATATACAAGTGTTGTTGGTCAAATGTTTAGTGGAAATAACTCTGAGGAATACTTCCAGTATTTCATGGAATACTATGCTTTAAAAGAAGAGATGAGGGAGGTCTTATCTTTCCAATATTACCACTACCGAGAGATACATAATTTACTTAAAGATCGATACTGCAGGTCAAGCATGGAAATGATTGCACATATAGTGTATGAACTATGAAATAAAGTGGGGACTATATGGTTTCCACCCAAACCCAAAAGAGATAAAGGAGAAGAGACACCTAAGGAAGATACCAATCCATCACAAGAAGATTGCCAAATAGATGAAGAGCCTGAAGCAGAGCCTACAATTAGTTATGTGGAAGAGGAAATAAAAAGCTATAATCAAAATTCGTATTTATGCACTAATCACTTGTGAAAATGTGATTCACAACAAGATCTAGGATCTAAGAGAATCCTCACTACTCAATAATTTCACAAATTATGTAGAAAACAATGTAAAAACGCAAAATTAACATAGAGATGGTGCCAATAACTGAAGTTTCTATTACTATCTAACATGTAAATATGTCTAGAACATCATTATAATACAATAGGATACATCATTATCCTTTGGAGGAAAATTGGATGCATACATGTGGTAGGCTTAGATTGGACCTCAAACCCACCTAGGTGGACCAATGAGCCCCCAAATCACCTTAAGCAGTCACTAATGTCCATGTGAACATGGATTATAATGCTAGGACATAAATAAGGGTATTGTAGGTGTTTTTTAGTGCATGGGTGAGTGGGATTGCCTCTAGGCATCATTTAACGGTCCAAAAGAGCCAAAAACATTCAAATACAATGCATGGGCCCCTTTGGTCAAATTAGTTCATTGTTCTAAGGAGTAGGAGCACAAAAAGGTCTGAAATTTCATTAATGAGGACACATGAGTCTCTTGAATGATCAAATGTGCATGCTTGGGTGCATTAATGAGTCCAAAATCCCCAAATACCTTAGTAGACCAACATAGCCAAGGTTTAGACCATACAGCATAAGTGGAAATCAAATGACTATTTTTCCTAGGTAGTATGTGACCATGGTACTAGGTGGTATGATTCTCTAACACCCCCCCTTAATCCTAACTTAGTGTAACCACATCAAAATTTGAGGCCTTGGAAACTAAGGCTAAAGTCACCTTGTACAAAAATTTATTTGTCCATATAACCAACGTAAGAAGCCTAAATCACATAGGAATAAAAACTCCCCTCTAAAATGGACATGGAGAAAAATATGAAAGTGAATATAATTCATCACCATGTGTCACCCACTCCAAGGAGTGACCTCAGATATCTTAATGTCTTCTTTGTGAAGCTCTTGGTGAAGATGTGAGCAATTTGCTCTGGAGATAGGCAATAATACAATGATATGACATGCTCATGCACCAAGCTTTGGATGTAGTGCACATGTTATAAATGTGCTTGGTCCTATGTCTCTTTACTATATCTATGGATATATTTATTTCACTTTAATTTTCACACCAAATGACAGTGGGTGAATCAAATGCAAAACCAAGCTCTCCAAGAATGCCTTACAAGCACACACATTGTGTAGCTACATTCATGCTCTTTTGATCTTAGCCTTAGTTGATGAAAGGGATATAGTGTGTTGTTTATTAGTTTACCATGATATGGGATCATTTGAAAGCATGATACATAACCTGAAGTGGAATTTCTATCAATGGAATCTCCATCCCAATCAGAATCAGTAAATCCAACTAGTTCTAGTGGAGAACTAGCAGCATAGTGTATCCCAAAATGTTTGGTTCCTTGCACATAATGCAAGATCCTTTTATCATCCTTCCAATGTATCTCATGAGTCTCCTGCATATACCTTGCAACAACACCTACTTAATAATCCAAATCAGTTCGAGAGTGTGCGATACACAACAATATCCGAACTAGCTTCCTATAGAATGATCTGTTAACCAATGGAGGTGAACCAAAATCACCTAGTTTCACTCCTGAAAGGAAGGGACACTTGGATTCCTTACATTCAGGAATTTGGAACTTCAATAATAGGTCTAAAACATACTTTGATTAGCTTACCTTTGTACCTGCATCATATTTCTCAATCTCCAAGACAAGAAAGTGTTTCAAGAATCCAAGGTTAGTCATTGAAAACACATTATGCAATGAAGACTTAATTGAACCTATATCAATAATTCTTCCAGTTATCAAAATATCATCAACATATAGTACTATTATCTATGATGAGTTATCTAAATGCTACAAATATACATTAGGATTGTATTTTCATCTTTCAAATCTTTGTGATACTTCTTCAACCTAAAAAAAAGTGAAGGATCATGAATGAAACATTCAGGATTCTACATATAAATATCTTCATTAAGTTCACCATGAATAAAATCACTTTTCACATCCATATGGTGCACCTCCCATGGCTTATATACAACAATGGATAAAAATAGCCCAATAGACTCCATCTTTGCAATCGATGCAAATGTCTCTGTATAGTCCACTCCTTGGACTTGAGAGAATCCTTTGGAAAAAAATATGGCCTTATACTTGATATAAGAACCATCAGCAACCATTTTGGTACTATAAAACCACTTACATTGCACTAGTTTCCTCTTGGAAGGTAGAGGAACCAACTCCCAAGTTTCATTGTCTTGCAAATAATTGAACTCTTCTTGCATGGTTGTTTTCCATATTGGTTCATGTGATGCTTCCTAATATGAATAGTGATCATATCAAACCATAATAAATCACCTCTATGGAATATTCGAATCACAAGTGGAGAAATCATGTGAAATTGAGATCTAGTCTTCCTAGGGTCTAGTGGATCTCTAGCAAGATCACCAACTGCTTGTATGGTTTTCTCATCCCAAAAGATCCAAAACTACTCAGATACAATGCACGAGTTCCTCTGGTCAAACCAATTCCTTTTTTTAAGGAGTGGTATCTCCCCAAGGACTTAAATGTCATTAATCAGGGCGCAAAAGTATCTTGAATGATAAAATGTGGGTGCTTGGGTGCATTAATTAGTCCAAAACCCCCAAATACCTTAATAGACCAACATAACCAAGATTTGGACCATACAACATAAGTGGAAATCAAATGAAGGTGTTTCCTAGGTGGTATGTGACCATGGCATTAGGTGGTATGATGCTTTAGCATCAATCTAAATTGCAGCTCCTTGAAATACCTTCCATTCCATACAATGAAAGTTATTTAGACAAAGGCGAATCTACAATTGAAGATATATTTTTGGAGGAGCATAAGGCACTCTAAAGTGGTTTTTAAAAAGGTTGTAAATACAATCATTAATGATGAGGATTATGGAAATGAAGCAGAGTCAAATATTAATGAGGTGGAGTGCAAGTAACTGTATTAGAGAAGAAAATGAAGATGAATGCACATCCAAGTTATTTGTGGGTGATTTCCGGATCACTACTAAGGACGTTGGTTTATGTGAGGATGGTGAGACATATTTTGGATCAGATCCAAAATAAGATTATAAATCAAATTTATAGTCACCTCTTGAGCCTCATAATGAATAAGGCCACACCATTTGGATGTGAACCCAAGAATTTGGTGGAAGAGAAGGCCATGATAATGTCCTTACATGAATATGATGAAGATAAAATGTCAAGTTATGATGTACTTTATGGTCTATGTAAAGATCACATTTCATTGTGACCTTTAGAGATACCCTCCACTTCATATCATGGAAGTGATTTGCAGAATATTCAAAAGTTGACCGGTATGTTGAGAATGAGATTTGTGTTGTGGATGCATACCACAAGAAATATGGTCTTATGTGTCAGCTATTGGAAGGATGAAACTGGGTGGAGAATCTTATTTGTGAGACATCATTTGAGGGGATCACTAAATGATGATAGAGATAATCTTACAGAATCCATTAAGAACTTTGTTGACACCAATGCCTTGGTAACAAGATGTTGGTTGAAATCTTCTGTAGAAGAGTTGAAGGAGAATCCTTTTTGGAAGAATTCACAAAACTTCAAGAAGGAGTGTTCAAGATGAAGGAGAGATACATGAACTTGCTATTATATAGAGATCATCTCCTTATGATGGATGAAATGTGCCATGTTGCACTAAAGGAGGAAGAAGAAAAATTAGAAAGGCTCATTAGTAAGTTGGAGATCACCAATAATTCATTGAAGAGCACACAAAGAGCTCTTCAAGATTCAAATTTGAAGACCTATAAATTTCAAAAGGATTTGAAGGTGCCACACCTTTCATTTTTCATGGAAGAAAATGTTTTGAGTATAATGGAGGAATCTCATGTGGAGGATGAACGTGAGAAAAGTTCTTATTTGGAACTGGTGGCGAAGGAAGATACCATAGAATATATTGATCAAAAACTTGTCCAATTGCAGAAGTACCCTCAAGAGGATATACCATTCATATATACAAGAAAATACACTTATTTGTACAATTATTGGATAAGTGAGTACATAGTGGGAATTGAGACCCAAGGTTGCACAAGTGTAGCTTGCAAATGTAAAGAAATTTTCTTGAGGCATGATTTGGAAGGACCCCATGAGATTCCTATGTGGAAACGATATTTTATGTCAAACTATGTGGATTATTATATCCCATGTATATCAAAAAAAAAGTGTGTATTAATCCATTGAATGGGTGTATAGATGCCTCATTGAAATGGATAGTTTGGGAGGAAAAATTTTTCTTTTTATTATGCAGTGAATTTTTTGTTCTACCTGACATTTCCTTGACATGGGTGAATTGACAAAAAAATATTATGTAGACTCCATACATCTCCTATTATAATTCCTCCATGGATTGGGTGTACCACTACATGGAATATTTTGGAAAGGATATTAACCCATGAGATTTGTAAATTTGAGCATATAGATCTGTAGACAAAAACACAACTCACAAAGAAGATCTCACAATTTACTTGGCAATTGAAGAATGAAACAGTGCAAAAGGCTTGCAATTGTGAATGCTTTCATTAATAAAAAAAAGTAATCTGAATGATAATTATAATGAAGTAAAATGGCTTTAATAGCCACAAGCAATTCGAATCCACATGAGGAAGTTTGAATTGATTAGACTCTACTTGACTGTAGGTAACCAAAACTTTGTCTAAATCATTATAGGAGGACCCGTTAGTTAACTGTCCTTGTCTAAATCATAACCGGAGTTCATAGGAGCTTTAAAACACAACCAAGTGTTACATTTAGTGTTGACTAATGGTTAACTGACTGTGGTAGGTGAGAAAAGTGCCCCACATGTGTGCAATCAATTAAACCTAGTGCTAACTGAATGTAGAGGGCTAGAACTGAATGTAACTGACTCCTAACTTGGCTTGACTAGTCATTAATTGAAGTGAACTGACCTTGGTTGGTTTTGGCACTCCCAGTTGCTTCCTAAATTGTAGGGATTGATCTAGGAGACTCCTAAACTTTTGCAATCAAGTGCAATAAGTGGCAGTGAGCCTCAATTAGTGTTCCCCACACTTTGGTAACTGAAACATGTGCCCCAATTAGGTCAATTTTACCCAATGGTGCTAATGACTATAAATAGACTGGATGGACTCCCGATTTAGACATGACTCCCGATTTAGACATATGACCAAATTTGGACAAGGGAGGATTATTAATCCTAACACCCCCCCTGAATGCTAACTTGGACAATCTGTGGGCCCTGGTAACTAAGACCATAGGTCACCCATTACATCAAGTAAAGTAAAGTAACTGCTCAAAAACAAGGTGCTGGGGAAAAACCACATGGGAAAAAAAAAACCCTTCTAATTAAGCAGGTAGAATCAGGATCAATCTGGTTCTTCTATGCACAGGTATCTTGGGGCCTGGCATGTGAACCTCTCCATCATTATGTATAGAGGAATCTTCCTCTTTGGAAGAAGAATGATATGCTCAAATAAATCAGAAATATAGACAGCTATCGGATGAAGACTGGACCCATGTAGAGCAACTGAAGTCAACTGAAAAGTGAGAAAATATTCTTGAGAATTCAGAGAATGTGAAGAACACTCAATAAACTGATATGTTGCAGCCATGAACAGCAAACCATGAATGGTAAGAACAGCCCCAAGTGTTAGTTCTGTGAGAAGATGAGCATGTGATCAATGGTAGAGAAGCACTGGGACTATTGAGAGCGAATGCTTGAGCTCCATAGTATTATATAGCTTCTGAAATATATAATGAATCACATAATAAAATATCAGCAACCTCATATGAGGAAACTAACACCAAATCTCCATCAGCAGTTTTGAAGAGAAAGTGCAGTACTTGATTTTTCACACTGGATTTGGTGAGAGAAGCTACAAGCATGACTGAATGCTTTTGGATTTTAAAATATGAACCAAATAATATCAGATCAGAAATTAAATCATATCTAAACAGGTTCAAAACAGATCCAAAACTGTGAAATGGAATCAAATCCCCTGCAACAGTTTTGTAGGAGACTTGCGGTACTTGTTTCTTCACACCGTTGATGAGAACAGCTACAAGCAGTACTGAAATATTATGAATTTGATATATTAAACCAAGAAATATAATATCAGATATAAATAAGATCATATCAGATCCAATAAGGTTAATATCAGATTCAAATAAATGGTTAACCGAGACGGTGGATGCACAGCTTTCTTCTTCTTCAAAATTCTGAATTTTGGTGCATGCAATCCTGCAAGAATTTGCTGGAAAATATAGATCATGGGGAGTGAATGGATCACTCTGTTAATCTGATATTTCTTCAAAAATATCCAAGGTATCACATATTTTCACACCAGCAGCAACATTAGAGGGAGAAAAATCAAATTTCTCTTCACTTTCGGAAGCAATTACTGGTAAATTTTGCACAGAATTTAAAGGAAAATCACCGGTGAATGTTTGCATGGAAGTGCAGCAGAATTTTTATTCAATATCATAGATTTGAATGTCTTCTTCTGTTTAAGAAATATAAGAAGATGATATATCAGAGATCTCATGAACTTCCGGAGCATCAGGAGAAGGAGTCACCGCATGGAGACTGTCTTCAATTTGAATTGACTGTGTAGAAGTTTCTGCTTCTTCTTCATCTTGAACAACTTCATCAGAGAGAGTGGAGGCTGATATTTTTGAGTTGAGTAAAGAACTCTTGTGGTGCTGGATGTGGTCTCCAAAGTGCTATTATGATCCTCATTGTGCTTTCCAAAGGTTCTATCCAATTTTGTCCAGAGATCCTTTGGGTATTCAGCAGAACCAATAAGGTAGCGCAAGCTAGGAGAAAGGGCCAGACATATTGCTCCAAAAGCTCCATCACTTTTATTCAGCCAGTTAATCAGAGATGAAATCATTTCGAAGTTGTACCTGCAAAACAAAAAAATGATCCAGTAGGAGATCTGAGGAGGAGAAGTGCCTTGTCTGCCAAGGCTCTGATACCATGTAAATTTGAGCATATAGATCTGTAGACAAACACACAACTCACAAAGAAGATCTCACAATTTACTCAGCAATTGAAGAATGAAACAGTGCAAAAGGCTTGAAACTGTGAATGCTTTCATTAATAAAAAAAATTAATCTGAATGATAATTATAATGAAGTAAAATGGCTTTAATAGCCACAAGCAATTCGAATCCACATGAGGAAGTTCGAATTGATTAGACTCTACTTGACTGTAGGTAACCAAGACTTTGTCCAAATCACTATCGGAGGACCCAGTAGTTAATTGTCCTTGTCTAAATCATAACCGGAGTTCATAGGAGCTTTAAAACACAACCAAGTGTTACATTTAGTGTTGACTAATGGTTAACTGACTGTGGTAGGTGAGAAAAGCGCCCCACATGTGTGCAATCAATTAAACCTAGCCCTAACTAAATGTAGAGGGATAGAACTAAATGTAACTGACTCCTAACTTGGCTTGACTAGTCATTAATTGAAGTGAACTGACCTTGGTTGGTTTCGGCACTCCCAGTTGCTTCCTAAATTGTAGGGATTGATCTAGGAGACTCCTAAACTTATGCAATCAAGTGCAATAAGTGGCAGTGAGCCTCAATTAGTGTTCCCCACAATTTGGTAACTGAAACATGTGCCCCAATTAGGTCAAGTTTACCCAATGGTGCTAATGACTATAAATATACTGGATGGACTCCCGATTTAGACATGACTCCCGATTTAGACATATGACCAAATTTGGACAAGGGAGGATTAATAATCCTAACAAGATTCCTATGTGGAAAGGATATTTTATGTCAAAGGATGTGGCTTATTATATCCCATGTAGATCAAAAAACAAAAGTTCTTATTAATCCATTGAATGGGTGGATAGATGCCTCATTGAAATGGATAGTTTGGGAGGAAAATGTTTTCTTTGTTTATGCAGTGAAGTTTTTGTTCTACCTGACATTGCCATGACATGGGGGAATTGACAAAAAAATATTATGCAGACACCATACATTTCCTATTATAATTCCTCCATGGATTGGGTGTACCACTACATGGAATAATTTTAATCATCCAATATGAAAAGTCCAACTTGCATTCATGGCAGGTTGAAGTCATATGTGCATGCAAGAAGAAAATTGTCACAGAGTAAGATCCAAGCACTTATTGAGATTGAGAATAAGGATGAAGAGTTCTTAGATATGAGAAATATGGTTGAGGACATGCCACTTGAATCAGCAACAAAAGGTGATTATGTATTAATGGGTTGGGTAGATAAATATATCACTAAAATAGAGGATCAAGGATGCACTATAATTGCTTGCATCAGTAGAAGGTTGTTTAACATGCATACCTTGAAGGGAAAATCTCCTAATATTTACTTATGGTTGGTGGATTCTTCTATAGAGGATGTGTCTGATCACATTACATATGGATATGAAAATAAAAGTCCTTGTTCATACATTGATTTGGTGGATAGAGACATCATTGAAATAAAAAAATTGAGAGGTAAAGGATTATTTTATTTCTGTAATACATTTTTTGTTGTAACTGACATTTTCCTGACATGTGAACACCAATAAAGATTTATTTTGCAGCCATTATTTTTTTTGCATGTGTTTGAGGAATTGGAGAACAAACAAAATAAATACCAAGCACTTGCATTATTTCAGAGAAATTTGGAGCTGCCTCTGGGTGGAAATTGTATAACTTTGAAGGAGGAACATGATCAAACTTTCACTGATCCAACCAATGAAGGAAGTGGTGCATCCATTACCTTTATGGATGAGTAGTGCAAAGATTTGGCTCACAATTCTTCACCCCACACTTCTATTTCAGCCACACCATGCGGGGATGAAAATTGGGTGAAAGGATATTTTATGTTAGTGCCACAGGAGGATACTTTCACTCTTCAAGTTGATGGATTGTTGGTAATACATGTGGTTTGAAAAGTGTGTTGAAATATTATAACTTCAAAGGATATTCTAAATGTATTTTACTGATGTAACCCAAGGGCGATGTTATTATTCCTCCGTTGGGGTGTTACTATTGTAATTGGTCATCATAGAGTCTTGAGTTAAAGCCTCCATTGTAAGTCGGGTCAATAGTACCCCAATTCATATAATAATATTGTATTGAGTCTTCCTAGTTAGTTAAGTGGGTCCGACTTGTTAGGTTAAAATTCAAGTGACAAAAAGAGTATAAATAGAGGAGTTGTGTTCCTCATTTAAACACACACTCACTTGTGTATAACGCATAGGAGAGAGATATATATATATGTTGGAAGGAGGCTCAGCTGTCTGGGGTATTTTCTTGTACTTTTTATAAATCTTATACAGAGGAAGTTTTGTTGGGTTTCATTCCCCACGAGGGTTTCCCACGATAAATCTTTGTGTTCTTTTGTGTGGTTGTGGTTGTCTATCATTTAGTGATCCTTTTGCTTATGGTTATGTTTTTATGATGCTAAATGTGATAATATATGACATAACCATTAAAAAATTAACATGGTATCAAGGCTACCCTGAAAGAAGTCTTTCTGCAGTCGAAATGCTGCTACATCTACAGCTATTGAAGATTAGGGTTTCATGCTTGAAAATGCTACAAGACTAAAACTAGTCATGTTGGGACTTTATCTATTTATCAAGATTGGAGAAGGATCAGTAGACGAAACCATTATAGTTAAAATATGAAATCCTAATGTACCCGATGTAAATTTTTTAGCCTCAGATTCACTATAATCTATGACATATGATTCCTCCATCTCAGGGTTCCAGCCTCTACTGGGATTCAACTTTAAAAACATGACCTAGGGATAATTTCTATATCTTGGGATACAAAGTTTGAAAATAAATTTAGAAATATGTTTTAGACAATGAACATAATTTAGTTTTTGTGGTAAATATTTTAGACACCAAAGGTGAAACAGTGACACGTGGAAGTCCGTAGAAGTTCGCTATGCTGAATAGTCTTGAAATAAGTCACCTTGGGAAAATTTGCATGACTCTCAATTGGTGAACCCAATTCTTCTATAACCTATGGAGTTGGAAATAAGACATAACATGATACCTAATTCTGAATTTTTAGATTCATAGGAGCAAGAATTTTGAAGATGTAGGAGAAACAAGATCAAGCAATTATGTAGAAGAAATTGAAGAACACTAGGGCATCGGATATTTTGCAGTTCTAATCACAGTTTTGGGAAAATGAGTATGCTTCTCATATCTCCTTAAGGAGGCACATATTTATATCCAATCATATATAAGATATACCTAATTTGAAAAATTAGGGTTTCTCTGTCAAACCCTAGGTCCACGAGAAGCAACATTCCAAAAAATCTTTCAAGCAAGCATCAAATTGAAGCAATCTCATTGGTCAAAGAAGAAGCTGTAGATCCAGAAGGAGATGAAGACAAATAAAACAAATATAAGTATTTAAATTGTATTTCTTGTATATGTTGTGTATTATTCATGATGTAATGTTTGCATTAATGACATTATACTACTAATATCCATGTTATGGGTAAGTAGCCTATGGTGCTATACAACACTCCATTGCTACTTATCTATAATGAAACCTCTTTGCTGACATATTGGATTAGTGCACAATCTCAATGATGTTATGGTAAAGGAAATTTTCTGTGAGATATTGATGAATGTCGTATTGGCTAAAATAGTTGCATGATGCATAAGAATTTGTCATTATGCATATGTCCTATGAATTGTTTCTAACCATGTAACTGGTGCATTTGAATTGTAGGAATGTCCTATGAACTAGAGTGATGAATATCTTAAGCTTCTCTACAAGGTTGAATATGGAAACCTATAGAAGACAACAAGCTCACAGATGTGTGCAAGAGGAAATTTTTGCAAAGTTTAAGACAAAGGATCTTGGTATCTAGTAACCTAAGAAGGATACATAGAATATGAGTAGAAGAGGATGCTACCTGTCACTCAATTATAGAATGCAGAAGGAGGATGATGCTACACTTTAGGGGGAGTGACTGTAGAAGATATATGAGTTTTACATGGTACAACATGATGGAAAAATTCGTAATGAACTAAGACTTTACCAAGAGTGAAGTGGGTTCCAACCTTCAAGTTCGAATGGGGAATACTTGGATATGTCAATGACCTAATAGGATGAACTCATGGTAGAAGCAATGATGGAATAATACTGGTGATGTTCGGGATATACTACCCAAACCAAAAAGCAAGAGTGTGGTATCTTCCAAGTGTATTTTCAAGATAAAACATGCTGCTGATGGAATTCTTGAAAAAATACAAGATTTGTGGCTAGAGAATTCTCTCAAAAGAGAGGGAATTGATTATGAAGAGACATTTGATCCAATAGAAAGGTACACTTCCATCAAAACCATCATGGAACTTGCTTCCATGATGAAGTGGGATTTACACCAGATGGATGTGAAGACAACCTTCCTTAATGGTATGATTGAGGAAGAGGTTTACATAAAACAACCACAAGGATTTGAAGTCGAAGACAAAGTGACTCATGTATGTAATTTGAAAAAGGCTCTGTATGGACTGAAGCAATATCCTAGAGCTTGGTATGGTAGAATAGATAGCTTATTGAAAAGCTTGGTATCTACCAGGAGTAAAGTTGATCCTAAACTTTAAATTAAGGTTATGGATGATGAACCTGCCATACTATTCTTGTATGTGGATGATTTACTTCTGACAAGAAATGAGAAACAAATCACAAAGAGAAAGATGAAGCTAGCTAAATATTTTGAGATTAAAGATCTTGGATTGATGCATTATTTCCTCGAGATAGAAGTGTGACAGATCCCAGAAGGAATCTTATTGAACCATGGAAAGTATGCAGTGGAAATATTAAAGAGATTTTGATTTGTTGCATTGAAAAGCCATGTACACACCTATGGATACCAACCTAAAGCTGGTATCTGATGAATCATCAAAGTTAGTGGATATGACTCAGTACAGATAGATCATTGATTCGTTGATGTATCTGATGAATACAAGGACATATATATGATTTGTTATGAACACCTTAATTCAGTATCCAGTTAAACCTAGATGGGTTCACCTGATAGCTGCAAAACATGTGATGAGGTACCTAAAAAGTAATATAGACTTGGGACTTTACTATGGTAGAGATCATGACTACATATTGTATGGATATATGGATTCATATTGGGTAGGAAGTCCCACAGATAGGAAGAGCACCTTAGATGGATGTGATTATCTAGGATCCGCCATGATCTCATGGTTTAGTAAGACACAATCCAATGTTTCTCTCAGCACAACTGAAGCAGAGTACATAGCAGCTTTCTCTGCTAGTTGTGAAGCAATATGGCTTCGATAAATGATGTCAGAACTATTTGACATGGAATTGGATACCATAGTGATTCTTTGTGACAACCATATTTTCATAAAGGTGAAAGATAATCCAATGTTCCATAAGGGATATGGTACTAAAGGGATATATAAAACTCCAGTATGTGAGTACCATTGAGAAAGTTGTTGATGTGTTGACCAAGCTTGGTGTAGTTCTAAAATACTTTCCTCGCAAGGAGGAATAGTGATGATGATACATACTTTCCTCGCAAGGAGGAATAGTGATGATGATACATACTGTCCTTGCAAGGAGAAACAATGATGATGATACATACTTTCCTCACAAGGAGTAATAGTGATGATGATACATTCTTTCCTTGAAAGGAGGAATAGTGATGATGATACATACTTTCCTTGCAAGGAGTAAAAATGATGATGAAATAGACTTTCCTTGCAAGGAGGAATGATGATATGGACCTTTCTCAAAAAGGAAAAACAAGTAGAAGATATCAGCTCTCTTCTGAAAGGAGGAACAATTCAAATATATGTAATCTCTTAGGAAAGGAGGAGAAACAAGTAGAAGACATCAACTCTCTTCTAAAAGGAGGAAAAATTCAAAGATATGTAATCTCTTAGGAAAGGAGGAACAGGTCAAAGATATGGAATCTCCTCGAAAAGGAAGAACAAGTTGAAGATATGAACCCTCCTCAAACAAAGGGGGAGCAGGTTGATAATATGGATCCTCCCAGGAAAGGGGGAGTGATGATAATACTGACATCGATGATGGGATGAGAATGTTGCTCCAGTATGAAAGAGGCCAAGTACGCCTGAAGATGCCAAAAAGGTCCAACATTCACTTGTGGACAATAGTATCTTCTCTTGAGAATGGAAGGTATAACACTCTGTTCATGAGAGTGGTCATTACTAAGGATGGACCTGTAGAAATTACTCTTGCATGGATAGTAACCACATTTATTTGTGGATACCATAGTATAACATTCGCTTGTGAATGGACCTAGATTTCATGCTGAGGATTCTCTACGATGATTCCTCATGAACGACATGACCGACATTTTGTATGCAATTGATATCTTCTCTACACACAATACTCTTATATGGATGGTATGCCTACATTTATATGTAGATACCATAGAATAACAATCGCTTTGGAGTGGTCCTAGCCTCAGTTGCAAGGATTCTCTATGATGAGTCCTCACAGACTCCGTAGTATAACACTCACTTGGGAGTGGTCCTAACCTCAGTGGTAAGGATGTTCTACGATGAGGGCCGACATTTTGTATGTGGTCAATATCTACTCTGTAGATAATACTCTTGCATAGAAGAGTATTCCTTCCCTTATGTGTAGACACCGTAGTATGAAACTCAATTAGGAGTGGTCCTAATTGTTACGGAGAAAACTTCCTATGGCTTGGGGTGTACCACAACAGATAGAGAAACTATAGAAATAAATCCCTTCCCAATATGCAAGAGAAATAAAACATCTAACACTAAAGGATATCGAATCATACCTTATTCTGAATGGTCAAAATAGATCCCCATTGAGCTTTTTCCAATCCCACTTGCTTTAGCAATTTACTCTCAACAACAGTAAACAAGGCAAGCATGCTGTAGAATATAGTGTTAGACCTACTCTAGCATATATAATCAATAATGCATAAGAAATTAAATGCATCCATGGATTCAATATTCATTTAAATGCACATCATTGGACAACAAACGATACTTCTATTAATAAAATCAGAGATTACATAAGTGACAACCTCTGTCGGTGCATCTGTGAACCAGAGAAACCGAGTCCTCCACCACCTCAATCCTCCATCTCTCGATAACAAGCTCACAAGCAAAGGAAAACTTGGGAAGAACACTAAGTGCTCTAAGGGACAAAGAGATGTAGACTCAAGTACAAGCAAGCTACAACAACAATGGGTTGTAGTTTTCTTGCTCTTCAATTCCTCTCCTTCAATGTATCTAAGAGGTTCCTTATATAGTACTCCAAAGGGGTAATGGAGAGTCAAATCCAAGCGATATAGAGGCATATGGAAGGCCAAGAGACAAGTGGTTCGGACACACATCAAAGAAAACTCCAAAAATATTTGGACTTATGCACACATCTCGATGTACGTGGGTTTGAGGTCAATATCCATGTATATACGCGAGAAAGGGATTAAAAGTTGCGTACAACAAATAACAAGTGTTTTTAGGGATGATCTTGGAAACATAAAAGGTACAATATTAGTCCATGGGGTCCAAAGAGTCTACAGAGGGATAGGGAAGGCCATAAATGTGTGATCAACCATGTGTGGTAAAATCAGCTGTAATAGATGCCCCCTAATGTCTGAGGTCAGAGGGGTAACATGATGGCTGAAATACATTATAAATCCATCCCATAAGTGGAGTGATGAAGAACCAGGTGTAAGAACCAACCATCTATCAATATAGTACAATAATCAATCTCTACATATGACTGCAAATACATATAGAATTCTCGGATACATAAGAGTACAATGGCCATGAATAGGCATTATATACAAAATGTGACATGTGTGGTGATCACCACGCACAATATATAATAGATCGAAATATCCATGATGAAGATATACAAGGGATCAAGATCTCCAGGGAAGCTGAAGATATAAAATGGATCAAGATCTCCATAATGGCTGAAGATATCTGAGATACACTAGAATTAAGTCACGAGAGCTGAAATATCATGAGCACTGGCACAATAAAGGAGGTAGCATATGTGAAATGCCACCAATCTGGAAATTCTCTACACCAACTACTATGAGTACATGTCCTACTATATGAATATAGGTGTCGAGGTCGAACATAGTAGTCCATCGTCTGATTACCAGTCATTGATGTATACCGTTAACAGATGTGAGATTACCCATCGATAACAAAAATGGGAATCAAGGTACTAAAGTGCAATATAACAAGTGTGAATATATGTGTTGAGGTCGAACACTTGAAAGAATCCATCAATCAGGGGACATTGATGTATTCCCAAAACTGTCGATGGTGAGAGAACCTACCACTGATGACTATAAGTCTCAAGGAACTCAAATGAATCTAGACTCCTATCCTAGAATAAATGATCTGAAGTCGATGGGATGGAATCTACTGGAAGGAGGAAATTAAGGCATCCCCCATCAACCAACACGAGGTACTCAAGAACACTGCATAATGTGGAAGGACTCGAATAAGATGTGCATGAACCAGTAATAGAATCGGGAATGGCTGACATGCAAAGTCAAGACAACTGAGTAATGGATTACTCGTGCTTTAACTTCCTTCGAACAAGAGCATTAAGGAAAATAGTGACTGAATGTAGGCAACATAGACTCGATATACAAAACTGGGATATCCTTGTGACATAGGAGGCATCAACAGAGGCTCCATAGGGACTGGAAGCTTAACCAGTCAGTTGAGATAAACTTAGAGAAATGAGTACATCTCCTAAATTCAAAATATTATCCCAACCAATGGATGTGATATACAGTTCTCTGTTCAAAGGCGACACGACTCGACTGCTGCCAAAGATAACATCTTTTCTTGTCCGCCTTTTTGGTTTTTTTATTTTTTTGGATGTTTTTAGATATTTTGAAAAGATTGAAAAAGAATAAAAGTGATTTATAGTTACAAATATAGGAGGAGATGAGTTTCAAGGGACAAACAAACTAGTTCCAATCAGTGGAACATACCTATGCTCAATGTAAGGAAACATGTGCAGGATAACGACACTCGGGGGAAATTCTCCTCCCGGTAAAAAATGGGGAATCAAGCTATAAAATATATATATAAAGGCTCTGATTGGCTAGACATGAGATAATATCGGGCTATATGGCTGATAATCAAAGTCATGGAAGCCGACGTAAGGCTCAATAAGGAAAGAAAAACTCATGATAATGCAATTACAACTTGACATATACAAGGGAGTCCCAAGGAAATGGCCAGCATAAAGTTCAATAGGAGTATGAAGTTCTTGCTCAAAGTCATGGCGATACTATAAAAAGGAATCCAACACCCTAAAGGAGAAATGTCGGCATGGGGACTAAATGCAAAACATGATCTAACTAGGGTACCCATGTATAGGAAAGCTCTACCATTCACAACATGTCACTTCTAAAAGTAGCAATAAGGTTCCGTGACAAGATGGAATGGGTTCGTACCTAAGGTTAATATGGAATGGTTATAAGGAAATGCATAAGTGCAAGTGGATGTGATATCCTAACCTATATTCCAGTTCAGACACAATACCTGTGATAGGCACAATGTTGAAAACCAAGATTAAACTCAGCCCAACACTTAGTAAAACTCTGATATCAGTCTTAAATGTTCATAAAACCAAATATATATCACATGCATGTAAATTTTATGTGTCTGTAAGCTGATATACTGTAACTAAGCAAAATTTGCAGCGGAAAATAACTCAAAATCAGCAGACTGTAATACACATTTAAGACACAATATTTTGGTCAAATAGACCCTGGAAAAACCCCCTCAACCGCTGGGGCAAAACCAGCATGCAGGAGAAAATTTTATTGAGATTCAGGAAAAATCATACATCAATTTTTACAGTAAAAAATCAACTTATCTTCAACCTAGAAATCTGCCTTGGTTTTCGTGCTATTTCTTCTCGAAAACTGTGCCAAAACCAGCAGCAACTTTGCCCAGATTTCTGTACCAGACCGTACAGCATTAACGGCAGCCGTACAGCACCTCGATTTTTGTGCCAGACTATACAAAAATTTAATGCAGTCGTACAGCAATTAATGTAGCTGTACCTTCCTCGATTTCTGTGCAAAAATTGATGCAACTGTACAGCAATAAATGCAGCTGTACTTCTCCTCGGTTTCTATGCAAATAAATGCAACCATATAGCATTAAATGCAGGCCGTACCTCTCCTCGATTTCTATGCAGCAATACACCTCCTCGATTTCTGTGCCAGCATTTAATGCTCCTGTACTCCTCAATTTCTGTGCAAGCTATGAATCTCTCTCTCAGCTGTCCTGAAAATCGAGCCCTCCTCTCAGTCTCTTCAGCAATCTCCTGCAAATGTGTTTCTCACACTTCTCTCCAAGCTCCTCTCTTGGAAATTGAGCCCTCTCCAAGAAATCTCTCTTGAATATGTGCCAAAATGAAATCTCATGTACTTTATTTACCCTATTAGGGTTATTCTCATGACTTTTCACCTTCTACGGTCGAGATTAGATCTTGGTCAAAAGATCTATGGCTGGGATCTAATCTCTCATTCACTTAAATCTCCTAAGTGAACTTTATAACAAATTTTTACTTTTTGAAAAGTCACATCACCCTAAATATTTAAAAGTACACTTTATGACTTAAAGTCACTTTAAAAACATAATAAAGTGAAACTCACTTTTAAAACATAAAGTCACATCAAAAAGGTACTTTAATAAAAAACACATTTACTAAAGTCACTTAATGAATATAAATGAGACTCCATAGTTAATCACCCCTGTACCTAGGCACCTGATGCAGGAGTACCACCGAGCTATCAAAAACTAACACTCCCTCTTAGCGAGGGAGGTACTACTGTCATCAGCTCCACCTGGATCTCTGCCTCCAATAACTGAAGCTCCCTCTAAATCTGAATGCCTATCAGATCTCTGCACTGGAACAACTGCTGAAGGTCTCTGTCTGACAACTCTGAACTGAGAGTTCTCCTCACTCTCCTACTCATCCTGAAGAACCATCTCATACCAAATCTGTTTCCTCACAGAGTTGGATGAATCCTCCATACTGACAGCCACTGCTGCTGCCACTGATTCTGATCTCTCACCAGGCTCACCATCCACCGGATGACCCAAAATCGGTACATCCGACCATCACGGATGCCAAGCAGACTCGCTGCACCCATGCCCCCACTCACCGGATATATATAAACATGTCCACTCACATGAAGAACCGCATATCCGCATCCTCCAAAGCTGAAACTGAGACCAAGTTCCTCTTCAGCTCTGGAACAAACAACACATCACCAACCTCCAGATAACCACCAGACTCGAGTTGGAATATGACTTTTCCAACTCCTTCTACTGCATGGGTGCCGACATACCCATCCTCAGTCAGTATAACTCTGTCATGATCTGTCAACTCTCGGAACACTGCTCGTATCCCCGTCATATGGCGTGCTGCTCCGCTATCTATGTACCATGCTCTAGTATCCAAACTCTCTGCTACACTACTGTCTGAAAGAATGCAGACGAGCGAGAATTCCTTCTCGAATTCCTTCGCAAAATATCCCACTTCAGCTGAAGAGGCTTTCTTAGGCTCTTCTTTCTTCTTGTGCTTCTTCTTGTTGGGACATTGCCCAGCATAGTGACCATAACTCTGGCAAGCAAAGCATTTTACTTTGCTCAAGTCTTTGGCTCCACTGCTTGAGCCACCCTTTTTCTTTCTACCCTTTGCTGAAAGGGCCACATTCTCATCATCAGCAACCTACTCAGTCTTCCCTTCTCGGATCTCCTCCTGAGCAAAATCATCACATAGTCTTTCCCAAGAGGGAAAGTTCTCTCTGCCAACTACACACTTCACAAACACGTCCCACTCCTTAGTGAAGCCCTTCAGGGCTATCCGCACTAGCTCGGGATCAGGAATCACCTCACCAACTGCACTCAGTTCATCTTTTATCTGTCTAAGTCTAGTGAGGTAAGAGGCTACATTCTCATCTCTCGTCATCTTAGTGCCATGAAGCTTATCTTTTAGGGCCATTTTACGATTTTCATTCTTGTTCTCATACAAACTTTTTAAAGTATCCCACATCCCCTTAGCAGTTTGTTTCTCTGCCAAATGTGGGATGAGGTGATCTCGAACACCATCCAGAAGTAGTCTCTGTGTTCTGGCCTCCTTCACCTCATGTATGTCAAGGGCTATAGGATCAGCTACGGGAGGAGCCACTGTGGTACTAATAAAGGCCCACAACTTGTTTTCCTTGAGAACTGTTGTCATCCGTGCTTTCCACTGTAAGTAGTTGGAAATCCCTTCCAACCTATCTTCAAATCGGATGCATGCCATCATTTTCTTCTGCTCTTTTTCCAACAAGGCACACTCTGCCTTCTTTGACCAAAAATAATATCAGCTGTACTAAACCAGCACTTCTCTGCTCACTCTCAGCAAAAAAAAATTATAGACAGCTGTTACTTCACATGCACTAGTGTCTTAAAAAAAAAACAGCACTTCTCTGCTGCCCAACAATCTGCTGAAATCTCAGAGCCCCAGCTCTGATACCATGTTGAAAATCAAGCTTAAACTCAGCCCAACACTTAGTAAAACTCTGATATCAGTCTTAAATGTTCATAAAACCAAATATATATCACATGCATGTAAATTTTATGTGTCTGTAAGCTGATATACTGTAACTAAGCAAACTTTGCAGTGGAAAATAACTCAAAATCAGCAGACTGTAATACACATTTAAGACACAATATTTTGGTCAAATAGACCCTGGAAAAACCCCCTCAACCCCTAGGGGAAAACCAGCATGCAGGAGAAAATTTTATTGAGATTCGGGAAAAACCATACATCAATTTTTATAGTCAAAAATCAACTTATCTTCTACCCAAAAATCTGCCTTGGTTTCCGTGCTATTTTCTTCTCGAAAACTGTGCCAAAACCAGCAGCAACTTTGCCCAGATTTCTGTACTAGACCATACAGCATTAATGGTAGTCATACAGCACCTCGATTTTTGTGCCAGACTGTACAAAAATTTAATGCAGCCGTACAACAATTAATGCAGCTGTACCTTCCTTGATTTTTGTGCAAAAATTGATGCAACCGTACATCAATAAATGCAGCTGTACTTCTCCTCGATTTCTGTGCAAATAAATGTAGCCATACAACATTAAATGCAGGCCGTACCTATCCTCGATTTCTATGCAGCAATACACCTCCTCAATTTCTGTGCTAGCATTTAATGCTCCTGTACTCCTCGATTTCTGTGCAAGCTGTGAATCTCTCTCTCAGCTGTCCTGAAAATCGAGCCCTCCTCTCAGTCTCTTCAGCAATCTCCTGCAAATGTGTTTCTCACAATTCTCTCCAAGCTCCTCTCTTGGAAATCGAGCCCTCTCCAAGAAATCTCTCTTGAATATGTGCCAAAATGAAATCTCATGTACTTTATTTACCCTATTAGGGTTATTCTCATGACTTTTCACCTTCTACGGTCGAGATTAGATCTTGGCCAAAAGATCTATGGCTGGGATCTAATCTCTCATTCACTTAAATCTCCTAAGTGAACTTTATAACAAATTTTTACTTTTTGAAAAGTCACATCACCCTAAATATTTAAAAGTACACTTTATGACTTAAAGTCACTTTAAAAACATAATAAAGTGAAACTCACTTTTAAAACATAAAGTCACATCAAAAAGGTACTTTAATAAAAAACACATTTACTAAAGTCACTTAATGAATATAAATGAGACTCCATAGTTAATCACCCCTGCACCTAGGCACCTGATGCAGGAGTGCCACTGAGCTATCAAAAACTAACACACAAACGGGTCGAAACCTCAGAGAGAGTGTACAAAAACTGGACCCTACATGACAACCATATTAGTCCAAAACAACCCAAAATAGTCAATAAAGAATCCAAACTATAGGATATAGGGAGGAATGATCATGAAAACTGCACCCAAAGGAAATGATGCAGTGAACGATGGGGCATAAAAATTAAAGTAAGGTGTAGACCCAATGTTCACGCATCCACTACCACCCCCATGAGGGTGACCATTGGTGTACATACCAAGAGAAGGGAGTCAACATCCTCCACAAATGGAGTATAGGGAGCAATGTGACCACTCCCAAATCTATAAAAAAGGTAAGGGGTTGTATTTCCCCCAAGTCCAACACCAAAGTCAGCACTAGGACAAAGGACGGGTGACAAGACACCAGGCATGCTGAAAAATAAAAGGACCCAAACTCAAGAGAACATAAATATACTCAAGTAACCACGATCCCAAAGGCCAACTAGCACACAAAGAGCACACTCCTAAGAAAATATACATCCAAAATACAAACAAATCAAGGGGAGGATATGTGAGCTCCCTAATGTAACAGGTATGTCTCTCCTAGGAGAGGCTCGAAACTCCCATACACTACAAGTGGAGGCATGTAACCAATTATAGTGGCCCTCAGATTCAATGCATAAGCATCTATGTTGTCCGACCTATACCTAGTTGGGACACCTACAGAATAACCTCTGCAAGTACCCCCTATGATACCTAGGTAAGGAAACTAAGGTCACCCCAATATAACCAATGCTCAGGTGGACAGTCGCAAGCGGGATCGACCATATGGGCAGGGTAGCAAAGACCGAAAACTCTTGAAAGAGCCCCCAAATGTGAATACAATCCTGGAAATATCTCTGGTGCTCACAGAAAGTGACCAGGGGTCATCCCAATCACAATCATGGGCACTGCCTCATGATTAAATCCCATGTAAGAGGAGCATCCTGAGAAACACTAATTATATCAAGGATTTAACTCTCTCACCTAGACAGACACCTAATTGTTTTTGTTTAGTAGTCTTGGAGAATTGACTCACAGTGAACTATTCCAAGACTCTAAATCCTAATCTTGTTTGTGAACCCTATAAAATAAAAATGTGTAGTTCATTTTAAATTATGCGTTGATTTTAATGGCTGTGATTAC